>CM035419.1:184863032-185090532 GCA_020310875.1 Ceratopteris richardii
ACAAGCCAGGGGGAAAAAACCTCCTAAAGAAGGAAAAAAGTGCTTCAGCGGTCCTAGTGTGTTCACACACATCACTACCTAAATATATCAACAAATCCTCTTGGGAGTGATGCGGTGAACAAGTAGCTGGCACTCATGTATAAGGAAGTGCCAAGCTATGTGGAAATTTCTCCACAAAAGGAAGTAAGCCCAAAGCTTTGCAGAAAGCTTCAAACTTCTCCCTAGACAGAGCTTTCGTCGAAAGGTCTGCAATGTTCTCCTGCATGGGCACATATGCCAAGCTCATCTCCCCAGCAGAGAACCTCTCCCTGACATAATGATAGTGCACCTCAATGTGCTTAGTGTGAGCATGGAACACAAGGTTCCTTGCAAATGCCAATGTGCTCTGACTGTCAGTGAAGATGGTTGTGGCAGAAGATTGACCAACACCCAAATCAGCCATAAGGCATCTGAGCCACACACACTCAACAATCCTTGTGAAAGCTGCCCTATACTCAGCCTCACAACTGGAAGTGGCCACACTAGGCTGCTTCTTGCTCAACCTGGATATACATGAGCTACCAAGCATGAAGCAAAAGCCACTAGTGGACACAGGAGTGTCATAGCAACCCGCCCAATTAGAGTCAGAAAAAGCATGGAAATCTGCCGATAGTGATCGAACCTTGGGATAAAACAAACCAAGTAGCCGAGTACCACTCAAGCAGCGAAAGATGCGCTTAACCGCCTGCCAATGCATGACACCTAGGCAATGCATAAACCTGCTCATCTATGAGACAACAAACTGAATATCTGGCCGAGTAATGCATAAGTAAATGAGGCATCCAACAACCTGTTGATAGAGGACAGCATCAAATGCATCTCCAGCATCATCAAGACTCAATCATAAACCTATCTCGATAGGAGTGGCAATAGGCTTACAGTCTTCAAGGTCAAAACACTGCAATAATGTGTCAATATATTTCGTTTGACACAAAGCCATTCCACCATTAACTTGCATAAACTGAATGCCCAAATAGTGATGCAAATGCTTCAAATCCGACATCTCAAATGAGGCATGCAAATCAGCCTTAAAATCAGCAATATGCTTCTCAATAGGACCAGTGAGCAGCATGTCGTCAGCCTAGACAACAATGATCAGAAGCACATCATTAGCGCACTTAACATATAAGGTGGTTTCAGTTGGATTGTTCTCAAAACCATGTGCAATCAGATATGCATGTATCTTTTCATACCAAGCACGTGGTGCTTGCTTTAAACCATATAATGCCTTCTTTAACCTGCACACCTGGTTCTCATGCCCTTTTTGCACAAAGCTACGGGGCTCAAAACATACGCTTCTTCATGCAAGTCGCCATTCAGAAATGTTTTTTTGATATCCAATTGATGTACATTCTAACCATGATGAGCTGCAAGTGCACAGATGCTCCGAGCACTAGTCATACGACATGTAGGTGCAAAGGTTTCATCAAAATCAATGCCTCTTTCCTGCGCATAACCCTTTGCAACAAGCCTAGCCTTATACCTGTCAACTGTACCATTTGGTTTACGCTTCAGCTTGTATACCCACTTAGTGCCAATGGCCTTCTTGCCAAGAGGCAAGTCACATAAAGACCAAGAACCATTCTTCTTTATAGCATCATATTCAGATTGAATAGCTGCCATCCAATTTTCTGAATTTTGTGCTTCATCAAACAAAACAGGCTCAATCTCATCAGAGAGACTATATGCAGCCATAGCATAGCAACTTGATGCAAAAGAGGCACTATGAGAGCCTGATTGAGTGCGATATGACAAAGGTGCATCTAATTTGCTATCACACAAAGTCTGCACCAGCCATTTTGGCATAGTTTTTGCTTCCTCAATATCAGCTCTCTCATCAAGTGCATCATGTAAATCTGCATCAGAAATGGGATGATTTGCATCATCATATGAAACTTGCAAAGGCTGAGAAATTGACTCATTAGGATCAGCATTAGACTTTCCACCTATAAAAAGAGGCAGCAAAGTATCATACATGTCTTTGGAGCTAAGAGATGTCTCCTTAGTACATAAAAGCAATGGCTGAATAGTATCTTCCACAAAAACAACATCACTGCTAACCAGAATGCGTTTAGTTTGTGGATGATACAAATGATAGCCTTGACTTTCAGAAGTGTACCCAACAAAAATACATTTTATTGCTTTATCATCCAATTTTCTACGATGTTGTTTAGGCACTAATGCATATGCCAAACAACCAAAAACACACAGATGTGCAACAGATGGCTTGCGATCATGCCAAGCCTCATATGGAGTGATAGACTGTAGTGCTTTAGTGGGACACCTGTTAAGTACATATGCTGCACACATGATAGTCTCAAGCCAGAAACTATGTGGTAAAGCTTGACTTTAATGATGGGACACAATTCGACTCTGAATTAGGTTCGGATCGAAGTGTGTACTAGAGAGTGATGGAGAATTCGGGTTGGAGATGCTTCCAAAGCTCGAGATAGACATAGGTTATGTGCAAAAACTGAGAACACATTGCATTTGCAGGGATCTATGGCACCGAAATGCTTGTAGCCTAGTTTCTGAACAATTCGGCTCTGGATCAAATCGTCAAGGATCGAATCTCGTCGACGTTGAAGAAGATCTCCTTTTTCTTTGTCTCTATTATTAAAGCGTCTACAACCCGAAAGCTAACCAATATCTTGAGAAACGGCTGATGCTTTGGACATGAGCGCACGCAGCACTTGTGGGTATGGGAGTTCTCTGCTTTCGTGCAGGTCACGGGCTCGAATCCGGCCTCTGTACAGCTTAAGATCTAGATTAGATTTATCTAACGAGGCTATTCTCTTGAATAAGACAATAGTCCCTCTACCACGATGTTACGGGTTCGAGCCCCTCGTGCTGCCACTCTGAGTTAGGCTTCTTCTTTTTGTAGCCTCCTCCTTCAAGTAGACCCGCCAAATGAATTCGAAAGCAATCGATGTACACCTGAAAGCAACACACACCTCTCACGAGCGGCTAAATTCGTGATAACAAGGATGAAGCTAAGCTACAATGATGATCAATGAAAGAAGCTAATGGAGAGAAGCATGATGAAGCTCACTCCAAGGTCACCATGGAAGCTCTGATATCAATGCAAGAGAACTAGAAATTACGACCACCACATGCTAGAGAGATGAATCTCCTCCCAACCAAATGCCTCTATATATTGCTCTCTCCGAGGGACTGCAAGTTCTTGGGCAGGTGGATACTAACCATCCATGTGTCGGCCATGTAACTGCATGTGCACCAAGTGTCCCAGTTAACTCGAGTTAACTCAAGCAGATGCTTCTAGAAGGATCTAGAGATCTTTGGGCAAAATACTCTCCCCATGTCCCCCATGGGGATTGAACCCAAGACCTCCTCCTTCACATCCTTGAGACTTAACCACTAAGCTAAGTGGATCACTTGTTCACAAAAGCACAAGACCTCCTAGTAAGTCTAAACTCAAGATCTTTGGTCATACACAGGGGTGACCAAACGGTGTCCGATTTCAGATATGTCTAAACTGGTCGGAACCTTGGATCATAGACTTACTTTATTACAACATATAAGCCATGGGCTCCATGAAGAGCTCTATAAACCAAATGGATTTACTCCATCCATAGCTATGCCTAGATGAAGTTCTAGGTCTACAGATGGTGTAATGCGAGTGTCTACACCAATCAACTCAGCTATGGATTTGCATCTAAACATGCTTTTAATTCTTGGAATGATAGGAAAGTGGTGAAGAACCTTTGCGGGGACTACTTCACTCACAAGGTCTTCGCTAAACCTATCCGCTCCACACTTTGGACATATGTGGAGATGCCCATACTCATTCCGAAAGAGAATGCAATCATTCAAGCAAGCATGAATCTTCGTGTAGTCCATTCCAATAGATTCTGAAAGTTTTTTTGCATCTCCATGTGTTGGAGGCATGCCATTGCCATTTGGTAGAAAATGATCTTTAAGAAGTCTGCAATAAGCAATTAGAATGGTATTAGTACATAAAGTTATTTTGATACACTAATGAAATTTTATTTCAAATCCACTTACCTGAACAATTTAGAGGCACTACTATTTGACCATCCATAAATGGATTGAAGATTGAGCATCACGAGTGATGCACGTAGTACAGATATCTTTGCCCTAGTGTACAGTGGTAAATGGGCTAGTCTTTGCATGTTTTGGTATTCTTTGTGGGCTTCAGATTATGGAAATTCCACCATGTCCATTGAATCCATGACATCTTCTCCATCATTGTGATCTTCTTCCATCTCATAAAATGCTTCGAGCATTTCTTCCATGTGTTCATTATGTGTAATGCTACCATTGCCTTGTACTTCTACCTTCCTCTTTGTTCTCTTCTGTCCAAGAGAGGTTATTGGTGCAATGTTGTTGGGTCCACCTACTCACCACGTGGACCATGCAAATGGTAGCATAGGTTTTGTAGTCGATTTTTATCAAAGGATCCATTTCTCTAACATGTGTAGTATAAATTCATGGTTTCTCATAAATTTGATACTTGCATTGAGTGCAAGGACATGCCATTCTCTCCTCTCGATTGAAAGATGTCATCTGATACCATGTGGACATCTTAGGATATTTAATTCTAAAACCCTAATTTTTTTATTAAACAAAAAAACCTATTTTTTATATATTTAATTTAATTCAAAAACCATAATTTCTTATGTATTGAATTATATAAAGTACATTTGATTATATATTGTACTTTTTTTCCTAATTTTTATAAATATATGATTATATATACTAATATTTAATTGAATTAAAAAACATATTTATCTATACTAAAATCCTATTTTTCATATATATTTGATTGTATATTGTACTTTATTTCCTTACACACACACACACACACACACACACACACACACACACACATATATATATATATATATATATATATATATATATATATATATATATATATATATATATATATATATATATATATATATATATATATATATATATATATATATATATATATATATATATATATATATATATATATATATATATATATATATGATTATACATACTAATATTAAACATGAAACCCCATTTTTTATATACTTAATTATATATATGTAATTTAATTGAAAAACTATATTAACATCCCATTTTTATATATTTAGTTATATATATTTAATGTAATTAAAAAACCTTAGCTCATTTCATATTTATTTATCTATATTAAAATCCTATTTTAATATATATTTGATTAGATATTATAATTTTTTTCCTAGTTTACGTATGTATATGATTATATATATTAATATTAAACCTAAAACTCTATTTTTTATGTATTTAATTATGTATATTTAATTTAATAAAAAACCATAAAATCCTATTTCTATATATTTAATATAGTTTTAATTTAATAAAAAACCCTAAAATCCTATTTTTTTATATATTTAATTCATATATTTAAAATCCTAGCTCTTTTCATATTGATTTATCTATATTGAAATCCTATTTTATATATAGTTATATATTCTAATTTTTTCTTAATTTTTTTCTTATATATATTTAATTTAATTAAAAACTCTTAAAATCCTATTTTTTATATATTTGCTTATATATATGTAAAAAACCTAAAACTCCTAAATACCTATTTTTTATATATTTATTTTTATTGTGTGTATGTAAAAAACCTAAAAGCCTAATTCTAAAGACCTAGACCTAAAACATGTATGTGTGTATGCATGTGTATGTGTATATGTATTATTTGTATATATTTGTATATATGTGTATGCATGTGTGAAAAACCTAAAACCCTAATCCTAAATACCTAGACCTAAAACATGTAAATGTGTACGTGCATGTGTATATATATTTGTATGTGTATATATGTTATGTGTGTATATGTGTATATGTGTGTATGCATGTGTAAAAAGCCTAAAACCCTTATTGTAAAGACCTAGACCTAAAACATGCATATGTGTGTATGCATGTGTATGTGTATGTGTATATGTATTATTTGTGTATGCATGTGTAAAAATCCTAAAATTATAATCCTAAAGGCCTAGACCTAAAACATGTATATGTATGTATGCATGTGTATATATATGTTTATGTGTATATGTCTTATGTGTGTATATGTGTGCATGCATGTGTAAAAATCCTAAAACCCTAATCCTAAGGACCTAGACCTAAAACATGTATATGTGTGCATGAATGTCTATATACACGTGTATTTATATATGTATTATATGTGGATATGTGTATATGTGTGTATGCATGTGTAAAAACCCTAAAAATCTAATCTGAACGACCTAGACCTAAAACATGTATATGTGTGTATGCATGTGTATATATATGTGTATGTGTATATGTATTATATGTGTATATGTGTATATGTGTGTATGCATGTGTAAAAAGCCTAAAACCCTAATCCTAAAGTCCTAGACCTAAAACATGTATATGTGTGTATGTATGTGTATATACATGTGTATGTGTACATGTATTATATGTGTATATGTGTATATATGTGTATATGTGTATATATGTGTATGCATTTGTAGAAACCCTAGAACCCTAATCCTAAGGACCTAGACCTAAGACATGTATATATGTGTGTATGTGTATATGTGTGTATGCATGTGTAAACAACCTAAAAGCCCTAATCCTAAAGACATGGACCTAAAACGTCTATATATTTGTATGCATGTGTATATACATGTAAAATTGTATATGTATTATGTGTGTGTATGTATGCAAGTATTGTATATGTATTATGTGTGTATATTTATGTGAGTGTGTATGTATATGTGTATGCATGCATGCATATGCATGAATATGCATGTGTGTATGTAATATATGTATGTGAGTATGTAATATGCACGTGTGTATGTAATATATGCATGTGTGTGTATGTATATGTGTATGTATGTGTGTGTGTGAATGTACATATGCATATGTGTGTGTATGTATATATGTATGTATGTGTGTGTACATATGTGTGTGAATATTTGTATGCACATTTGTATATGTGTGTGTGTATGTATGCATTTGCATGTGTGTGTATGTATGCATGCATATACATGAGTATGTGTGTGTATGTATCTCTATCTTTGTCTCTTTCTCTCTCTTTATTTCTCTCTCTTTCATCTCTCTCTCTCTTGTCTCTTTCTCTCTCTCTCTCATCTCTCTCTCATCTCTCTCTCTCTCTCTCTCTCTCTCTCTCTCTCTCTCTCTCTCTCTCTCTCTCTCTCTCTCTCTCTTTCTCTCTCTTTCGTATCTCTCTCTCTCTCTGTCTTCTTTTCATCTATCTCTCTCTCTATTTCTCTCTCTCTCTATCTCTATTTCTAATATAGAATAAAACAAACATTTACATCTATGTGTGTGTATGTATCTCTATCATTTCTCTTTTTCTCTCTTATGCTCGCTCTCTTTCATCGCTCTTTCTCTCTCTCACTGATCTCTCTCTCTCCCTCTTTCATCTCTCGCTCTATCTCTCTATCATCTCTCTCTAGATCTCCCTCTAGATCTCCCTCTTTCTCTCTCTCTTTCATTTATCTCTCTCTCTCTATCAATAGAGAACAAAACAATCACTTACATTGATGTAATTTTTTAGATCGTTGTGGTCAAAGCCCAACCAATGTCATCTCTCTCAATTCCAAAGAATCGATGCCAAAAAGCTCCTGTGAGACCAAAGAGAAGAGAAATTAGAAAATAGAAAACATAGAGAAAGAGAAATGGTTAAAGAGTACGCATGTCACTTTGCAAGATGTGAGATATATATAGAGAGTGTGTGTGTGTGTATATGTAGAGGGAGAGATCTCAGTGTCTGTGTGTGTGCACAAGACAATCCCAGTCACAATGCAGGTCACGTGTGCAAACTCGACAGAAGCACTACTCAGTTCAAATCACACACAAAATGTTGAATTTATGCTCTCGGATCTCATTATGTGAAAACATGCCACCGATATAGGCGTGGGTATAGGCACTCATATGAGCCTCTATAATTTCGAGTAGATTACTAATGCTTATACCGATGCTTATACCGATGCCTATACCGGCGCCTGTACCAACAACCAATGCATATACCGATGATCAATTTCAAATGGCTATATGCCCAATGTGATATTTTCATGGATTTCCAAATCATACCAATGTTGGGGCATGACCATCCATATGGACAGTGTCTGTATGCCCCTCATATGTTGTAGTGAAAGAGAAGTTACTACTAGATACAATCTTGAGAAAAATGGAGTGGTAGAGAGAAGGAACAAGAAAAATGTGGAGGTTGTAATATCAATGCTCAATGAAAAGAAACTCATAGATTAGAGGTAAATTGGATCCAAAGGCAAAGAAATGTATCTTCATTTGCTATGACCCTAATAAGAAAGGTTATATGCTATACAATCTAAGCCTAAAAGGTTTCATTGTAAGTAGAGATGTTGTGTTTGAGAACAAGTTATGATTTGAAGCTCACTACAATAGGATCAAACTACATTACGACCTAGAGGAGGACTTTCCAACTCTATGAAATAGAAATGACCACACACTTGAAGCATCAAGTGATTCTGATGATGATTAGAAGACTCCAAGGAGAGAAATTAATTCTTTGAACTCTAAAGGCAATCCCAAAGTGTAGGAGTTGAGGGATGTGGCACAATCCTCTCAACAAACAATTAGAAGGTCAACTAGAAAGAAGTAAAATCTAGAAAGGTATCGCTATGATACTTCATTGGATACTAAACATTGTGTATATCTAGCACACGACTCAAACTCTGAAGAAACCTCATCAGATGAAGACGCAAAGACGAATCATGAATGGATGAATGCCATGAAGGAAGAGATAGATGCTTTACAAGAAAATTAAATTGGTTCCCAAGAATCCATCTATGAATATCATAGGTTAAAGGTGGATATATAAGGTAAAAAAAATTATGATGGATCTATGAATAGGTGCAAAGCAAGGCCAGTGGAAAAAGGGTATGCTTAAACACAAGGTATTGATTACAAAGAAACTTTTTCGCTTCTTGCAAAGATGCTTGCCATCAAGGTACTTATGAGTATTGCATATTCCATGATTTGGAAGATTTATCAAATGGATGTAAAATAATATTTTCTATGGATGGATATATGAGGAGGTATACATGGCTCAACCTCCTAATTTTAGAGATTCATCATGTCCAGAATATGTATGAAGGTTAAGAAAATCTTTGTATGCTTTGAAGCAAGCCCCTAGGCCTTGGAATCCTAGACTAGTTACTTATTTGCAGGATAAGGGATTCAATGTGAGCAAAGCAGACCCTTCCCTTTTCATCAAGAACAACCAATCATAAATCATATACCTATCTGTATATGTTGATGATAGTATAATTACAAGTATTTGTTAGACATTGATCCACATGGATCAGTGCATTTGATCCACAGGGATCAGTCCATTGATCCATAGGGATCAATCCATGTGTGTGAGGGATAAGGGCCAACTAGCCAAGGTTCCAAGCTCGGGGGATACCCTAAGGTACTTTGGAAGTAATGGGAACTACTTTGGTAGTAATGGGAATAAGTGTTGCATGATGGCCACATGTTCACACTAGACTATTCCATATGATTGCTACTTTTTGTAGTACAACATTGCTATTTTAGAGTATAAGAGGGTATATATGGATGGGAGGAGAGTCACGCAGACATGATTCAAGTGGTTTCGAACACTTGGTATGAGAGATTATGAGAGATCCTCTTGACTTTTTGGCTGACTTTTTTTGTGTGCGTTTTACTTCTACCATGGATTTCTTTATCATCTTCTTCACATGAGATGGAGGTTCAGGCTCAATCGTTGGTCGTCGGTTCTGCAGCAAGAGTTTTCCTCATCGTCGATCGTATCTAGCATGGAACAAAAGTTTTGGAGAGGAGCTATAGGACCTTCCTCCTCACGGTTCCTACAAGTTTCTCGCATGTTTTCTGCACGGGTATTAGAATTAGCCTGTGCAGAGGAGACATGATACTACTCATGAAATAGCATGAGAGAGGGGGCATCATGTGCATCTACTCTCCTTCTCAGCTTTGAATACACAGGGAACTCATGTGACCACCTTCGCTCATGAGGAGGTCTGTGAATTCATTGTATGTTTTATTTATGAATGGCGAGGAGCTCTCTCAAGCATATATAGCCTTCCCCTTTTTAACAAGACATGTGGGATAAGATGAAGTCTGGCACGCACGTCTTTGAAGGAGGTTTGCAGAGGGAGGAAGAAAAAATCAAAGTATTCTTTTGAGCCATAGCCAATTTCACCCATCTATATCCACTCTATCAGCCATACCTTGAGAAAATCTCCTCCAAATTTAGAGATCTTTCTTGCTCTAGAAAGCACTCTCAGAGATCTTTCCAAAGAGTGGCTGGAAGATCCTTTTTGGTTTCAGTCTCCAATAGTTTCAAAATTTTGATATTTTCCATACCTCTTCAACAATCCTCTTTCAAGCATTCTTTGGGAAAGGTAAGTATTTTTCTTGCAGGTTAGCGAGGAGAAAAATATAAATTTGTCAGGATGTGTATCCCCTTTTGGTCTACTTGTAGTTATATAATGCTTGTCGGCATTGCGAAATTTCTCAGGGTGTGTAATCCCCTTCTGGTCTATTTGTAGATAGATTGTGCCTACCGACACTGATATCACGGAATTTGCTTGTCGTAATTTTTTTGGTTTTCAAAATCACATCGTTATGCTGCGGAAATTTCAAAAGATTAGTATGCATGCTTGTAATTTGTTTTTTTTTCACTGCCACTTATTTGTTTTGAATATACATAGAATATTCAAACTATATAGTGATCAAGATGAATGATTAGTAGCATTCTAGTCAAAGAAAAGTATAAGCTTGTGGATATCTAGTAGATATAATTGAATGGAGAAATTAATTCTGGTATAAGACCAAGAGAGGTCTTCAGAAAAGGGAAAATATTGCCAAGGTCATTCGAATAAGGAACTTACTAGTTCGCAACTAAGAATTCAGGATGTCTAGTTAGAACCTAGAATAGAGGATAATTAATCCTCAAAGATTCCATGATCAAGAAAGAAGGAAAGTGGCATTTTTATTAAAAAGGAATAAAGTCAAGATTTGATATATGTAAAGTAATACATTTAAAAAGAGATGAGAATTTTTCAAGTGAGAGAATTACCATTTGTAGAAGGGACAAAGTGAGACAGGGAAAAGTTTTACTAAGGTCTCATGAGTTAGAAACTTAGAGGTAAGAGGTTTCATGGTAGTTTGACACCTTAGAAGATAACTCTAACAACAGCTACATGTTTAGGATGCCTATAAATTAAGTATCTAGTTCATAAATAGTTACTATAATTTCATAACTATGAGTTCTAGTGCACATTTCTATGTGTATAGAACAAAGAAATTTATTTCAAGAAGTATAGACTTCCGATTTGTGGAATTAAAAGGGCAAATCAATTTTGATTAGAATGTCGTAGATAGAAATAGTAAAAGAAAATTCATGTAAGAACTTCCTAGATTTGGAAGTCAAGACATAGACTCTAAAGTTACTAGTTCTATAAAAGGAATCATATCTTGATTCTCTAACAAATTAATATGGGTAGATCAAGAAGTTCCATCTATCTATTTACCTAGAGTGAAGTATAGAGATCCTCGATAGACTCATCTTTATTAAGCAAGCAAGGCAAGTCTGTAGACCAAGAACTCTCGAATGGCCAACATACATAGAAAGGCAAGGTTTATAGCAAACAAGCAAGGTAAGTCTGTGGGTCAGATATCCAAGAGTAGCCAAGAAATACAAAAATGCAAGGTTTGCAAAGAGTAAATAAGGCAAGGCTATGGTCTAAGTCCATAGCAGGGAGTGAGGCAAGATTATATAGCAAAGCATGGTTTGCATTTATTAGAAAAGGTCAGGTTGTGTCCAGTAGGGAGCGATGAGACAACAATGCAAGGTCTATAAATAAGAAATTCAACTCCAAATGGAAGACAAGTTGAGAAGCAAGTTTGATGTTCTATTTATAGTTCATCATAAATAGTGACCAAGTAAAGTGATCAAGTTTGAGCATGAGGGGAGCCAACTACTGATCCATGGAGAATCAGATGTCCAAGAGACATGATAAGTAAAAGCTACCAAGTTGCTTAGAATTGATTGTGAGTTTATTTATTTTCTATATTGTATGCATTCATCGTGTACTATGATGAATTCACGCAATCATGGAGACTCTAGTTGGAATGCTCTAGCACTTTCAATGAAAATGAGAGAAGAATTCCAAGAGTTGTCCTTGAAAGAATTACAGAAAAGGGCTAATTAGACCCAGCTATTCACCCTTTGCAACGTCAATGCTTCTAATGAAGAAGAAAGATGGATCTTATAGGGTGTGCGTCGATTCATGAGCACTCAATAAGATTACCATCAAACACAGATATCCTATGTCAAGGATTGATGATATTTTAGATGCTCTAGGTGGAGCCATTGTATTTAGTAAAATAGATTTTAAAAGTGGCTACCATCAAATTAAAGTAAGAGATCATGATAAGACTTAGTTAATCCTGAGAAGACTCAGTTGTTTCTTTCGAGGATAGAGTATGTACTGATGAGATTCAGATGGATCCCAAGAAGGTTTTAGTTATGTTATTTTGGCCTACTTCTCAAGATGAGGGGCAATTATGATCATTTGTAGGACGTTCCAATTTTGATAAGAAATTCATCTCTTTTTACTCGTCGATAGCAGTACCTATGACGAACTTGCTTCAAGGAAAAGTTCCATTTGCATGGAAGCAAGAGCTGCAAGCTAGTTTTGATACTCTAAAACAAGTTGTTTTAGAGGCTCCGATACTCAAAGTGGTAGATTCACATAAACCATTTGAGTTAGAGATAGATGCTAGTTGCATAAGCCATAGGGACAATTTTGAGTGAAGATGGCAGACCACTGCATGAATAAGAGTTGTATGCAATGTTGTATGCACTTAAAGTCTAGAGACACTATCTTTCTGGTGTAGACTTTAAGGTATCCACAGATCACCATACACTTAAGTATTTTAGTAGTCAACTAGATCTTTGAGGCAGATAGGCTCATTGGGCTGAGCTCATACAGGAGTTTCACACATGGAAATCCTATATAGAAGAGCAAAGAGAAAATAGTTATTGATGCATTATCATGGATAATGTATCAAATGAGCTTTACAGTTCTAGAAAGCTCATTGCTTCAAGAGATAAAGGAAGCACAGATGGAAGATTCAGATTTGTTCGAGCCATCTTGTACAGGACATCCACGTGTTGACAAGACAATATAGCTTGTTAGAGGAACATTTTGGTGGCCTGGATAGCTATAGATGTCCACACTTATGTTTAACAGGCTTTATGTGTCAAGTCAACAAAGAAGAAGGGGTAAAGACATCAAGTCTTTTTTATCCTTTACAAGTTCTAGATCATAACTGGATAGTGTATCCATGGACTTCATAGTTGTGTTACCGTGGACCCAAAGGAAGTAGGATATTATCCTAGTTGTGGTCGATAGATTGATGATCCACTGGGATCAGCATGCATACCCACGTAGGAGATGATAGAAGCTCCACATAGGGATCAATGTATCAGACATTGAACCACAGGGATCAGTGCATGTGATCCACAGGGATCATTGATCCACAAGGATGAGTCCATTTGATCCACAAGGATCAATCCATTTGATCCATAGGTAGCATAGTTGTTTTTCCATCATGTCTTCAGATTGCATGGGTTATCAACCATCCATAGTGTGTGTGATTCTCCTCCCATCCATATATAGTGCATTTTATCCACAGGGATCATTGATCCATAGGGATCAATCCATGTGTGTGAGGGACAAGGGCTAGCTAGGCAAGGTCCCAAGGGGGGGGGATACCCTAAGGTACTTTGGTAATAATGGGAACTACTTTGGTAGTAATGGGAATAAGTTTTGTATGATGGCCACACGTTCACACTAGACTATTCCAGATGATTTCTATTTTTTGTAGTATCGCATTTCTATTTTTAGAGTACAAGAGGGTATATATTGATGGGAGGAGAGTCATACACACATGATTCAAGCAGTTTCCAACAACATTGATGCTTAAGGAGTTAGGAGCATCAAGCTTAAGATGAAAGAAGAATTCAAAATTAGTGATCTAGGTCTACTCACATACTTCCTAGGATTGGTAGTATACATAGAAAAAGGTATGTACCTCACGCAGAGAAAGTACATCAAATACATGCTTGTCAAATTCAAAATGGAGGGTTCAAAGGTTGCAAGAACTACTATGTAGACGAACTTGAAGTTAAGTGCTCATGAAGGTGAGAAAATTGAAGATGTAACTAACTATCATAGTCTTGTTGGTAGTTTGAATTATGCTACATGAACTAGAGTGGACATTTGTTATGGAGTTAGTGTCTTAAGTCAATTCATGCATACTCCAAGGATACCTCACACGAAAGTAGCCAAAAGAATTCTTAAATACCTCAAAGGAATCATCAATGAAGTTCAATATTATCCTTATACCTTTGATATAGAGATCAAGATATGTTTTATGCACATTGAGCATGCTCTAAAGATGATAGAAGAAGCACATCTAGATGCATCATCTTTGCAGGGAAAAATCGATCTCATGGTTTTCAAAGAATCAACCTACTATTGCACTCTTATGAACAGAGTTTGAGTACAGAGGACTTCTTAATGCAACTCAGCAAGAAATGTGGATTAAGACCCTATACCTTGATTTAGGTCTTAAGTCATCACTCATATCTTTGGGGATAATATCAGTTCATTGCATCTTCCTACTAATCGAATCTCTCATGCCAAGACAAAACACATAGAGGTGCATTACCATTATGTCAGGGAAAAGATTACAAGTAAGAATATTCAATTATCTTATGTGTCAACTCATCAACAATGTGTAGATATGATGAGAAAGGCTTTGGATGGAATCAAGCTCAATGCATTCAAATCAATGATTGGATAGAAAGGGATTTTGAAGGATCGACGACTCAAGCTTCTTATGCTTGAGGGGTAGATGTTGGTGCAAGAAGCAAGCCTAAAAGCTTGTCTTTAGATCATGGACTACTCTCATAATTTATCTCACTTGAATATGGTCATGAGAACACATTCTTGTAAACTTCCTAGAGTAAAACTTGTATACTTACCTTAGTCAGTTGTAAAAGTTAAAATTAGAAGAGAAATTTTGAAGATTGAGGAAGCTAATTTCCATGGCTTCATTAGTTTGAAATCAAATTTAAATAATCCCTAAAGTCTAGGATTACTTTTAGGTGGAACCCAAATTCAAGTTCATGTATAAATACATCTATTCCTTAGTCACGAGATATGATGCCTTTTCCAAAGAGATTGAGTTGAATTATGGAGCATAAGTTTTTCTCACTTCATGTAGGTGTAGTCCTCCACTATTCCCTGGTATGATATGTGCAATATCAATACACGTTGTGATTGATACATCTTGATTGCTTACCCTGTGCTTCAATACCTTGAGGTACACAGTGAACCTAGTTGATCTATTTCTCTTTGTGTTAGTATCTTTTTCACAGATTTAACTTGAATTAACTAGATAACACTTTCGTATATACACATATGAAGTTTCCTCATTATTTCTTTAATATATCATGGTTTATCAATGTTTGAATTTGAGTGTGTCTACACTTCATCTTAAACTTGAAAAGCTGGGATCATCCCCCAAACGTGCTAAAATGATTTCTCTCTATATGGTTGAGCTAAGTTCATTAAATAATTTTCTTTCATTAGCTGTACAGTTCATCAAATAATTTTCTTTAGTTAGATGTGTGCAAAAGCTCTCTCATCAATTCATACTAGATTGTAAGCTTTGAGCATTTCTATGTGACTTCCAAAATAGATGGTTTCTCAAATCTAGTAAAGTGAAAGTAATCGTTTTTTGCAATCTTTTGGAAATGATGTTCCAAAGGACTTGGGGACTCTTTATGCATACTTGGGTAGGTAAGGAAGTATGCTAGGGATCTCTGGAGTTACTTTCACTCGTGTAGAGCATGCTTGTTGCAACACCCACTCATCTCTCCATATATCTCTTCACCCCTTCACACTTTTGTGGATTGATTCTTTCCACATATCTTTGCACTCCCTTATACATGAGTGCCACCTCCTTGTTCACCACATCACTCCCATAGGGATTTGTTGATATATTTTGGTAGTGATGTGTGTGAACACTCTTAGGACCACTGGGGCACTTTTTCCCCTCTTTAGGAGTTTCTTCCCCTGGCTTATATATATGCCTGTAACCCTAATGGGTTACTTATCTTTGTACATTCACCTGGTAATACATTTAGTATTGTTTGTTGTGATCCAAGATTTTTATTCTTCCTTGTATTGCTTGCATGCTTCCGTAGACCTCAAACTCCAATAGCACCTCAATGTAGGTTTCATGAGAATCCAACAACACATTCCTCATAATTTCCTATGTGCTTCACATGTCAATGGAGATGGTTATGGAAAATTTCTAAACACAATTACTAGTGCTTATAAAAGTTTCCCTGCACTCAACCTAAAAACTAGACATGAACATAGTAGGATGTTATTTTCTCCACTAAGGTATGTGCAAGCTATGAAGCATGAAGCAAAAGCCACTTGTAAACATATGAACATCAGTTGAGGTGTGACCCTCCTGTATTACATATTGAGTAGGATACTCATATGAGTGCCAAGTGGCACTCATATAGGAAGCTTTGAGTATGACCCATTTGGGTATCTTGAATAGAGAGCAATTATTGAAGACCACTACGGGGCTGGGCGGTTCTGAGCATCTGAATCTCCGTGCGCGCTTCCTTCAGCCTCGAGTTCTGAGTCAAGACTTCCCAAAAGGTGAGGGGTATCATCAGGAGTTAACATATGAAGATGAATCTGACTCTATCATAGCTTCTTGATGGTGGCAAGGGACACTTCTTTGCATGTCAAAGATCTCGATGGTTATTATAGCCAAAACAAAAGCAAATGAAAATGTGCCCTTATGTTCGAGCACATAAACCATTTTAAGGCTCATTGTAATAAGTTAAAGCTAGGCAATTTGTAAAGATTCCGTCATAAATGGACTTGAGCGGTCTTCAAGTTTCTTTTAGAAATCTTTTTCTCTTTTACAAGCTAATCTCTTACACTCATCAACTAACATGAGGAGATCGTTGCAGCAAGCGTTTGCACGTAGTTGTGGGGTTACCCATAACCGTATGAAATGCTATCACGAGGGAAACTCTATGGAAATTTACTTGAGAAAAGATGTGGGATTCTCTATTAACCTATAGAATGCTTTCGTGAGGGAACCGTTATGGAAATTTTGACTGATAGAAAATGTCATGAACTCCGAAGATCTCTCCAAAGAAAGCTGTTTAATAAACAGAATCATCAAGAGTAAAAAGAGCACCCATCTATGCATCCGCAAGTTTTCTTACTTCTTGAAAATAATATAAAATTAGAACATGGGTCCCCATCCAAAAGAAAATAGGTTTTTAGAGGTCTCTTGTGTTTCTCCCCTTCAATGCCTCTAAAGGATTTGACTCGGAGTAGACTATAAAGTAGATTACATAAAAATGCATGAGTTGCAAGTGATTCCAGTTAAGATAGAGCGGAGGTGCTATCTCCGCGGGCATCCCATCTCCCATTTTAAATAAATTTATTATAGTAGACCTAGTCTTCAAAATAAATTTCAAAGATTCAAATGAACAACAAACTCTGCCCATCTCCCATTTTGCGAGAGCTATATGTTGAGTGCAATAGAGAATTGAACCTGCAGTATATTGACCACTACATTATGATGGCCCCTCTCTAAAAAAACGTATTTATTAGAGTCGTCCATTCTATCTACAACCAATTCTCAGCTCTCAAGCAGCTGCCTAAATTATAAGCGAAAAGCAGAAAAGCAAGTCGGCATTGCTGTGAATTTGTGATAAATGGGGCATCCGTGGAGCGAGTCGCACCAAAAACCCATGTTGCACACAATCAAATCGCCAGAATTATATTCTGCAGGTGGAGCCCTACTCTTTGACAAGATCTCGTCGTTAACGTGACTCCATCGCTGCCAACTCCGTGACAGAAGAATCCTCTCCCCACTCACTTTGTCGGAATCGCTGTGGAGTCGTCTCAAATTTCAATTCTAAATGAGCTCCCCTCAAAACCGATCAAATCATTGATGGAAGTAGTTATAACCTCCTTTCGGGAATCATATGGTCGTCTTCGCAACGTCTCATGGCCTTTGGAGATACAGAATGGCTACCTCACAATGCAGACGACAGGTTTATCAATCATTGACCTATGTACTATGTACTCTGTTAACAATATACTTTAAATTTGAAAAGGAGAAATCATTGGCGCAAGTGTCCAACCGTCGGATCACCTTGTAAGCGCCTTCCTCGACCTGATGCTCTAACGAGTGATGAGACAGGTGGATGCACACAAAGGGAGGTCCATATATGCACACGCTCGTGTGAAGATCCCTACGCACACGTACTACGAGACATCTCTCTCTCTCTCTCTCTCTCTCTCTCTCTCTCTCTCTCTCTCTCTCTCTCTCTCTCTCTCAAAATATGCTGCCTGTTCACCAGACATGAAAAGTTTGCTAATCCTAAAATATCTCATGTTCGCAAATTCGCAGTAGACACAGCACATGAACCTTCTGCTACAGACAGGTTAGAACTTAGAAGTCCGAATGCGAGCCACTTGGATGCATAATGAGGAGCAGGACTTACCTCACTTCCTTTATAATTTGTGGACGACATGAAGAATAGTCTGTTGGTGTCGGTATTACGAATGTGTCCTCGACGACCGTTACGGGTCTCTCCACGAGCGCATGCCTTTGCTTTTTACGTGTGCGTATCTAACATCCAGGTTCGAGTCCGTACCGATTATTTTTACGCCGCCGTTCAATTGAAGTAGAGTTATTTCATAGCTCTCAGTTTCCGCGTCTTCTCGGAAGTACCCCCTTGAGAAAAAGTTGACCAACGACTTACGCGCACGCACATGCAAACACCAAGGTAAATCGAGATATGCTCATCTCTTGAGTGAGTGATCCATTTCAATTTCATTTTGTACTCTTAATAATGTTTTATTAATAGCTGCAACAATTTCATTAATGCTCAGAAGCAAATTTTATTCATCTCTCCAATAATACCAATAGGCGGGCATTCTAGGGATAGTAATAAATGAAAATGATATCAAAGTAATACTCACTAAATATTTTTAATAAAATTAGATTTTTCGAGATCTACTTTTCTCAATCAATTTGAATGAATTTGAAAGTATAATGAAAGGCAAGTATAGTACCCATGAGACTCCTTTATTCATCGGAATTATACTTGCAAAGACTTTGAGAATGTTGACTATCGCTAGATATGGCAAGACATGCATGCGTAAAAGTGGAATCTTATTATTTAATAGCATAACTAAAGAAGAAAAATTCCATTGACCCCCGAAGAATTCAAAAAACGCATCATACAAACCTCCATGAATATTAAAACAGGTAATGTAATTTTGGAATATATAAAGTAGCATGGATGTTTTCTTCAGTATTTGGCTCATGTTTCTACTCCTTTAACATAATTAATGAAGAAAAAAAATCAATCATTTGTGTAGGAAGAAGATTATTAGGAAGCATTTGATAGGCTAAAGAGAATGCTTATGATGGCACCAATCTAAATGGGCAAGGTCATTTCATTTGTTTATAGATATCTCCCAAGTAGTTATGGGGGTAGTCTTAATGCAGGAGTATGAAAAAGGCTAATGCAAGAAAACATATTTTATGAGATAGTTCTTGAACAAGGTTGACGTTAACTATAAGATCACAGAGAAATAATGTTTGACAATTGATTTTGAATTCCAAAAATATAGCACTATTTATCGACTTATAAAGTGATGATTCATGTTCACTGTGAGGCACTTGTGTTCTAGTCAAGAATTGATATTTATTAGGTCAATTGGACAGATGGATGGTACTTGCAAAAGAATTTGATAAATCCATTGTGCATAAAATAGAGCAAGAACATACAATCGAAGATTATTTGGTAATTGATATGATCAAATGGTTTTTCTTTTGGATAAGGGTATCCCAGCAAGACAACATAAAGATCGCAAAGGAGGAAGTTAGCATGAAATAGTTTTTTATTGAGAGTCATAGATAATGTTTTTTTATAAGATGGGTATTGATTAAGTTTTACAAAGATGTGCTCCTCATGATGAAGAATGAAAATAATTTTATGGGATGTGGTGTTATATAAGCAACTACAAGCTCTACTTAAAGGTCACCTCTTTATCAGAAGGGGATTCTATCCCAAATTAGATCTTAAAAGATGGAAACACATGTGTGGGCTAATCCTTACCAAAATCATTCTAAAGTCTATCTAACGCTCGAGGTGAAACACTAAATCAAGTGCAAAGTACAAAAAGAATGATAAGGGTGGATTAAAACATCCCAGCCTAATTTTGTGTTTTTTTCTATGTGCAAACTATCTTGATTACTAAGTTAATACCTTTTAATATCATGAGAATTCCTAATTCTAGAATGCCAATTCTAGTATATACTTTTAACTCCAGGGATTCATTAACGTGATTGTACTTTAGGATAAACTAAATTTAACGTCAATTAGTTTGATTACTAAGTGAATCCATTTCATAGTCTCTTGACACCCAGATTCACTTAGTTGTACTCTCAACTAAGTGCTTAATCCTAGATTGACTTATTCGAACGTACGTTTCTTAAACGTATATTTCCAAGTTCTTTCTCTTAAGAAATCTATGTAGCATTTCTGATAAAGAACTATAAAATCCTTACTTGGAAGTCTCATAACTTAAAAAAAGTGTACTAGTCTTACAAAAAACCTTTATGAAGAGGCTAAAAGGTACTTTCAACTTCATGATCTTCAAATTTTGTAGTAACTTGATATTTGAAGTGCTTCAAGATCATAGTCTTGACCATCCTATACTTCAACTTTATATCTATGAAGTTTCAATTTCGGGATTGAGTTTCACTTCAAGTCATGAGCCCAAGGCTAAAGGTACCTACCATTGTGAGGTTTGATGTCCCATACCATCATTCCTACATTAATGTGAATATAAGGTTTAGTGCCCCATACTCCTATACATTATATCCAAAATTGGTGTATGGATTATATTTATCTTAAATTAGAAGCTTTATCTAACTATAGATTACCTTTTACTCAAATTCCTATTACATTAATTTGAAGTCAAGGAATTACCTTTATGTTTTACATCTCGCTTAGCTTTCTACGGCCTCTAGCACAAGATGATTTTATGATCTTAATTGTCTGAATATTGAATCAAAAGATATAAACCTTTTGATGCAATAAATATCCAATCTTATTTTCTAAGTTTGGGAGTGTAATTGCAAGTTTCGTGAATCATATTTAATATCTAGTTGTTTTTTTCTCAACTAAATTGTCATGGCAAGAGATTATTCTAGCCTTTTGGATTCCTTCTTTGTCCAAAGCCTTCAAATAGCTACCCGAGGGTTTTTTGGAATCTCATTTACTACTTAAGTCAAAGCATCTTCTAGTCCTTTTGGATTTCTCTTGAAATCCATTTAAGGATAGATGAATACAAGTTTCATCTTCCATATACTCAAGTATCGTCTATCACGGTTGCAAACTACATACTTGGAATTCAGAATTCTATCTCTCCTTCTTACTTTCCTTTGAGAATATAATTTTTGACAATTATTCGACCACATGGTTTACAAACACCTTTCTCAAAAGTGTTTGTGCTCTTGATTGGACCACAAGCTCCATTGTCTTCAACATGCCATGGATTTTCTTTTTTGAGGAACTTCCTCTTTGCTCACCGTCTAAAGGATGCTCTTCTATCTATCATCTATACTTTATGACATCAAATTTATTGATTTTGATGTGTTTTGGTACTTACATCCCCCTTTTTATAAGTTTTTGTCCTCGCAAATTGTAAAGTTTGTAGCTTCATTTAGAATTGGAGAGTCATTGCCATGACTCATTTACCTGGGTTGATTTGAACAAATTTTATTTTATAGTTTGTACTTCTTGTGTGAGCATCAACACTCTGATAAGACACACATCTAAGATGAGAATCTGTAGTTCTAGATTTTATGAGCATTGAAGTATCAAGAAAAGGTAGTGGAAAAGAATTCTAGGTTTGGTATTTAACCATAGCATCTTCTGTAGGTACCTCGACAACCGCCTATCGTAACATATTTATGAACTTCTTCTTGATGTTTGGGAATGGGCATACATTATCAATTCCCAAAAATACAAGTTCATGCTTATGTGTGTTAGGAGAGATAGATTTAGTTACAATGCTCAGAAAAGCATGATTTGTGAATAACTTATAGTGGCACTGTTATAATTAAACAAGATTTTTTTTCATCTTTGTAACTTTTAGAAATTTTTAAGTCCATCCTCTCAAAAAATTTCCAAAAAAATAATCTCAGTCATAAAAGACATTAGATGTACTTGGAAGCCTTCAACTTTAAGTATTGTTTTGTTCCTTACCATTGATATGGAAGGGAATATGTACCAAGACCTTTTTCCTTATGTCTTTCCATCAAATTTGTTACTTACCTATTTACATAGCTGAACATACTTATCATTTACTATAATCTTGATATTAAGTTTTTGTGGATAGCCAAGTATGGATAGAAGGAATCTTGAGGTATTTTCTTCAAAAATCTAGCGAGCATGACTTTGTGAATACCTCTTTTTCCCTTCTTTCCAAATTTTCTTGCTTCCGTATGAAAGTAAATTATCTATTTTATTTCACTTTAATGCATTTAAGTACATATGATTGCATTCTTGAAAATGCATATTCTTTATGCCATGAATGATTCATGCTTGGTATCCATATATAATAAAGTAATTCTATGATCTAAGTTTCTGACTGGTTCATACAGATTTGAAATCGGACATCGTTTAGTCATGTGTGTGTGTGATCAAAGATCTTGAGACTAGAGTTACTTAGTAGGTCATGTGCTTTTGTAAACAAGTGATCCACTTACTCAAGGTTGGGAAGGAGGCGTTCTTGGGTTCAACCCCCATGGGGAAGCATGGGGAGAGTATTTTGCCCAAAGATCTCTACAGACTTCTAGAAGCATCCACTTGAGTTAACTCTAGCTAATTGGCACACTTGGCACACATGCAGTCACATGGATGACACACAGATGGTTAGAATCCACCTGCCCAAGAAGGCAGTCCTCTAGAGAGAGCTATAGAAAGAGGCATATGGCTGGGAGGAGAGTCATCTCTCTAGCACATGGTGGTCATAATATTGGATTGGAATCAGAGCTCTAGGCAAGCTTGCATGGTGACCTAATGGTTCATCACCTTTCTCAAGGATTTCTTATGCATCGTGTTTCTATTCATTGTGTTCATAGTCATGTGCTTCTTTTTGCAAAAATATGAAGTTTGAAAAGTTTCAGGTGGATTCTAACCATCCATGTGTCAGCACTACACTACACTACAACCTTATGCTTTGTAATTTTTTTCTATTTACATCTCATCATATAGATGATGCCCTATTTGTTCTACAAAAGTGCCAAAATATATGCACAAGTGTTGAGAACATGACTTTGTTGTTCATAGGATAAGTTTTGAAGTCAAAGAATAAAGCAAAGATCAAAGTTTGAGTCTTGAAGATGAGTGCATGGTCAGAAGTTGAAGACTTGTATATACATGTACATTAAGCTTGTAATTAGTTCACTTATGCCTTTGTAATGGTGACGAGTTTGTACATATATGCCTATATATACTAGTATAGAGTCATGACATATAGGAGAGAAGAGATATAGAACAAGAATAGATGAGTAAAAGAAGAAAATGTGTGATGAATATATGAGATTCATCAATCAAATGTTTTCCATGAGAATAGAAGAAAACTTCTAAAATTTGTGTCGCGATCTTTTCTCCATCTCTCCTTCTGTGCTTGTTCATTTGAAAAATCCTTTTGTAGATGTCTAAGTCCTTAGTCAATGCACCTATGGTCAAGATTTGAGATTCATATTGTAATGAGGCTGAGAGAATTTTAAGTAGGAACATTTGAAAGAACTTGGAGAAGCTTCTCGAAGGTAGAAAGGTGCGTTTCGAAGCGATGAAGTTTGATCAAGCCAACCGGCACATGACCAGCCCTTAAGCTTATGGAGACTCAAATAGACCTTATAGGCATGCTATAAGTACAAAGAAATACACTATGTACCTTGGATCATCAAGGAGAATGAGTCGATACAAAACAGATAGGTTCGCGGGTCGACTAGCTCAAAAAATTTACTATCTATGGAAGAGACAATGAACTTCAAATGCCCATAGCGACCAGCGTGATTACAATTAGAAAAAATCCTTTTATGGGAGTGATACACATAGGGTTGAGTGTATGGAATGCACAAAAGTATAAGTAATAAGCAAAATATGCTATAGGAATGAATGCGACATTCACCGGTGGTACTTCCTATTTTTCAGGAATACGCAAAGATTGACCCCGAGGCAGAAAAAACTGAGATTTCTCCAAATCTGCTGAACCAAATGCTTTGAAAATTTACAGGCATAAACTAGACACTAATACCTTTCCAATGAGTCCTCTTGCACTCAAAAAATTGGAGCTCTGAGGAGAGAGCAGCAGCCTCTGCAAGATTACTGTTGGCGAAGAAGATGATGCAGAAAATTGAAGGAGCAAGACAATGATGGTCACAAGTGTATGTATATTGCTTCCATGTATAATACAAGTGATTCAAAGTCTTTATATAGACTCTAGGAGTGTTCCACGAGTTTTACAAGTTGAATTTGAATTCAAATGAAGGTGGGAATGGTTGTTGGAGGGAATCAATTCACTTTCTTACAATCTAGGAAAAGTGAAGATCTTGATTCATCTACTTTTAGGTGACTTGATTTGCTTGATTGAATGCAACTTCAACCACCAAAATTTCGTGGGATTTTGGCTCTATATTTCTACCTTTACATGTGTCAAGCTCAAGGCTTTTACAACGGTAAATGAGCCATCAAAATATTCTCAAAAAATACAATAAATGAGCATATGAAAAAGAACTCTCCAACGGATATTCTTTCGACGCGATAGCCTTTGATGTAGATCAAATCCACCTCAAGCATAGTGTAAGCTTGATGTTCCAACAGCTCCCCCTCAAGCTAAAGTATTCTTGAGTCTTCATTCTCTGATAGGTTGAATACCTGCCATAGCTTTGAATCTACAAAGCTTTATTCCATCAAGTGCCTTCGTCATCATATGTGCTACTTGCTTTTCAGTCGGAACAAAAGAAATGTCGATCTCCTTTGCCATGAGCTTCTCCCTGATGAAGTGGTTATGGACTTCTATGTGCTTGGTTCTTGCATGGAAAATAGGATTTGCCGCTAGATGCATGGAACTTACATTATCTCCAAATATGTGAGGTTTGGAACTCACAAGTCCCAAATCTGTATACAATGCTTTTAACCATATTTCCTCTTGAGTTGCTATGGTCAAGCCTCTGTACTCTGCTTCAGTTGAGGATAAAGCAACTGTTGGTTGCTTCTTGGGACTCCATGACACTAGCTTTGAACCTGCAAATGCTAAGTAACCAGATGTACTTTTTCTATCATCCTTAGCTCCTGCCCAATCTGCATCTGAGTAGATTTTGATATCCAAATCGGAAGAGTAAGGATATAATATACCTTCGTTGATTGTACCTTTGAGATACTTAAGTACTCTCTTAGCCGCATCCATGTGTGGTCTTCTCGGTGAGTGCATGAACTGACTAAGCACTCCCACACTATATGAGATGTCTACCCTTGTATGAGTAGCATATATCAAGCTACCTACCAAGCTTTGATACTCTTTAATGTCTTCAATTTTCTCACCTTCATAAACACTAAGTTTATGATTCATCTCCAAAGGTGTACCTGCAGGTTTAGTGTTCTCCATTTTGAACTTGAGAAGAAGATCCTGAATGTATTTTCTTTGAGTCAAATACATTCCTTCATCTGTGTATATCACCTGCATACCTAGGAAATATGTGAGCTCACCTACGTCACTGATTTTGAACTCCTCTTGCATGTGTCTCTTGATCCTTTGAATGCCATTTAGATCATCACCTGTCACAACAATATCATCTACATATACACATAGATAGATAACCTCATTGTGATCCCTTTTGATGAATAGAGAAGGATCTGAGCTGCTAGCTTTGAACCCTTGATCTTGAAGATATGTAACCAACCTGTAATTCCAAGCTCTTGGAGCTTGTTTCAATCCATACAATGCTTTCTTAAGTCTGCAAACATAAGATGGATGATTAGGGTTTTCAAAACCTGGTGGTTGTGACATGTATACCTCTTCACTTATCCAACCATTTAAGAATGTATTTTTCACATCAAGTTGGAGGAGTCTCCAATTCCTTGCAGCAGCTACACTTATCAATGTCCTGATTGTAGTCATCTTTGCAACTGGTGAGAATGTTTCCTCATAGTCTATACCATGAGTTTGTGAGCATCCTTTGGCAACTAATCTTGCCTTGTACCTGCAAACTGATCCATCTGAATTTCTTTTAACTTTATATACCCATCTGCAACCAATTACCTTTTGATTCGGCGACATTGGAACCGAATCCCAAGTGTCCATTTCCTTCAATGCATCTATCTCTTCGTTCATGGCCTTTTCCCAATTAGGGTTTCCCTTTGCCTCTTCATAGGTTGAGGGTTCCTCTGAAATAGAGTCTTTTGCCAAGTAGATTGAATGCTTTGTAAAAAATGTGGAATCATATCCATACCTTTCTGGTTGTTTCTTCTCTCTTGCTGATCTTCTAGGTGCTTGTTTGGAGCATTCTCCAACCTCTTGCATCTTTGCTTTGCCTCTTGACTTCCATAGATTGTAATCCCTTTATCTTTCATCTTGGTCATCGTCTGTATCACTTCTTGGATCCTGGACCTGTGTATGATGCTTGCTTCCTAATTGAAATCAAGATCATATGGTAGTGTTACCTTTTGTTTATCTTCATCATACCAAGACCTGTGTTCTTCAAACACAACATCTCTACTTGTAGTGAATTGCTTGGTTGAAGGATTGAAGAACCTGTAACCCATCTGAGTTGAATCATATCCAATAAACACTGCCTTTGTTGCCCTTTCATCTAGCTTACCTCTTATTTGTGATGGTACATGAACATAAGCTAAACAACCAAAAACCTTGCAATGTCCAAGACTAGGTTTTCTTCCATGCCATGCTTCATAAGGAGTCATACCTTGAAGTGATTTGGATGGTAGTCAATTGACAAGGTACGCTGCAGTTGAAATAGCTTCTGCCCATAGATAATGTGGCAACTTCTTCTCTTCAAGCATTGTTCGGGCTGATCCAACCAATGTCTTGTTTCTCCTCTCTGCAATTCCATTTAGTTGAGGAGAGTACCTAGTAGTCACTTCCCTTTTGATACCTTTATCCTGCAAGAACTCATCAAACTCTTTGGAGAAGTATTCTCCCCCTCCATCAGATCTGAGCTTCTTTAGTGATCTACCTGTATGATTCTCCACATGTGCAAGATACTTCTTGAAGCAATCAAATACTTCATTCTTACTCTTGATAAAGTATAGAACAGTCCATCTACTATGGTCGTCAATAAATGAGACATAATACCTTGATCCTGCCAATGAAGGTTCTTGACTTGGTCCCCATACATCTGTATGTACTAAGTCCAATAAGTTGTTGTGGATGTAGCCTTTGTGGTTGAATGGTTGTCTTTGTGCCTTCCCAATCTGACATGCATCACACCTATTGATCATGTGTTGCTTTGATATGTTCGGCAGTCCTAGAACACTTTGATCCCTGTATATATCCTTCAAGGTTCTTTCATTCACATGAGCAAGTCTCTTATGCCACACTTCAAGCTCACTTAGGGTTTGAGACCCAAAGTTGAATAGAGCTATGTTCCTGGTATCTCCTACTTCAAAAGTAAAGAGCCTACCATGCTTCTCACCTCGGGCTATCTTCTTGAAGCCTTGACACGGATCTTCCACAAAAGCTCCATGTTGGGTGAACCTAACTTGCAAGCCTTTTTCAACTATTTGGCCTACAGTTATTAGGTTTTTAGTGATAGTGGGTACATAGAGAACCTTACTCAGAATGTTTGTCCTGCCATTGGAAGCTTTGACATTACCAATCTTCTCCACATTGTGCTTCGTGTCATCCAATGTTTGCACTTCATGTCTATGCTTTGGACTTTCCAAGTCAGATAGAAGAGCAATGTTGCCTGCAACATGATTCGAACATCCTGAATCTATGTAGAACAAATGATCATCTTCTTTACCTTCTTTGTGGCTTAGATTCATGAGAAGTAATGAGTCTTCATGTGGTTGATCTTCTGAATAATTGTTGTAGTCTCTTCTATTATAGCTTCTATTGTTGTTGTTGAAGTTGTGTCCACCTCTGCCTCTATTGCTGCCATATCCACCTCTTCCACTTCCTTTCTGGGTCTTTCCATTGAACCAGCAATTCTGAGTGCTGTGGTTGGTCTTATCGCATATGGCACAAGGTTGAACATTCTGACCTTTGGATTTTTCTTGCTTTGGTCCTTTCTTCTTCCCTTTCCACTTGCTCTTGCTTGCGAAGTTGGCTTGGGAAGTCTCTTCTTCGTCTTCTTCCTTCTTCTTGCCTTTCTGCTTCTTATCCTTCTTATCTGCATATAGAGCACTAGTTGAACTACCATGATAAGAGTTACCTTCCTTTATGCTATTGTTGGCTTCTTGATTGAAGAGTTGTCCAAGAAAGATGTTGAAGTCTGGAGTTTGCACATCCATGATGAGATCGTAAGCCGTCGTGAAGGATTGCCATTGCTTATCACTTCGAATGCCGTTGAGAATTTGCCTCATGATGACCTCTTCTTCAATCAGCTCTCCAATGGATGCTAACTGATCCGCAACCTCCTTGACTTTGGTAACAAACTCTGTGATGGTTTGTTTAGGTGTCTTCTTCTTTTGGTTGAACTCGTTCCAAAGATGATTCTTTCTTGCTTTGGTACTAGCAGAAAAGAACATCTCCAGGGCATCCCAAGTCCCTTGAGATGTCTTGCATCCTCTAATATGTGGTAATAGAAAGTCAGAGATAGAGTTTAGTAAGCTTATGGAGACTCAAATAGACCTTATAGGCATGCTATAAGTCAGAGATAGTAAGCTTGTGGTAATAGAAAGTCAGAGATAGTAAGCTTATGGAGACTCAAATAGACCTTATAGGCATGCTATAAGTGCAAAGAAATACACTATGTACCTTGGAGCATCAAGGAGAATGAGTCGATACAAAACAGATAGGTTCGCGGGTCGACTAGCTCAAAAAAGTTACTATCTATGGAAGAGACAATGAACTTCAAATGCCCATAGCGACCAGCGTGATTACAATTAGAAAAAATCCTTTCATGGGAGTGATACACATAGGGTTGAGTGTATGGAATGCACAAAAGTATAAGTAATAAGCAAAATATGCTATAGGAATGAATGCGACATTCACCGGTGGTACTTCCTATTTTTCAGGAATACGCAGAGATTGACCCCAAGGCAGAAAAAACTGAGATTTCTCCAAATCTGCTGAACCAAATGCTTTGAAAATTTACAGGCATAAACTAGACACTAATACCTTTCCAATGAGTCCTCTTGAACTCAATTTGGAGCTCTGAGGAGAGAGCAGCAGCCTCTGCAAGATTACTGTTGGCGAAGAAGATGATGCAGAAAATTGAAGGAGCAAGACAATGATGGTCACAAGTGTATGTATATTGCTTCCATGTATAATACAAGTGATTCCAAGTCTTTATATAGACTTTAAGAGTGTTCCACGAGTTTTACAAGTTGAATTTGAATTCAAATGAAGGTGGGAATGGTTTTTGGAGGGAATCAATTCACTTTCCTACAATCTAGGAAAAGTGAAGATCTTGATTGATCTACTTTTAGGTGACTTGATTTGCTTGATTGAATGCAACTTCAACCACCAAAATCTCGTGGGATTTTGGCTCTATATTTCTACCTTTACATGTGTCAAGCTCAAGGATTTTACAACGGTAAATGAGCCATCAAAATATTCTCAAAAAATACAATAAATGAGCATATGAAAAAGAACTCTCCAACGGATATTTTTTCGATGCGATAGCCTTTGATGTAGATCAAATCCACCTCAAGCATAGTGTAAGCTTGATGTTCCAACAACATTTACATATGTAAATATGAAGAAGTGAAGGCAGGAACATGTGCAATCTTAATGGTCAATGTTTTGATGAGATCTCCCTCCAGATTGTAATGTTTTGAGCAAGTAGGCATTCATTCTTTAAGTTGAAAGGTAAGCTACTTGTCGCTAAACACATTTGAATAAACGGAGTCTAATTTATGAGAACCATGCATTAGAAGTTGCAGGTGTCAAAGTCGACTACACAGAAGAACATTTTCAAACATAGGCACATTGTTTGAAGGAAATCTCAAGATCTACTGGTTCTTTTGAAGAACTTTGACTTGCAAAAGGTGCACAAACTCTAGGAGATACTTTCTATAAAGTTTATTGAAAATGTTACACATTTGATTATTCAATGAGTGAATTAAGTGCAGTAGACTTTTCTGAATAATGAGTTTCTTCATAGTTAACTCAAGTTTTGATAGTTTGACAATAGATTTCCAAATTTGGTTGTGGTTATGAGTTATTCTTGATATAGAGGTGCTCTAAAATCAAGGATAACTTGTTCTTTTGGAGATAAATTATCTCCATCAGTGGTATCGGAGTAGGAATAGGTAGATTTGAAGAAAAGAAGGACCTCGACTATTGCAGATATACAGAAATCATCCTTTGAAGGTTTAAGAGGTGAAAGTTTGAAGTGGAAGTCAGAGAAGGACCGTGGATGGGCACCATGTCCTAGAAAATCATGTATAGTCCAAGCCACAATTCCATGAAACACAATGTGTCTTTGGTCAATGCATTTTTATACCTTAATGACATAAATACCTCACCATAACTCTTGGATATCATCAATGAGAGGAGCAAGATATACATTCATGTCTCTAGCTTGAGTTCTCCCTGAGATTAAAAGTGAAAGCATTAAATGATCTCTTTTAATGTTGAGGTATGGCGAGAGATTGTAGTAGATGACTACCACTGGTCATGTGGACCATTTACTAGATCTCATAAAAAATGGATTAAAACCATGTAATACAACACCAAACTTTAGATTTTGTGGCACGTGCAAAATGATACCATCTAGAATGCACTGAAAAACTACACAATCTGCTCGAATTCTCATTACTCTATCAGTAATTTTATGATAAAATCCCCATATGAAAAGCTTTGATAATTACAAGCTTTGAAACATATGTTAGTGCATGGAGCTAATGGAAAATGTCTCAAAAACTTCTTTTGGATTTTACCCTCTTCATCCTTATAATGAGTAGATAGACATTTTGGAAATGTCAAAGAGTCTACGTATTTACCTCTATATAAAATAGAATCGTTAGGAAATGCATGTATACAATGAGAATGTATACCAAGATTGTTGATTATCTTCTTCATCATGCGATGTCGGAAGAATATTGTTGCTTGGTAAAAACTTTTCAAATAGTAACCTGTAAGTTCATGATGAATATATATATATATATATATATATATATATATATATATATATATATATATATATATATATATATATATATATATATATATGTATATGTATATATATATGTGTGTGTGAGTGTGTGTGTGTGTGTCTACACATATATATATATATATATATATATATATATATATATATATATATATATATATATATATATATATATATATATATATATATATATATATATATATATATATGTGTGTGTGTGTGTGTGTGTGTGTGTGTGTGTGCGTATGTATGCTTATATGTGTGTATATATGTGTATATGTATGTGTTTGTGTGTTATTTATATGTATGTATGTGTGTGTATGTTTGTATATATGTATTTGTGTATATATATGTGTGTGTATATATTTATGTGTGTGTGTATGTGTGCATGTATATTTGTGTGTATATGTATTGAGTACATGAGTATATGTATATGTATGTATGTGGATGTGTGTGTATGTGTGTGCAGTTGTGTATATGTGTATGTATATGTGTGTGTGTTATGTATGTGCCTGTATGTGGGTGTATGTGTATGTATATGTATGTGTGTATGTGTGTGTTTGTTTGTGCATGTATATATGTATATATATATGTGTGTGTATGTGAGCGTATATGTATGTACATATGTGCAAGTGTATGTGTGTGTATGTCTGTATGTATATGCGTGTGTCTGTATGTTTATATGTGTGTGTATGTGTGTGTATGTATGTGTATGTGTGTGTATATGTTTTCTTGCGTATGTGTGAATGTGTATGTATATGTTTCTGTGTATGTGTGTGTGTGTCTAATATGTGTGTATGTGTGTGTATGTGTGTGTATATGTCGGTATATGTGTGTGTATGTGTGTGCATATGTGTGTATGTGTGTCTCTATGTGTATATGTGTGTGTAGTTGTGTGTGTATGTTTGTGCATCTCTGTGTCCATGTGTGTATGGGTATGTATATATTTGTGTATGTGTGTACGTGTATGTATGTGTACACGCATGTGTAGTTATGTATCTCTAAGTGTACATATGCATATGTGAATGTATGTATGTGTTTATATGTATGTGTGTATGGGTGCATATGTATGTTTGTAGATTTAAAGTCTTTTTTATAGTGATCCCTTTTTTTTGTTTGAGGTTAAAATAAGAGGAGATATCATATGATAGAAAGAAAAAAAAGAAGGCCTACCATACCAACTTAGATCTGGCAATATTTTTGCAAAAATCTACATCTATAGGAAACATTTGCCAATTAAAAGGTATGTAAAATAGTATATAATAATGTGAGCTATAATTGTCATATGTTTTACAAATATTTTAAATTTAATCTATGTCCTTTTGATTCATTAAATAGACACAAGGTGCTACAAAAACGAGAACTGGATCTCATCATACATCATGCTTAAGCCAAATGGGGAATGATGGTTATGTGGCTACATTTGTAAGTATATTGTTGATATATTTAGGTAGTGGTGTTTGAACACACTAGGACTGTCAGAGCACTTTTTTCCCTCTTTAGGAGGTTTTTTTCCCTCGGCTTGTATATACGCCTATTGCCCTAATGGGCTACTTATCTTTGTACATTCTCTAGTAATACATTTAGTATTGTGTGTTGTGCTCCAAGCTTCTTCTTCTCCCTTGTGCTGTTCGCGTGCTTTCGTAGATGTCTAACTCCAACAGTTGGTATCAAAGGAGGTCGCCGCTTCATTTAGGGCGTCGTCGACACCTCTCCGATTTCAGTCTCAGAATCGTATGAATTTTGTTGAGCATACTCAATGTGTTTCCAAGATCAAAACAACTTTGCTATGTGGTGCTAAAATCATGATCTGAGCTCGTTTTAGCCTTCAAACACACTATCGCAGTGCTTGTGCATGCTATTTCATCTTCTTGTGCCAAAGATATATACCTGTTTTTGTTCGCCAGTATAAGCATCTTGAAGTCTGCTACAGGTTTAGCAGAACATGTATGGGCAATTCCATTCAACCTTTTGAGATACAGTCAATTTTTTGCATCAAGGTATTTTGGTCACTGGCCATGGCTGAAAGTAGTGATGTATTTCGTATGTTGGCTGTTGAGGATAAGTTGGATGGTACCCACTACCCGTTGTGGGCATATATGATGCGACATGTATTGGTTGCAAAAGGACTATGGAACATTATGCAAGGTGTTGAAAAATGTCCTATCACACCTGCCACTATTACAACAACAGGTACTAAAGCTGATGCAGAAGGTGTCAAGATGATGATATTCTGCATATTCCTATTCGTGCTGCAGTTTCTGCTGCACCTACTAATGAAGCTACTTCCTAAAGATAAGCCAACAAAGAAAATAGTCTGGTTAACTATTTTCTTGGTTAAAAAGGAATATCTTTTGGACAAGCAATAAAGCCTTAAGTCTTCTTCTTGTTCAATAGTCAAGATTTCTTTTAGAGAGATTATTCTATGAAAGCAAAAGATTCCAAGATGAATCGTTGGCTTAGTATTACTTGATTCGTTGGCAAGAATCTAAAGTTCTTGAAAGACAAAATCTCCCTAGATGTGAGACTAGAATCTTTCAAGAAAAGTTTATTAGAACTAGTTCCAAGTAATTCCCAAAACCACAAGTATTGATACTCAAGTCCAAATAGTGATATAACCTAAAGGTATATCAAAGATTCTTAGCTTTTGAATATGAGAAGCATCAGTATATGCTTGGATTGAAGTTTATGAAAAGATCTCTAAAAACCCTGTAGGTAAGAAAAGAAGCTTTAGATAGTTCAGGAGATCTTAAAGATAAAGACTAAGTCTTTATTCTAGTTGCAAGATCAACTAGACTTGATCAAGCTTGGCCATGATTGTCCAAGAATGTGCAATTAGAACTATTATGTAGATTGCCCAAGTATTGGCAATAAAAAATTCCTTTTGGGATATATTCACTCAAGTTCCATTTATCCAATGGAAAAATGTGAAAAGAGTAAGCTGTTCCAAGTTTGAACAGAGTGAAGAAATTCCAAGAATGTAGTGTGCAATAGTGAAGACGGTACTTAAGTCTATGGAAGGTAAAACATAATGTTTGCCTATCCTTAAACCGAATTTGGTAAAAATCCAGAAAGCATGAGTGGATGCTTAAGACTTAGGCAATAGAGAGATTCCTATATAAAGTCCCCAGGGTAGGTACCTAAAGCATCAATAAAGAAAGGAATCTAAAGATAAGAAGTTAAAAGCTCTTGTCACTACAAGTTGGTCAAGGATAAACCAATTGAACTTGAATTTGTGAAAATTCAAGTACTTGGAATTTTGATTGGTTTTCATTTGAAAACCCTAGCAAAGAAGAATTGATATCCTGTCAAGAGGTTTTCAAGTTTCCAAGGCAAAGCACATGATTGTGAGACGATCATGTGAAGGAATCAAAACCTAGAATATCTAGTCAGAGGTAATGCCTAAAACTTCAAAATTTTCGTAAAGAATTGAAGCAAGAAGGTACTCTATCAAGAGATGTTTTGACTTTAGGATAAGAATCACCCACACATTAATGTGAATATAAAATAGGATGGTATGAGACACCATATTTTATACTTAGATTGATGTAGGAAAGATGGTATGGGACATCCGAACATGGGATGATAATTATCTTTTAGTCCTAGATTGGATCTTCAAGTTAGGTTTGATCCTCAAGGGAATTAAAACTTCCAAGAAGGAGTTTAAATTCAAGGAGGATAAAATTAGTATATCAAGATAACTTCAAGATCAAGGAAACAGAAGATATGGAGTAAGCAACTTCCAAGATCTTCTTGAAGCACTTCAAGATAAAGTGTTGTTAATTCGAAAATATTTCATAAATTTCTGAAAGAAGTTGGACTTTGATTTTGAGTTGATCTTTTCGACTAAGGATTTTATTGACTAAGTCAAGCTTCAAGTTCCTAGTGTAACTTGGTAAATTCACTCTTTTGACTCAAAGAAATGCACAAGAATTGCATTCCCAGTAAGGAGTCAGAAAGACTGAGTGTGACTTGAACTTGTTCTCAAGTGAAGCATTATTTGAATACAAAACTCATCAAGAGAACCTCAGTGGGTCGACACACTGATGTTGGTTACCACACTAGTATCTTGTGGTTGGATGATGTTTTTTATTTGCTTTGAATCTTTTTGAGAATCCAGCTTATTTCTCTTAAAGATAGAAAAGATGCTTCAATACTATGTTGAAACACATCTTTAAGAAATTAAAGTCCTGAGTCATGTAGACTTTGACTCATATCAAGTTTACATATCTTCGGAGTTTGAATTGGTTGAACAGAGTTTTATTTCTTTCTTTTCGCTTTTCAAATCTTTTGAATTTGACTCAGACATGGTATCTGATCCTTTTCACAAAAGTCAAGGGTTAGCCGGATAGAACCAAGTAACTAAATTAAACATCCTAGATAGATGTTCTGTACAAGAACATTTTCAATCTTCAAAAGATAATAAGTCTAAGTGGACTTATTTATTGAGTTTTCTTCAAGTTATAGTATAAAAGATTTCCTAGAGTCGACTATACTCTAGAATAGAGAAGTTAGGAATTGCTCAGTAGATTGACAATTCCCAAGAACTTTTAGCTCAAGACTATGAGAAAAGTATCCTAAGTTGGACAATTTTCATTTCAATTTGAATTAGTCAAGTTATAGTATGGTTGAATCAAAGAAAATGGTAAACTTTCTCCTACAGATTACATAGGATTTTTAAACTCATTAGGACAAAGTAGTCCTCTGGTCGGGTGAAAAAAAATCAAGTACCTGTTGGATAGGAGTTAACCATTGTACAAACATCCAAGTTAGATGTTTGGAAAAAACAAACTTCAAGTTTTCCAAAACAAATGAATCAAGGGTTCTCAAAGTCTTGCAAGGGACAAGAATCGCACCTCCATTACTAAGTCCACGCACCAGTCATGCCCAGAAATGGACTAGTAATTTGAATCCACTCACTTCACATGTTTGTGCCTAGATCGCACATCGAGAAACTATGAATTGGCTAGGGATGTTTTTTGATCCACCCTTATTATTCATTCACTACTTTGAACTTTGAGTAGTTTATCAAAGTTCAAAGCGAGATAGTGTTTTGAATCATTTGGGCAGGGATGCCACCACAGAGATGAGACATGTTCTTCTAGTTCTAGAACATGACCATGTTCTTCTAGTTTTAGAACATGAGGCTTGGGGGTTGCCTACGATAGATATATAGCTCTATTTTCGAGGATAAAAATATTTTTCCAGGGGGGAAGAATGTACTAAAGTAAGTCTATGATCCAAGGATCCGACCGGTTCAGACAGATCTGAGATAGGACATCGTTTGGTCACCCCTGTGTATGATCAAAGATCTCCAGTTTAGACTCACAAGGAGGTCTTGTGCTCTTGTGAACAAGTGATCCACTTAGCTTAGAGGTTAAGTTTCAAGGATGTGAAGGAGGAGGTCTTGGGTTCAATCCCCATGGGGGACATGGGGAGAGTATTTTGCCCAAAGAGCTCTAGATCCTTCTAGAAGCATCCACTTGATTAACTCGAGTTAACTGAGACACTTGGTGCACATGCAGTTACATGGCCGACACATGGATGTTTAGTATCCACCTGCCCAAGAAGGCGGTCCCTTAGAGAGAGCTATATATAGAGGCATTTGGTTGGGAGGAGAGTCATCTCTCTAGCATGTGGTGGTCGTAATTTCTAGTTCTCTTGCATATGTTGTCAATTATAACATCCCACTATGGCTGGCCACAAGAAAGGACCATTTATTATTAGCTCTCATTGTGCCAGGTAAGTATAAGGTAAAAAACATGGATATATACCTTGCACCACTTTTGGAAGAGCTATGCACTTTATGGGATGGCATTACTTTGTGCGACATGTCTCAACCTATAAGAAGATGAGACATACAAGTGCAAGGCATACTTATGTGGATGATGCATGTCTAGCTTGGTTACGGTGAATGTTTAGGTTTATCAATTTTCAGCTACCATGCTTGTCCCCTATGCAGACCTCGACTTGAAGAACGCTACTTCAAAGCACTTCAAAAAACTATCTATGAAGGACATCATAGATTTTTGCATGATGGAAATGTTTTATATGAAGGGAAAATTGGCTGACAAGTGCAACCCAAATGAAAGAAAGCAATTGGAAGCAGTTGTTGGATGTAGAAACACCAATCACTAGCATGAGACGATTGTCAATCTTTCACAAACTCCCTTATTGGAGTGAGTTATTGATCATTCATTTGGTAGACCCGGTGCATATTTTCAAGAATGTGCGAGAGATTCTCTAGAAGAATTTGATCAAAAAGAGAGAAAGCAAAGCACAAACGAAGGACTTGGAAGAGAGAGGTCATATGCAAGAGTTATGGGCAATTACCAAGCCCAACAAAATAGTGTCACTAGAGAGCACGCACAGGACACGAGAGAGACGATGACGTGCAGCGCAAACTGTTCAAAGAAGACCATGATGCACTTTTGAACGGATGCCATTAAAGCTGTAATATACAGTGTGAACAAGTTGGAACCATCAAGGTCATCATATGGAGCTCCGTCTTTCTCCAATGACAGCTATCTACGTCGGAAGCTACTGAAAGTTAGGCTGAAGATTCTGTTGTGGACTGCCGGAGATGGGCCCTCCCGGTGTTATTGATCTCTCCGTCTGCTTGCTGAATGCGACTTGGTGGTGTTTCGGGAGGACTCGAGTACTGTGTGTTGGCACCTTCGTGGTGGCAGACCATCGCGACCATCGCTGTGCTTTTCTCGACGATACGGTCCATTTTGTTACCATCGCAATCGTGGCATAGCCCACATCGCGTGATGCTACATTGGCACCTGCCCCATCGCGATTGTGGACTGGTTCCCATCACACGATGCTGAGTTGTCACGGAGCCCTCTGTGCTATTTGGCACATTTTCCAATAATTCCTTTTTCCTCGTCGCTTTCACCACGACTTCCTCGTTGGCAATTGCCATCGCGATGGCGTGCTGGCTGGAGCGCTATCTCGTTCCTTCACGTTGTTAAAGTTATCTCCTCGAAATGTTTTCCTCTCGGCCATCGCCCATAAGATTTTCCGTTGTAGCATCGCGATGGTGCTAACGTCCACCTCAAATAAAAGAAGATCTGGAGATTCGTGGCTTTGAAGGTTCTCATGCACAACATAAAGAAGTATTCCCGACGGCTGTGTCTTAGGTACCTCACGATGGTACGGGTCAGCGGCGGCGTGATGGTACCTCTTGGTTGTGTGTTGTAGCCTGCAAGCCTGCCTTGTCAGTTAATTCTAAAATTAAAAGAATCTTCAAAAAGAAAAATCGTTTTTCACCATATCTTGACCTTCCTAGAGTCTGCGCGTGCTCTTGGCTTCCTGGAGTCTTCGATGTGGCTTGTGTCCCCATCTCTATGACGCTATGTGTCTCCCTTTCGTTTGATATTGAAAGTTAAAAAGTTTAACTTAAAAACAAAAAAAAAAGAAAAAAAAAGGTACCATAGTGTTCAGGTTTTTTCGAGTCTTTCTTTAACCACTCTAAGAACACATTTTCGAGTTTAATGCTCTATCACATTCGCACTTTACAGACTCGTAGAAGTGGGCGCTTCTTTTTTGTGATAAGAACGCCGTTGGGGGACCTTTTTAGTTTCCCTCGTATTGCCCTTTAAACTTTATTGCTTGGTGAATGATGTGATTATCAAAAGTTTGAACTGTTACTTCTTGTTTAGTCACGCTCCACTTTTTGGGAAGTTTAGGGGGGTCGGTCATGGATTTGGCGACCCCCTCATTTGTGAGAAGTAACTTGGCCCCTCCTCCAGGGGAGACCGGTAACCTGGCCTCTCTGTTGGAGGGGGGATCTTGTGCCGCCCTTGGGGCTTCCGAGAGTGTTGAACCCCCCTTGGTCTCCCTCAGTAGATCTGCAATTCTGTCAACTCAGGAGGAGCTCAAGAAAGTTTGCTTCGTCGGCCGAATGTTTTGCCCTAGGCTCCCGCTCGAAACCGTGTGACAGTGGCTTCGCAACGAGTGGTTCCCCCGTGGGCTAATTGTTTGTAAGTGTTAGTTCTTACCAGCAATCCACATGTTGCTAGTCTTTGAAAATGAAGATATGGCGTTTCGAGCCCTAAGTGTCGGAACCTGGCAACTCGATCGGGCGACCCTATGCCTTTTCAGATGGTCCCCTGATTTTACTCTCGACAAATCGAAATCGCTTCGGTACCCTCTCTAGGTTGAGCTCCCTAACCTGCCATACTTCTTGTACAACTTCGTGTGGGACATTGTTTCTCCTATCGGCAAGCTGTTGGCCTCACGCGAGGACATTGGTGGTCTCATTTATGAAGGTGCAAGACACTCGTTCAACACTCGGTGGCACCCTCAAATCTGTGTCGAGGCTGAGCTCAGCTTGCCACTTCCATCTAAGATCAAAGTGGACTTCGGCGAAGGGGATGTATGGGAGCAAGACATCAATTACAAAAACCTTCCCAATGCGTGCTTTCGTTGTGGCCAACAAGGTCACAGGATTAAAGATTGCCCTTTGAGACAAAAAAGCAAGCGAGATCAAGAAGCCCCCAGAAACGATCACGACAACAAAGGGGCATTGCCTCACTCGACGAAGGAAGAGGAAGTCAAGGGCCCTCTTAATCCAGAAGCTGATGCAGACGAGTTCATTGAAGTCAGAAGAAGAAGGAAAAGAAGCCCTAGGGCGACTTCTGAGCGAAACAACATGTCAGTTACACCCTCCAGCAACTTGTATTGCAGTCTAGAAAAGGAGATCAATGAATTTGACTACCCAGGTGGGAACCAACTTGAGGTGGACACCAACGACAAAGCCCTAGAGATCCCTAACAATAAAGAAACCTCCCACGAGGGTTACACTACAAGCAAAGAAGACGGCTTTACTACTAGTAACGAAGATAACATGGATAGTGAAAGTTCCATCATCGGATCGACTATTCCGAAAACGGTGTCGAAAACGGTGCCCAGTTCTTCCCAGCAGGAGGCATCCCACAAAGGAAAACAACCTATGACCCTGGAAAAGCTCCCACAAGAACCTATTGCTAATTTGAGATCCGATCCCAGCGAAAAAGGAAGATGAATCCAAGAAAAGAAAGGACAAAGCTCCCTCCCGCAAAGAGGGCTCACTACAACAATGATCATCATCTCGTTAAATGCTAGAGGGCTAACCGACCCCTCAGGAGCGACCATCATTGGTCAATGGCTTTGCGACATTAGCTTAAACCCAGAATTTATATGTATTCCAGAGATTAAAATTGACGAAGAAGACCTCCAGAAATGGCTTAGACATGTCTCCTCAACTCATGGTTGGATTTCAACGGCGCATCAGCGGGGGTCCGGTGGAATGGTAATCGGTACTAATCAATTCTGGTTTGAAAAGCTTGAGAACTCCATTGAAGATGAATGCCACCGATGGATTGCAGTTTCTTTTGGTGCTCCTTTTTGTTTTACTTTAGTTTCTTTGTATGCCCCTAATGGGGAGTTAGAGAGACCGAACACTTGGGCCTCCTTGGACCCGCTCCCCCACAACATGCTTATTTGTGGTGACTTCAACATGGTGGAGGACCCTTCGGACAGATGGATGGGCAAGGGTAGGGTCATCGATAGTCGGGAGAAAGAAACGTGGGACAAAACCAAACTACACTTGGATCTGGTCGAATTCAAAGACTCGAATGGCTTTTCTTGGTCAAATCTCCAAGTGGGCGAGGACCTGAGGAAAGCTAGACAGATGCTACATCTCTCAGAGTTTTACTCATCAGTGGGGCCACCCTTCCCTCTCGCAACACAGCGACCTCACATCTCTGATCACTACCCAATCGTTATCACTTTCCAACCCTCCACCAAGATCCATAAGGCTCCTTGGTTCCATGCGAGTGCGCCCTCCTTCTCTCTCCCCTCCATCCATCAAGAAATTGTTGATGTGTGGAAGGAGGCATTCGCCTCCGGTTTGTCCCCAGCCAAGTGCTGGAGAAGGGCAGTCAATAAGTCACGACAGATCATGATTAGATCCAGGAAGATGCTCGAGACTGTGCGGCGGGCTTGTAGAGAAGCTCTTTATCATAGACTCTGGAGGCTCAAAGAGGAAGTGAACAAAGGAAAATCTCAAGCCCAGAAAGGTCTCCGAAAAATCAGAGCGCTGATGAGATACGAGGAAGAAATACAAAGGAAAAATTTGCAAATTTTCTTCAAGGACTGGTGGGTTGGCAAAGCCAACAAACCCACCAAAGAGATGTGTTGTATCCTTAAAAGGAAACATAACAGAGAATCGATCCCCTTATTGCTAGACTTAAATGGCAATGTATGCAATACGGTTTTTGGGATCATTGAAGGGCACTTCACGAGACTCCTGGGGACCTCAAACCCCCTCTCTCACCATAGAAGGGACTGTATGGCAGCCATATCTAGGGTTTTCCCCCATAGGATACCACTCAACCTTCACTCCTTGCTATATGCCCCTATCGCTGAAGCAGAAATCATTGAGGTCATTGATGCCCTCCTTTCTGGTAAAAGCCCGGGACCTGGCTGGCTCACTAATGAGTTCTTTAAATCCTTCAAGTTGGTGGTTGCCACCCCTCTTTGTTTGGTTTGGCAAGAGGCGCTCAAGTTTGGCGCGCTTCCTTCTTGTCTCAACAATGGCATTATCAAGTTAATACACAAAAAAGGGGAAAAGAATAGAATAGAGAACTGGCGTCCTATTACGATGCTCCAAACAGGATACAAGATCATTGCCAAAGTCATTGCCAATAGAATCTCTTGCCACTTGAGAGCGTGGTTAAGCGAGGACCAAAAAGGTTTCATCAAAGGCAAGTCAATTTTGGAAACCATTATAGATATATGGGAAGGTCTTGAATTTGCTAATGAGTCTAAACAAGATGTGGTCTTCCTCAAGATCGACTTTGATAAAGCCTATGACACGCTGGAATGGGACTATATTCTGCAGTCGCTCCAAGATCTTGGATGTAGTCAGAAATTCACCAAGATGATCGCGACCCTTCTTGGAAACACATTGACCCAAATCAACATTAACGGAAAACTTTTGAAGGTGATCAAGCTTAGAAGATCTATCAGACAAGGGTGCCCATTGGCTCCCCTTCTCTTTTCCATTGCCACGGAAGGGCTTAGCAGGCTGGTGGAGCATCAGGTTGAAGCTGGTAATATCGAAGGCCTCCGTTTGCCTCATGACCAGAGTCAGATCACCATGAGACTTTTTGCCGATGATATGAATGTGTTTGTTCACAATGATAGTACCAGCTTGGAGACGTTCTGGAGGTGTCTAGCTACTTTTTGTGAAGCCTCTGGATCCACAATCAACCACTCTAAGACCGCCTTTAGAGCTATTGTTGGGTCACAACCCAACCTTCTCATTGATCATGGCTGTCAAATCATTCCTCAGGGCCAAATTTTTTGGCTTCTTGGGATCCCCTTGGGGTTTGGCGTCTCTATGGAGCAGCGGTGGAACTAGGTGCTAGCCAAACTCAAAAGCAAGCTTAACTATTGGAGAGGTATGCAAATCAATCTTGCTGGTCGCACTATGGTTATCAACACGTTCATCCTTTCATCTACCATTTATTTCCTTTCTTGTTGGAGACCGAAAGAGCAAGACCTGTCCAAACTAGATAGTATTTGTAGAAACTATCTTTGGACGGGTGACCACAATAGGAGGGGGGTTCCTAAAATCAAATGGTCCATCTGAACTAGCCATAGAGATAGTGGGGGACTTGGTATCCTAGACATTGGGTGCATGGCTAACAAACTGGCTACCAAATGGATGATTAAGGCTTGGTGCAACGGGGAGGCCTCGTGGGCCAAGTTGATCTTCAGAAACAAGAACGAGTTGGCTCTCATGGGTTTCCCAAATTGGAAGAATCTTGACATCTTGACCTTGTTGTTTTCCCCGATCCCCGTCTTCCCAAAAGGCTCTAATCTAGTGTGCTCCCTATGGAAGAGTTGGAATAAAGTCAAAAGCTACACAAGAATTAGTGAAGACTGGAAGTGGCCAGCCGTTATCAGACAAAACGACTCTATCTGGTTTTGGATCCATGGAATCCGGAGTGTGGAATCTTGGAACATTCAAAATTCCAAGAAGTTATGGAACAAAGGCTTCAAAAAATGGAAACATCTTTGGAAACAAGACACCAACTGCTGGATCAACTTCGAGGATATTGACCCTTGCGGCAACATTTCGTACGAAGAATGGAACACTTTGCAAAGCAGATGTCTCGTCTGGGACCCACACAAAGTTTGCCTTCTCATGGGACACGACACGTCGAGCTCGCTTGGTCTCAAATGGCACAATGAGAATAGCCTATCATAAATCCCGAACATCAAAGAAATGATTGACTATCAGGTTAACCTCAACAAGAAGTGGTGCCTGTCATGGACGCGGCTTCGGTGGAACATGAAGTTCATGGCTATCTGGCACCCCCTCATAGAAATAAAAAAGTCTATCCTCTTATGGCAAAATCTTCATCACGGAATCTGGAAAAACCTTAAGGCTAGCAAGTTTTGTGGGACTCCTCCCTGGTGCAAACGCTGCTACCGGTCTATCGAAGATGTTTGACACATCTTCTTTACCTGCCCCAACTCCAACAAACTCTGGCAGACGGTTGGAAAGAAAATTAGACTTCAGAAACCTCTCAGTTGGCAGCAAGCCCTGCTGGGAGAAGCGATCGGCTGCTCCGCGGCTCTCTGGAACGCCATCAGAGGGGAGGTCCTATGGAGAATGTGGCGGGAAAGATGTGCTTTCAACTTCGGTGACTCCCCCAAAGAGTGGTCAATTGAGAAATCATTGTTCCTCCTTGGCAAAAGGATTGTTAACTGTAAGAAATCCCCCCCCCCCTTCACGCATCATCAAGTACTCCTTTTGATCAATAACAAGCTTAAACCCAAGTGGGCCCCACATGAGGGTGATGAGAGGGTGATTAACCTTCTTTGTAATGCCATCTAAGCTCTGTAAAAGCTTCAACTGCTTTGTGGGATTTGGGGGGTCTCGTGGGCACTAGTCCCCTTCTCTTGTACTTTTCTTTATTCAATTCAAGTCCGAGAGAGTAGGCTAATGCCGAACTTCCTTTATATTAAAAAATAGTGTCACTACCAATGGGATGATGGTGAACTTTTTCCAAAAAAGGAGAGCTAGTGCAAGAGATGACAATGCTCAAGAAGGCCAGCTCGATTATTGTAGAGTGATCCAAGATGTCTTGAAGCTATCATTGAGGAGGTTTGATTACTTTTTGTTTGATGTGAAATGGTTCAAAGTGGTAACCTCTAGAAAAAACACAATAGTGAGGTGGGATAAGAGTGGTTTGCTTCAAGTAGACTCCACAAATCTATGGATAGAGGAAAGAGATACATTTGTACTTCTCGAATACTATGAGCAATTTTTTTTTATGCCAGATTCAAAAGAATAAGAGTGGCTATTTGTTTTCCAAGTCTCCCCACGTAGCAGACAAATTTGTGAGAACAAAGACATAGAAGAAATTCCATCTGTGTCGACTGAGGAAGAGATCATTGTCTGAGATGAAGAGATCTTTGAAGAAGATGAGATACAGGATGAAGTAATGGACAATATGTTGTATGAGAATGATGATTAAGAAGGAGCTAAAATACCAAGAGATCTAGAAATCGCCAATGTAGAGATAGATATCCTCTGTGCATCAGATCTCCAAGGGGATTCTAGAATAGAGGATTTCCGAAGGAAACACTTGTATGTACTAATTTGTGTTTATTTTTTTGCTACTTTCTTTTGTACACTACTATTTGTCACAAGGAAGGAGATAAGGAAGAGAGTTCACACACACACACACACTCTCACAAACAAAAAGAAGCACACACTCAGATTGAGGCAATGAAGGATGATCTTCTTCTTCTTCTTCTATTACATAAAAAGGAATGTACAAGAATGACCTAAAAAAAGGAATACAACAAGTGCAATATATAAAGATCTGTACATAAGGAAAAACCTATGTCCGCGAATGAGTGAGCTAGGAAGGAACAAATGTGCCATCACTCTCGATAGATAAATCTAATAAAGCTCAATGAAGCATCCCTAACATATACCGGTGTGACCACCATACATGTCATAGAAACGAAAAACTGATACGTGTCATCCTAGATCATTACATTTTGAGCTTGACATCTCAACACTCCCCCTGAAGCTCAATGTCATGTCCTCTAATCCAAGCATCTTCCGAAACTTATTCAGCTTCTCTGTTCCAAGTGCTTTAGTGAAAATATCAGCAACCTGCTCATCTGTTCTTACATAAACAAGATCAATATCACCTGTTAATACCTTCTCTCTGATGAAGTGATAATGTACCTCGATATGCTTTGTTCTAGCATGAAAAACAAGCTTCCGTGCTAACTGTATACTACTAAGATTATCACAATAGATGGTGATAGGCTTTTGCACTTCCACACCTAAATCTGCAAGTAGCATTTCCAACCATGATGCCTCACATGGTTCCATTGTAGCACCTCTATACTCAGACTTTGTACTCAACAAAGCAATAGTGGGTTGCTTCTTGCTGCTCCATGCAATAGCTGCACTCCCAATTGAGAATAGAAAACCACTAGTAGATCTTCTATCTGGAATGCTACTAGCCCAATCTCCATCAATGTATCCATGAACCTACAAATCTACACCAGCTTCATAAAACAATGCATAATACAAAGTAGCACTCACATAATGTAGAGTGCGCCTTAGAGAATCCAAATGTGGCATCCTAGGAACCTAGATAAATTGACTTTCAAGTCCAAAAGTATAGCTTAAATCAAGCCGTGTAGTATCCAACTTCAAATTCTGATCTAATGGCATAAAAATTGGCTTACAATCAGCCATACCATACTCTTGCAACATATTCAAGGCATATTGCCTTTGCGACATGCATATGCCTGTTTCAGTGTGTATAAACTCAGTGCCCAAGAAGTAGCGTAGCACATTAAGATCTTTCATGTCAAATTCTTGCATAAGAAGTTGCTTTACCTATGTAATGCTTTCTTCATTATCATTACCTACAATCAATTCATAACATGGATAGCCACAATTGTAATGCCATCATCACCCTTCCTTGCATATAATGAATGATCTGCATCACACATAGAAAACCCAATGGTGGTTAAGTAATCAGTAATCCTTGCATGCCATGCACGAGGAGCTTGCTTCAGCCCATACAAAGCCTTTTGCAACCTACAAACATATTCTAGATGCTTTGAATCTTCATATCCTTGTGGCTGGTCCATGTATACTTCTTCATGTAACTCACCATGTAAGAAAGCATTCTTCACATCCATGTGATGCAAAGTCCATCCTTTTGTTGTAGCTAATGCAATAAGTGTTCTAATAGTAGACATTTTAGCTACAAGGCTGAATGTTTCCTCATAATCAATGCCATATGTCTATGCATATCCTTTTGCTACCAATCGTGCTTTGTACCTGCTTATGCTACCATCAACATTGTGCTTTACCTTGTAAACCCACTTGCAGCCTATGGGTTTCTTTCCTTGCGACAATGGAACCAGCTTCCATGTTTCGTTTCCATGAAGTGTAGCCATCTCCTCATCCATAGCTTTTTTCCAATCTGCATTTCCAATTGCATCTTCAAAAGAAGAAGGTTCAACATCTTGTATTACCTTTGTCATGTAGGCACAATGACGAGCCATTTAACTATCATATGTTAATCATTGTACAGAATTCCACATCCTCCTAGATCTTCTTGGTCGTGGGTCACTTTTCCTTGTATCATTTGCATGTGCCTTTCTAACTCCTGGAGTCTTCACAGAGGGAAATCCAAGTTCCTCATCAAGACTCTTTTTTGAACCACCTGAATCTCCATCAAGGTCTTATAAACTTGCACATGTTTTATGACCAAAAGAAAGCTTTTCTTTACCTTTCTTGGATGTATTTGATGAATTTGCTGGACTAAAATTTCCACGCAATCTTCCACTCCATGGATTTGAGTTGGAACTATTGCTTGGTGATGCATCTGGTCCACTCAAAGCTTGAGATTTTGCACTTGATTTTTCAGCATTTTCTTTGTCATTTGGTTCAAGATTCAGTCCTGTTTTGGCATCTACATACAAACTTGACACTTCATCAAATACCACATCCGTGCTCACCTTCACCTGTCATGTGAGTGGGTTATAACATTTATATCCCTTTTGCTCAAGAGAGTATCCAATGAAGAAACATTTTTCTGCTTTTGGATCAAGCTTTGTCCTCAACTCATCTGGAACATGTACATATGTGATACAGCCAAAAACTTTCAAATGTGATAAGCTTGGCTTTTTACCTATAGACTTTTCTTCAAGTGTAACTTGATGTACAACAGCAGTCGGAGTTTTGTTCATGATGTATACAACAGTATGAACATCTTCTGCCTAATAACAATGAGGCATATTCCTCTCAACCATCAAGGCTCTTGCTATTTTTCCAATATGTCTATTTTTGCATTCACCAACACCATTCTCTTGTGGTGTATACCTCCATGAAAATTGATGTCGAATTCCATGAGTTTTTAGAAAATTGCTGAAATCATTTGACATATATTCACCTCCTCCATTAGACCTTACTGTCTGAATATACTTCCCTATCTGCTTTTCCACCATAGCTTTAAAGTTATGGAAGTGAGTGAACACCTCACTCTTCTCTTTCATGAAATATACCCACACTTTTCGTGTATGGTCATCAATGAAAGTAACATAAAACTTGCAACCACCCATAGATGTGGTCTTTGTAGGACCCCAAACATCTCTATGTACTATTTCTAGCACATTCTCACGAACATGCTTGTCATGTGAAAATGATGGTCTTGACTGTTTACCAAATTGACATGTTGCACATACCTTTTGCATCTCTGCAACCTTGAAATTTGGTAGTCCATGGACAATCTCTTTTGACTGCATCGATTTCAGCCTTTTCAAGTTTGCATGTCCAATCCGCTTGTGCCACATCTCTATATCAGCAATAACTCCTACACCTTTTGCAAACATGGCTACATTCATTTCAGGAATTTTCACATTTAAGGTGAACATGCTACCCACTTTGTTTCCTTTGGCAATCAATCTTCCATCCCGTTTGTATTCTTCTACATATAACCCATCAGCATTGAACTTGACTTGTAATCCCTGGTCAACCATTTGTCCAATAGAAATCAGATTCTTTGTTATATTTGGAACATGCAACACATCAGCAAGGTGTTTTACCTTCCCGTCTTCCATAGACAATGCTATGTTTCATGTATGCTTGATAGGGTGTGATGTGTTATCACATGTTTCAACATATCCAAGAAGTGGCAATTTTTACAAAGTACTAAACCATTCAGCATGACTGGTCATGTGATTTGAAAGCACTTGAACCAACATACCATACATTATCATTCGATTTTGAAACACCAGTAGACATTGTATTCATCATGTGATGTTGAACCATGAAAAGCTTCTCAGAATCATCCGCACTTGTGGATGCATAGTTGTTTTGGTGCCTTTTGTTAATTTGATTCTTCAACCTACAATCACGTTCAAAGTGTCCACGTTTACCACAATTCTAGCATCCTTTATTGTCATTAACTGAATCATTTCTTTGAAAATTTCTATGACCTCTTTGGCTCCCCCTACCTCGAAATTGTCCTCTTCCTCTTGCACGATTCTGTTGTTGACCTTGGTCTTGGTTATTGTTTCCTCTTCCACTTCTAAAACCTCTACCTCTGCCCCTTCCTCTGCCACAGTAGAATACCTACTCAGAACTAGATTTTCCTTGGGAGTTTGAATCCTCACCAAGATTCTTTTCTTCAATAATCAGCATAGATACTAGATCAGCAAAATTGGGAATATTTTCCTTGGTCTGTATAGAAGTTCTGAACTGCTTATATGCAGCTCCTAAACCATGAAGGCACACTTCCATCTTATCATCATCATCCACATTCACACCAATAGATGCAAGTGACTCACATATGCTTTTGATTTTCATGGTGTAGTCACTTACTGACATGCTCTTCTTTTCCAATGTATGCAGCTCCTTCTTGAGTTGCATTTTATGTGCCTTTGTATTGGTCTCATACAATGTGACCAAACTATTCCAAGCCTCTTTTCGAGTCTTGGCATCCTGTATGTGTCCAATCATTGTTGGAGCAAGTCTATGACAAGCCTAAGTATTGGCTTGAGTCTCACAAAGTCATTAAAGAAGCTTCAAAATGAAGACTATGTAAAGTTCACTTGTGAACTACCTCTTGTAACTTTTGAAGAGTTTACTTAATGTAAAAGTAAGAGAATCTTAAGTGGTTGAGTCCACATGATCAAGAATGGAAAGAGGAGCCACGAATTCGTGATTTGTGGTAGGTAGAGAATCAAATCAATCATTGATTGATTGGAGAGTGATTGAGGGAAGTTAGCCTCCCAAACTCAACTATAAATAGATGGCAGTTTTAGTCGTGGTTAGAGAGACCTATGTGAAGACCTCCAAGAGCTGAGATTTATGCCATATCAAGGTGTGATTACAAGGCACACATATGTATCAGTAAGTGATTGTATTGTACAAGCAATATACTTTCATTTTCATGATTATTTGAGTTCATCTTTCCATGTTCTTGTGATGTGTACTACTCACTGCCATTACTTCAGTTTTTCTCAGTCAGCTTGCAGAGATTGTTTCTCTGCACTTGGTTCATCATTTTTAGTGATTTAACTTGGTAAAGTTAGCTCTATAAGTCTACTATATGCTCACAAATTTTCATGTCATTTAGATGTTGGAATCTTCAGTTATGTTCATTTGAAGTCAACAGGGTATGTTCATCTTCACTTCTCTGTCAGGTACCCGACTTTTTCAGTCATCTTGTCAGAGTCATTTCTCAGTGTTTACTCATCCAAATTCAGTGATTTTAAGCTTGTTGGATTCAGCTTACTGTCTAGTATAAGCATACAAATTTTCATGATCATTGGATTCTTACATCTTGAGTTATGTTAATTTTTCTACTCACTGGTCTATTTCTGTAGCAGCCCGTGAAAATCGGGATGATGTCATCACTTGTTAAAAGTCATTCTCAGTGTGTGGTTTGTTATTTTTGATGAGATTACTCTCTAAAGTTAGCTCTTTAAGCTACCTAGCCTTCCCCAAGAGGAAATAATCTAATTGCCGCTGTGCTCAGAGAATTATGTAAAACACTGGACAGGTGTATCAACCAAGAATAGCAAGTTTTCACCTCTGAGCTAACTCCAACTTATCTGTTTTGATCTATCTTTTTGAGAGTGATCTTCCAAGGTACATAGGGTGTCTAATACATCCATTGGCAAGCTAAAAGGGCCCACCATCTACTCCTGGAGTTCATTTGGCTGGTGTAGAGCAAAGATTTTGCAACACCTCTTCATCTTCAACACATACCTATCCATCTCTTCACAGTGGTATCAGAGCAAGGTTGGACAACATGGCAGATGGATTTCCTTCATCAATTGACAAATTGGACACAGGTAACTACTCAGCTTGGTCATTAAGAATGGAAGCTTATCTCCAAGGTAGAAGTTTATATGGTTATGTGGCTGGAGATGAAGTTATGCCAAGTTTCAGGAACAAAAGTCAACCAACACAAGAAGAGCAAGAAAGATTGAGCACATGGTGCTCCAAGGATGCACTTGCAAGGTCTTATCTCCTCAACTCTATCTCAGATTTTTTGTTGCCTCACATTAGAAGTTGTAAGACATCTCAGGAAGTGTGGGATGCACTTGAAGCTTTCTTTTCTTCAAGTACCAAAGCTAGGAAGCATCAACTATGGCTGGAGTTCACAACTCTCAAGAAGGCTCCCAAACAAAATGTGACTGATTTTGTCACAAAGCTCAAGGACATAGCGGATCAGTTGGGAAGCATTGGAGAGGTAATAGATGAAGAGCAAATTGTAAGGCAGGTCATCAATGGCTTGAAGGCAGATGATAAGTGGGAAGCATTCACCACAGCTATGGATTTGTACATGGACATGCATGTACCTGATTTCAACACACTCATTGGACAACTACTTACTCAAGAGGCAAAGCTTACCAAAAATGGAGAAAGCTCTAAAGGTAATCAATCTTCAGCTTTATACACGGATAAAAGCAAGTCTAAAGATAACAAAGGAAAGGCAAAGAAAGTGGATGATGAAGCAGGTACATATCAAGCTAACTATGCAGGTAGAGGAAGACATGGCAGAGGTAGAGGAAGAGGAGGTAGACAAGGCAGGGGGAGATCCCAAGACTCCAACTCATGTTCTATTTGTGGATTAACTAATCATACAACTGAAAATTGCTTTAGGAATTCCAGGAATCAAAGAGGCAGAGGATACAATAGAGGAAGTTATGGCTACTCAAGAGGAAGGTTCAACAACTACCATGGCAACTACAACAACTACAATCATTCAAACTATCAAGGAGGCTACAAAGGAAGGAGAGACTACAATAACTACACAGAAGACTCAAACAAAGAGGATTCATTATTGATCATGAACATGGCTATGCCACAAGGTAAATCTGATGAGCATATTTTCTACATAGATTCAGGTTGTTCAAATCATGTGGCAGAAAATGTGGCACTCCTATCAGATTTAGAAGATCCAAGGAATAAGCATGAGGTACAAACAGGAGATGATACAAAACATCCTGTGGAGAAAATAGGCAATGTCAAAGCACCTGATGGAAACATCAACCTACTCAGTAAGGTACTCTATGTCCCTACCATTACAAAGAATTTGATAAGTGTTGGGCAGATAGTAGAGAAAGGGTTGCAAGTCAGGTTCACAAAGGCAGGAGCATTTGTTGAAGATCCAAGTCAAGGATTCAGAAGAATTGCAAAAGGTGAAAAGACAGGTAGATTGTTCACATTTGAATTACAGGACACTAGAAACATTGCTCTCTTTAATTATGGCAGTCAGACACTCACAGAATTGGAAGTATGGCACAAAAGGTTAGCACATATTGGTGAAAGGTCATTAAAGCAAATTTGCAGGGACCAAAGTGTACTTGGACTCCCTAACTTGTCAAAACTACGTATGATTTATAAGTGTAGTGCATGTCAATTTGGAAAGTCTCACAGGTTACCATTCATGAAGAAAGGTTATATGCATGGAGATCTCTTGGAGTTGGTTCATACAGATGTATGGGGACCAAGCAAGGAAGCTTCAATATCAAGATCAAGGTATTATGTTTCCTTTATTGATGATTGCAGCAGATGGACTATCCTATTCTTTATGAAACACAAAGATGAAGTTTTTTCATGTTTCAAAAGGTATTTGGCTCTTGTGGAGAATCAAACAGGTAAATCACTAAAAAGGCTAAGGTCAGATGGAGGGGGAGAATACTTCTCCCATGAGTTTGATTCTTTTCTTCAAGAAAGAGGAATCAAAAGAGAGGTAACTACAAGGTACACTCCTGAGCAAAATGGAGTGGCAGAAAGGAGGAATAGGACAATTGTTGAAGCTGCAAGGTCTATGTTAAATGAAAAGCATTTACCTAATTACTTATGGGTTGAGGCTGTATCTACAGCCACTTACTTGATTAACAGGTTGCCTTCAAAATCCCTTGATGGGATGACTCCATATGAGGCTTGGAATGGAAGAAGACCAAGTTTAGATCATTGTAAAATTTTTGGATGTATTGCTTTTGCTCATGTTCCTTCACAGGTTAGAGGCAAGATGGATCCAAAAGCAGAAAGGTGTGTATTTATTGGATATGACAACAATCAAAAGGGCTACAGGTTATACAACCCTACCAACAAAGGATTCTTGGTAAGCAGAGATGTAGTTTTTGATGAGAACAATTCATGGTATGAAGATTCATGCAGGAAGATCAATTTACCATATGATCTTGAAGAAGATTTTCCAAAGCTTGGTAGAGAACAATCAAAGATTGAAGAACAAGACACCTCAGAGGATGATGAAGAATCTCACATGGAAAAGATCAAAGCATGGAAGTCTAAAGGTAAAGCAAAATTGCAGGAACTTGGACATGAGGCAGAATCATCAAATCATGGCTTAAGAAGATCTATGAGGGAAAAGAAAAAACCAGAAAGGTATGGGTTTGACACCTCATTAGTAACTAAACATTCTATCTACATAGCACAGGACATAAACCAAGAGGAGCCATCATCATTTGAAGAGGCCAAAGCAAAAACAAAATGGAAGCATGCAATGAAGGAAGAGATTGAAGCACTCGAGGAAAACAACACTTGGGATTTGGTGCCCAAGACTTCATCCATGAAGGTAATAGGCTCAAGATGGGTCTATAAACTCAAGAAGAATTCTGATGGTTCAATTAACAGGTATAAGGCAAGGCTTGTGGCAAAAGGCTTTGCACAAACTCAGGGAATTGATTATGAGGAGACTTTCTCTCCTGTGGCAAAGATGCCTACTATTAGGGTTTTGCTTAGTATTGCCTCTTCCAAGAATTGGAAGATACTTCAGCTAGATGTAAAGAATGCATTCTTGAATGGTTGGATAACAGAAGAGGTATATATGGCACAACCACCTGGTTTTGAGAATCAAGTTTATCCTGATTATGTGTGTAAACTTAACAAAGCATTGTATGGTCTCAAGCAAGCTCCAAGAGCTTGGAATTTCAGGCTTGTTTCATTCTTGCAGGACAAAGGCTTTCAACCAAGCAAGGCAGATCCTTCACTCTTTATTAAAAAGAGTAATTCCGAGGTCATCTACCTATGTGTATATGTAGATGATATTATATTGACAGGAAATGATGCAGATGGTATGAAGAAGATCAAAGATCAGATGAGAGAAGAGTTCAAGATAAGTGATTTGGGTTCACTTACCTACTTCCTAGGTTTGGAAGTTGTCTACAAAGATCATGGTTTGTTTCTCACTCAAAGGAAGTACATTAAGGACATGTTGGCAAAATTCAAGATGCAAGATTGTAAGATTGCAGGTACTCCAATGGAGGTCAATCACAAATTGAGCTCACATGAAGGTGAACTCATAGAGGACATCACATCATATCAAAGTCTAGTGGGTAGTCTCAACTATGCCACATTGACAAGAGTAGATATATGTTACAGTGTGAGTGTGCTAAGTCAATTTATGCACACACCAAGGAAACCACATATGGATGCTGCCAAAAGGATTCTCAAGTATCTCAAAGGAACCATAAATGAAGGACTTTATTATCCTTATGTATCTGATTTAGGTTTGAAGCTATTTTCTGATGCAGATTGGGCTGGCTCCAAGGAAGATAGAAGGAGCACTTCAGGTTATCTTACCTTTGCAGGTTCAAAGCTTATTTCATGGTCATCCAAGAAGCAACCCACAGTTGCTCTCTCTTCTACTGAAGCTGAATATAGAGGTCTTGCCATAGCTACACAGGAAGCTATGTGGATGAAGACATTGTTCAAAGATCTTGGATTGGAGTTTGGAACTCCAACTATTTTTGGTGACAATATGAGTTCTATTCACTTGGCTGCTAATCCTATTTTTCATGCAAGGACTAAACATATTGAAGTTCATTATCACTATGTACGAGAGAAGGTTCTAAGCAAAGAGATTCAAATATCATATGTGTCCACTCATCAACAATGTGCAGATATTCTAACCAAAGCATTGGATGGTACAAAGCTTTGCAAATTCAAGGCTATGATAGGTTTGCAGGTAATCTTGGAAGGTTGAAGATCTCAAGCATACTTGGCTTGAGGGGGAGCTGTTGGAGCAAGTCTATGACAAGCCTAAGTATTGGCTTGAGTCTCACAAAGTCATTAAAGAAGCTTCAAAATGAAGACTATGTAAAGTTCACTTGTGAACTACCTCTTGTAACTTTTGAAGAGTTTACTTAATGTAAAAGTAAGAGAATCTTAAGTGGTTGAGTCCACATGATCAAGAATGGAAAGAGGAGCCACGAATTCGTGATTTGTGGTAGGTAGAGAATCAAATCAATCATTGATTGATTGGAGAGTGATTGAGGGAAGTTAGCCTCCCAAACTCAACTATAAATAGATGGCAGTTTTAGTCGTGGTTAGAGAGACCTATGTGAAGACCTCCAAGAGCTGAGATTTATACCATATCAAGGTGTGATTACAAAGCACACATATGTATCAGTAAGTGATTGTATTGTACAAGCAATATACTTTCATTTTCATGATTATTTGAGTTCATCTTTCCATGTTCTTGTGATGTGTACTACTCACTGCCATTACTTCAGTTTTTCTCAGTCAGCTTGCAGAGATTGTTTCTCTGCACTTGGTTCATCATTTTCAGTGATTTAACTTGGTAAAGTTAGCTCTATAAGTCTACTATATGCTCACAAATTTTCATGTCATTTGGATGTTGGAATCTTCAGTTATGTTCATTTGAAGTCAACAGGGTATGTTCATCTTCACTTCTCTGTCAGGTACCCGACTTTTTCAGTCATCTTGTCAGAGTCATTTCTCAGTGTTTACTCATCCAAATTCAGTGATTTTAAGCTTGTTGGATTCAGCTTACTGTCTAGTATAAGCATACAAATTTTCATGATCATTGAATTCTTACATCTTGAGTTATGTTAATTTTTCTACTCACTGGTCTATTTTTGTAGCAGCCCGTGAAAATCGGGATGATGTCATCACTTGTTAAAAGTCATTCTCAGTGTGTGGCTTGTTATTTTTGATGAGATTACTCTCTAAAGTTAGCTCTTTAAGCTACCTAGCCTTCCCCAAGAGGAATTAATCTAATTGCTGCTGTGCTCAGAGAATTATGTAAAACACTGGACAGGTGTATCAACCAAGAATAGCAAGTTTTCACCTCTGAGCTAACTCCAACTTATTTGTTTTGATCTATCTTTTTGAGAGTGATCTTCCAAGGTACATAGGGTGTCTAATACATCCATTGGCAAGCTAAAAGGGCCCACCATCTACTCCTGGAGTTCATTTGGCTGGTGTAGAGCAAAGATTTTGCAACACCTCTTCATCTTCAACACATACCTATCCATCTCTTCACAATCATGCTATCCTGTATGCTAACAGATAGCCAATACATTACCTTTCGTGCTCCTTGATTCCATTCCTCATATGTTCTTAACTCGTCAGTAGTCCCATTTCTTTCTAGTAACTGCAAAGCAATTTCATTTCTCTCCTTTGATGTACTTCTAGTATCCTTTTCCCATCAAAAAATTCATCATTCTGAATCTCCAAGCATGGAAGTTGTTCTTTTCTAGCTTATCGCTCATAATCTGACTCATTCCATTTGCATTTGCCATTTCTACAACAATTCACAACACTGCAAACCACTACAAGCAGCACTTCTGCTTGAACACTATCGCACTATGACATGATAGTTTGATCTCAGAAAAACACAGCTTTCATCTATCAAAAGTACACGAAATTGCTTGAAATTCTGGATCTGGAATATGAGTGTTGTTGAACACGATGCAAGTTACAATTTTTGAAACTCACCTAGTTTTTTTGTGGGCCCCATTGTGGGCTGGAAACGGATTTTTGTAGCAATCTGTGGTCATTTGTGAATCTCACTTTCTCCATGCCTTCTCGTGTGCTCTTCACTGTCGGCCTTCTCCACAAGCTCTCTACAGCCACACTATCTCTGATACCATGTCACGAGGAAGGACATAAGGAAGAGATCTCACACACACACTCTCACAATCAAAGAGAAGCACACACTCAGATAGAGGCAAGGAAGAATGATTTTCTTCTTCTTTTTCTTCTATTACATAAAAAGGAATGTACAAGAATGACCTAAAAATAGGAATACAACAAGTGTAATATATAGAGTTAGTACATAATGAGAAACCTAATATCTGCGAATGAGTGAGCTGGCAAGGAACAAATGTGCCATCACTCTTAGTAGATAAATCTAATAAAGCTCAATGAAGTATCACTGACATATACCAGCATGACCACTATACATGTCAGAGAAACAAAAAATTGATAAATGTCATCTTGGATCATCACATGTTGAGCTAGAGATCTCAACACTATTTCTCTATACTACCATTATTATCGTATGCTAATTATGTGAGTTTTTTGTTGTAGAGCATGATGGGAGATAGTCCTCCGATCACTCCACATTCCATGATAGAGGAGGAGTTCTTAGAGTTTATATCTCAAGTACCTTACACTTATATGGTTGTCACATCACAGTACTAGATTGCTCGTAGAAGCACTCCCCTCGGCCTCACTCTTACCGGCCGCACTCATATCGACCTCACTCCCACCAGCATTACTCGTGTGGGAAGGTCTCCTCTTGTCAAAGGTATGCTTGGCTTTATGACACCACCACAACCACATTCTTGGCCATCCCCTAGTGGCTCCAATAGTTGATATATGCATTCGACACCTCAGCTCGATACAAGTGCTAGCCCATCTTATCAGTTGAGGTTGCACTCTAAAGGAGAAGGTTTCTAAAGTGGATCTACAGGTGGCTCTAGAAGAGGTGGATGCCATGTGGAGGCACTACAATGGACATTGTGTCTCCCACTTCTGCTCCTAGAGCGAATACCTAAGATGCAGGTACACCACGTACACCTTGGGGTGCTCATGACCATGATGACTCCAAGATGTATAGTATACATGCCATGCATCAATGCATACAAAAACTTTGCTCCATATAGTTTGGACACTCTATCATGTTGAAATGGATTGAACATAATAAAGATCGTAAAAGTTGTATCATAGAGAGGATCTATCAGGACTATTGGCCAACACCTGGGCATCCTATTGTCAGCTCAGAGTGGATTCAACACATGGCACATGAGGTGATGTCCCATTGACAATCCGAGGCTCATGATGCTTTCACAGTAGGCTTACCAAAGATTGTATGGTTAGATACTAAGGACTGCGATATAATTCATGATGAGTAGGAGCAGACTCCTAACCGATTTTGCTAGACGCGAGATGTGGTGGCCACACATCTAGATACGGTCGGACTGTCAGATTTGGGTAGCGACAGATATGACACTAGGCATCATGAGTTTTTAAGTATCATTTTGATTATTGAACTTGCTTGTATTGAGAATGACATGTATGTTCATCTAATGTTTTGAATATTTGTTGCAGGACTTTGTAGTGGGTCATCGTCCTACATGAACCGAGGAGGCTTATGGATATCGTCATGGATTAGTTGCACAGTTGGAGGACTTGGAGGGATGTGATGTGATCATTTCATAGGAGCATCTATGATTAGGTGAGCTTATAAACTTGGTTTGGTGTTTTCAGTTGTTGTTTATAAATATCATTTCAGTTTGTTTCATTTCAGGAATGTGCTTTGTTGCGAGACTCTGGATATAGATGTTTTGATCACTCTGGGCATGTGTATGGCAGTGGTGTGTCAAAATTTTGTATTTGCAGTGTTGCACTAGAATTTTGTGTTTGGTTTCTATATGGCAGTGCTTTGCCACATTTTGTATTTGGGTCATATATGGCAATGGTTGGCCACCCTTTTGTACATGGTTCATTTATGGAATATAAATCTCTTTTGTACATGATTCATTTATGGGATATTTCTTTTGTACATGGTTCATGGTTCATTCTATTAATCTCTTTTGTGCCCGAGAGTGTTTTTCTTTATCAAATCATGTTCTGCTTTATCAAATAATGTTCTGCTTTATCAAATCATGTTCTGGTTGTTAGTCATCCAAACACTAGATTGGCAACCACTAGAGTACATGTCACATGTACTCGATTTTTTCAGTAGAGTCTATTTTCTTTCGCTACACAATACCATGGTAATGTTGCAATAGCAAGAGACAACACACTCTGTCCAAAAAAAAAAAATACAGATATGGTCGCCGATATGGGCAGTAGTATGAGCATCGATATGCTAGGAGACTACCAATGCTTATACGGATGCTCATACCGATGCCTATGCCAATGCCTATATCGACGCTTACACTCTCACCTATAGTGGCACTTATATCGCTGCTTTGGTATTGACACCTATGTCGAGGCTTACATCGGTGTCAGGGAAAAATGATGCTCATGTATTTGCACTTGTAGAAGCCTTGGTATACCCCTTATATGTTATAGTATTTTTATTCCTCTCTCTTGAAGATCGGATTCAAAGTTATTGGAAGAATATTCTCCTCTCCATGTGACCTTATTCTCTTTAGGGTTTTACGTATTTGTTCTCCACGAAAGCTAGATATTCTTTGAAAAATGAAAATACTTCATATTTATGCTTGATGAAATACAAGATAGTCCATCTGCTAAAATCATCTATGAATGACACATAATACCTTGATCTAGAGATTGAAGGCTCCTTGTTTGGTCCCCATACATCTATGTGGACCACCTCCAATAGGTCTCCATGTATGTAGCCTTTCGTGGTGAAGGGTTTCTTGTGTGACTTACCAAATTTACATGCACTACATTTATAAATCATATGTTTTCTTGATATGTTTGGTATACCAAGTACACTATGATCCCTACTACTTTGTTTGAGTGATCTTTCTCCTATGTGAGCTAATATCTTGTGCCAAATCTCTAACTCTAATAGAGTTTGAGTGCCATAATTGAGCAATGCAATGTTCTTAGTGTCTTGGAGTTCAAAGGTGAGCAATTTACCTAATTTTTGTCCTCTTGGTGTCTTCTTGAATCCCATATTTTTCCTTGCTTTGGTGCTTGATGAGAAGAATACTTCAAGAGCATTCCATATCTCTTTTGATTTCTCGCAGGTACTAATGGGATGAAGTAAAAAATTAGAGATAGAGTTTAGAATATATGAACTCTCCAAAGCATCCTTTGAGCACCATGCATTTAACCTTTCCTACTCGTCTTCTGTTGGTTGCCCTTGATTCTAAGTATTGGTATCATTTCATCTCAAGATATATAACCATAGAGATTCCTTCCTTGTAGATAAGCCTCCATTTTGAGTGACCATGTTGAGGAAATACCTTGATTTAATTTGTCAATTGATGATGGGAATCCATCACCCATCATGTTTAATTGTTGTGATACCATTGTGCAAAGGTTAAGGGATATATATATACAGATGAGTGGGTATTGCAACAAACCTGCTCTACACCAACCAATGTAACTTTAGGGGTGCCTAATGAACTTCCTTAGATACCGAAAAATGCATAAAGATTCACCAAGTTTTTTGCAACATAATTTCTGGAAGATTGCATCAAAGCATATGACTTGCACTTTAGCAGATTCAAAGAAACCTTCTATTTTGGGAAGTGAATTTTCATAGAAAATTGCTCCTATCTCACAATTTGGTATGAATTGATGAGAGAGCTTTTGCACACATCTAATTGAGATATTTAGCTAACTAAATAAAGTTATTTGATGAATTTATTTGGACCATACAAAGATGAATGATTTTGAGCTTAACTCCATGCCAATGCTTGAAACTTGGGCAATTGCATAAACCTGCTCAACTGAGAGATAGAAAACTAAATATCTCTTGTAGTTATGCATAAGTACATCAAGCATCCAATAGCTTGTTGATAGAGAACAACATCAAATGCATCTCAAGCATCATGAAGAGTCAATCATAAACCTCTTTCCATAAGAGGCTTCAAGGACAAAACATTCCAATAATGTGTGAATATATCTCATTTAACACAAAGCTATTGGCCCATAAACTTTCATAAATTGAATGTCTAAATAATGATTCAAATGCCCCAAATTTGACATCTCAAAAGAGGCATTCAAGTCAGCCTAAAATATAGCAATATGCTTCTCATCAGGTCTAGTGAGCAGCATGTCATCAACATACACAACAATGATCAGTAGCACATCAGTTGCACGCCTAACATATAAGGTCTCTTAGTTGGACTATTTGCAAAATGATGTGCAATCAATTAGGCATGTATCTTTTCATACCAAGCACATGGTGCTTGCTTCAAACCATATAATGCCTTTTTCAACCTACACACTTTGTTTCCATGCCCTTTATGCAAAAAACCATGGGTTAGAAGTGCATACACTTCTTCATGTAAGTCACCATTGAGAAATTCATTCTTAATGTCCAAGCAACCATGATGAGCTGCAAGTGCAGGAATGCTACAAATGGTAGCCATTCGGCATGTGGGTGCAAAGGTCTCATCAAAATCAATGCCTCTCTCTCGAGCATATTTTTTTGCAACAAGCCTAGCCGTATACCTATCAGTTGTTCCATCAAGCTTATGCTTCAACTTGTATACCCATTAAGTGCCAATGACCTTTTTGCTAGGAGTAAAATCATAAAAACCACCTACCACTCTTCATAATAGCTTCATATTTTGAATGCATAGCAGCCACCCAAATTTTTGAAGTTTGTTCTTCATCAAAAGAAACAGGTTGATTCTCATCACAAATAATAGAGCCAACCATTTCATAGCAATTTGATGCAAAAGAAGAACTATGAGATCCTAAATGAGTATGATAAGATAGAGGTGCATCTAATTTGCTATCTCGTAAAGTCTACACCAACCAGTTAAGCATAATTTTTTCCTCCTCTATATCATCCCTCTCATCAAGAAGTACATCATGTAAGTCTGCATATGAAATGGAATGATCTACATCATCATGTGGAACCTATAATGGCTTAGAAATTGCCTCATTTGGACTAGTACTTGATTGTCCATCTATAAAAAGAGGTAGCAAAGTGTCGTAGATATCTTTGGAGCTAAGTAATGTCTCCCTAGTACATGAAAGTAATGGCTAAAATTCATCTTCCACAAAACCAACATCACCGTTAACCAAAATGCATTTAGTTTGTGGACGATATAGCTGATAGCCTTTGGAATTAGAATTGCACCCAACAAAAATACATTTCATTGCTTTATCATCTAATTTCCCACATTGTTGATCAAGGATTAATGCTTATGCTAGACAAACAAAGGCATGCAAACGAGAAAGAGATGGTTTGCGGCCATGCCAAACCTCACATGGAGTGATTGATTGTAGAGCTTTGGGGGGATACTTGTTAAGTACATATGTTGCACACATAAAAACCTCAAGCCAGAAATTATGTGGTAAAGCTTGAATTTTTACAATAGACCTCACCATCTCCATGAGAGACCCGTTCTTTCTTTCTTTACCTATTATAGATCGTTGTCACATGTTTCTGTTGTATGAGTAGTTGCATATATTGGACACAACTTATCCATCAACACACATATGCTTCTGAAGTTTCCTCAGGTATTCGGAGATTACATCCTCTCTACGAATAATTCAAGATGAATTGTCATGTTTGGAATCCTCAAATTCAGATCCACATGTCCCTTTGGAGATCAGAATTGAAATGAAAAATCATCTCTCTCTCTCTCTCTCTCTCTCTCTCTCTCGGGAATCCATATGCCTAAATTCATTAGGTGCTCTTATCAAATGTGAGAGACTTCTCACAAAGAGACTTGCAAAAAGGCATGTGTGCTACTCTCCTTCCATCCCATTTATCCTCTCGATCCCCATTTAGGAGGTCTCTAGAGTCTTCTAGTGTGACATGTGGCCATTGTGCACACTTGCTCTTCCTCTTGAAGGTGAACTTTAGTATAATCACCGAGCCTCTTCCTCCTAATGGTGAGCCTTGGTGAGCCTTAGGATAACCGCCGAGCCTCTACCTCCTAAAGGTGAACCTTAGCATAGCCCCTGCGCTAAAAAAAAAAAACTCCATAGCTACCCAATTGAGTAGCTCCATGAGGAAGACAATGAAGGAGACCCATCAAGAAAAGTCCATGTGTCCCTTTCAAGATAAGAATTGAAATGAAAAATCTCCTCTCTCTCTCTCTCTCTCTCGGAACTCCACATGCCCAAAGTCATTAGGCTCTCTTACCAAATGTGAGAGTCTTCTCACAAAGAGACATTCAAAATGGCATGTGTGCTACTTTCCTTCCATCCCATTTATCCTCTTGATCCCTATTTAGAACGTCACTAGAGTCTTCTAGTGTGGCGTGTGGCCATCGTGCAAACTTGATCTCCCTTCTAAAGGTGAACCTTAGGATAATCATCCGGCTTGTTCCTCCTAATGGCAAACCTTAGGATAACCCCCTAGCCTCTACCTCGTAAAGGTGAACCTTAGGATAACCCCTAGGCAAACAAAATCCAACCAACCAACTGATGAAGATGAACTATAAAAGTATTGTATTTGTATGAATTCTTGTCCCACTCCAATACAATTAGAAATTCATTTGTGTGAGTAAATTTTTATTACGATAACCCCCCCCCCCCCAACTTAATCTAGCTCCCTATTTTCTTAGCTCTTCACATAGGTACTCCACTATATCTCGGTGACGACATTGGGTAGTTTATTCTGTTGTTTGGTTTTTTATTAGCATTGGTAATTAATAAAAAATATTGTTTGGGATCATCTAGTATTTTTTTCTATTAAATAAGAATCTACAATACTTTTGTTATAAGTCAACGCCTTCTTAAACTGAAGTACCACTCTTTGTGTGTATGCTTGTGTGTTTACTTCGTGTAGAATTATCAACTTGTCTTGGAGAAAATATTCATGAGAGACATTCTAGAACCATTTAAGTGTTCCTAAGATATACTTTAACTTTATAAGGTCATTCTTTACTTTTGTGAGGTCTCGAGTCCAAAAGCTAGGTGAGCTCGATGAAGTGTTAGTTTCTAGTGGTTGTGAAATTTTGTGAGAGGATCCCTGGGAGGGCATAATGGCTTACTGTTATATTATGTAAACCATATTACCAGAGCCCATCTTACAAGATTGAAGACCATCCGTAAGAGCTACCAAGTTCGAAGTGAAGAAAGCAAAAAATCTGATGGGCCAATTCACAGAGGGGCTTCATCCTACATTATTTATGTAGACTCGTTAATTTGGATATTTGATTGAAAAAGGCGTTTTTCATGAATCCATTACATTCATTTCATCAAGAAAACTATTGTCAATTCTAGAAGCTTAATCAAAGAGCACTAGAAAATGTGAGTTCCCAAATATAAAATTAGAAAAGGTGAATCACATCGATGGAGATTTGAAACCTCAAACTTTCTCATGGAAGAAGGGTTATGGGGCTTCGTGCATGGAAATGAAGCGAAGAAATATATCGATTCCATCAAGGGGAAAAGAGATCTTCTTAGTAGTGGGAGGATCAAAGAGAGTGACCTTCATCTTTTCCAAACGCAAGTAATGCCATGATAGGGCGTACAAAAATTTAAACACCTCTAGAAAGGTATGAGAGTGCACCAAAGATTGTATTTAGCCTAAAAAAAGGTGAGGAAAACATACATCCAAAATTGCATCAAACAAATCATAAAGAACTCAAATAAAACCATACATGAATTCATTATCAAGGCTAAAAATTTACCTGATGCATTAGGAGTAAGATGATGAGCCGTAGATGATGATGAACTAGTCATCCACACATTCAATAGATTTAGGGAGGTGAAAGATTGAAATTTGTATCAACCTCTATGTATGTAAGGGACTCTTGCATTGAGTTTTAGCAGCCCAAGACACATATGGTGACTAAAGACCTTAAGCAACTTGAAGCAAGTTCAAGAGAATTTGGGATAAGCTCTTTTACATAGAAATAGGTAGAATGAACAAAGTTGGACCAAGAGTAAGAGGAGAGTAAATTTAGAATCGATTCAACCAATGGAAAAGAAATCAAATGAAAGAAGAAAGAACAAAATGATATAGGGATCACTAAGAAGAGCTCATCTAATTCATGAGCGAATGGATAGAGTTTCTATGAGGCATATTCAAGAAGTAGAGTGCAAGGTGATAAAGTATAGTATATATGGATTGGTAGTAGCAAGCACAAGTATTTTAAAGAAATTTCCTCTAGTATTTTTCATATTCTCAACCAAAGAGGATCATTGTATACAAATGGTAAGATATGACACAAGATCCAACACATGGAAGAACTCAAATTGGTTAAAATCATAAGAAAAGGAGTCTATCAGAGGTATTACTCTACAAAAGTCCTTATCTTTGTTAATCAAATGGTGGAAGAAGATATTCAATAAGTTGTTAATCATCATAAAAGTTCTTTCATTGAGAATCCATTGGAATTTAATGCAAGTTAATTGAAAATGTAACAAAGCCAAACTATCTTAAGTAGCTCTGACCTATCAAAATAAAGATACAAATGTGCATTGTTTCACACTTTATGGAGAAGACATGAGATGATTATGAAATACGGTAATAGATTTCAAGTAGATAAAACTCAATTCAAGACACCTTTGTCGTTGCAAAACAAAAAAAATGAGCTATGGCTAATTGAAAGTGGAAAAACCCTATAAAAGGGCCTTGCTTAAGAAGGGGATATCTTTTTGGAACATGAAATGAAAACAAGGATGTGGATAAAAAAGGATCCATAAGCTCACCAAGTGACTAAGTACAAGCTAGATATTTCCCCTTACAATGCGCTTAAATTCATTAGAGCCACCTATTGAATTTCATTCAAACGGTTAGCTCGGTTTTTGCTAAGTTTTGTTGAGATAATGGAGGGGGCTTTGTTAGGGAAACTCATGGAACCGAGTTATCATTTGATATGCCCTTCAAAGAATTTCAATTCAACAAAGATTTAAATTTGAAACGGGCTTGCACCGAAACATGCTAAACCTTGTCAACAAATTGATCGACTCCTTTCTTTACATGATGTAACTTCTTTTCTCTTTTAGAATACTTAAGTATCTAAGAAATTCTTCACCTCTCCAAGGTTTTTCTCTAGAAGCATCATTTCTTGTTTTCATTAAAGCATCATTATAAATTTTGAATATGCATTCTTCTTGCCTTCTCAAGAAGAGTGATGGATCTACTTGGCTTTGTTTGAAGCCATAATTTGTGAGATATGACATCTAGACATCTCCTGGATCTTTTACTATCTCCTGGATGGATAGAAATTATCACTTTTGATCTATTTTTTATGTCTTTGAATCTTGTAGACACATTATGTCCCTTCTAACGATGTACTCAGCCTTATTTCCTAATCTTTTTTTCTTATTGAACTTGACACATAGAGAGCTATACTTCATGCATTCCAGAAATTTTTCTTACTAGCTCGCATCCTTGTCAATACCAAGATGTTTTCCATATGAAAATATCATGGTTAATATTCCAATTCCTTTAAATATCTTTATTCCAAACCTTTGCTTTCCATTTATCTATTCCAATCTATATTGAAACATGGGCTTGACTTGTGCATCATCTTTCTCTCCTTTAATAGATTCATCAATGATGGCTTTAAACTCATGGATCTACCATATTTACTTACAAGTTTGGTGTATCTACCCTTTCTATTTAAGTTATTAATAAACTTGTTATTTTTCAACCTTTCTAGATGTATTTTTTGTCCACTTACAACTTTATCTTATTTTGACCTACTTTGTCACTTTTGATGATTTCCTATGAATAGAAACATCAAACCTCTTTTCCAACCTATATTTCATTTAGAACTAAGTTATCTGCTTGCAAACCTTGACTTTGTTGTGAAATCAATCCCTATTGGAAATATTGATCACAACATTGCCTTGTGTGCTCAATGTAAACCTTTCCTTGCTATTTAACCTTGTCTCTCCTTGCTAGGTATGTAGACTATAGCCTTTCATTGTTCGCTCTTTGTAATACTGGCCTTTCTCTATATCTTCGCCATTCTCTTTTGAGCACTTTGCCTACAGACTTTCCTTGTTTTCTCAATGAAGATAAATCCACCTAGGATCTCTATTCTTCATTCTTTGGTAGTGCGATAGATGAGCTATCCCATCTACCCATTATACACCACTATGGATTTAAAATATGATTTCTTCTATAGAGCTACTAGATCTAAAGTCTATGTCTCAAGTTCTAGATCCTAACTTACTTCATGAACGCTTATGGAATCTTTGAATATTTAATTATTATTTTGCCATCAATCATACCTAGATGTTGTAAACTTCTTCCTTTGTCTCGCTTAGAGATAACTTCTACTTATTTCAACCAACTAGTTACTTTAATGAAAATTTCTCTTAGAGAAGGTCTTCGTCATTTTAAGGATTCTATCTTCCAAACATCTTTAACCTAGATGCAAAGGACAAAGTCTATTTTTCTTTGTCATCCATTATCTAGGTACAACTTAATCTACTCATGGGATTTTACCATATACTTCGTGCTCACCCTAACTTATCTTGATGATAATTAAAATGATCACCTTTAGATAGACATTGCTTTATAATGTTCATATTTCCAAAGCTCATACCATCTATGTATGCATGCATGCAATCATGAATTTTTTTGTTTAATTAAATTACTCCATAAGCATTTCATTATGCTCCACACATGAAATTTCTTTTTTCTTAGAATTTATTATCTCTATAGTTCTTCCATGGCATATGATTCCATATGGCTACAAAATTTTTGGCAACATCTCCTGAAGAAAATGAAGGTGGAAAAAATATCGTAACAATCATAGAATGAAAATGTGTAAGTAGTAGATGACTAGTGAGCAGTTCGATGGTGATTTATCCCAAATGGCTGAACCAAAAACTTTGAAATTTTGATAGCATAAAGTAGACTATGATATGGTTCCAAAAAGCTATAGATCATGCAAAATAATGGAGAACTTGCTAATATATGATCATGCAAAGTTCACTATTCTACGTAGTCATAGTAGAGAAGTAGATAACGATACTCAATGATGTATATGTATTATCGCACATGATTTTAAAAGATCATTGGAATTATGATGATGCTCAATGATAGTGATCTAATTGAGCTATGATTTAAGTCACTTAACTTCTACAAAGGATCAACAATAAGCTCAGAAAGAGGCACCATGGCTACAAGTTTTACATAGCCTCTTTTTATAGGAGTCTTCTTTGAAGTTTGAATTCGAATTCAAGTTTTGGATCCATCTAAAAAGGTTACTCCCTTGATTTAGAAGATATGAACTCATAGCTAATTATTCTTCCTACCTTCACGAGATGTAGGTCCTTGAAAGATTCTTCAAGAGTTTGATCTTTCACAAATGGTAAATGACCAAGTATTACAAGCCAAAGTTCACATGATTCATGAAGTGATTGTACATATTGTCTTCCATGCCTAGCCAAATGTGAAGGCTTGAACTTTTGCACCAACAGTCTGTCACCCCATTACTGACTTTGTTGTTTATTTTTGTGTTTAGTTGTCTTTATAGCGTTTGTTGTCCGTCATCACAGCACCAATGTTTGTTGTCACAACTCCAACATCCATCGTCCGTCATCACAGCTCCAACATCTATCGTCTTACTTGAATTTTTCAATATTCTACTTTGATTCGTTGTTCTTTGAGCTCTATGATAGCATTCATTAGAAAAATGACCTGGCGTATCGCATAGAAAACATCCATTTGAAATGAGTTGTCCTCTTCTGCCAAATCTTCCACCTCTTCCTCTATTTTTTGGTCTTCCACCTCTTTGACCTGCATTGTCTCGTTGTCCTTGGCCTCCTTGGTTGCTTTGATATTTTCCTCTTCCTCTTGGAGCACCTCGGTTGTGTCTTTCTCTTCCTCTAATTGCGTACAACAATTTCCATTAGCTATCCTTGGCATTATGACCACCAAGGTTCATCTTCTTTATCACCATGCGTGTGACTAGTTGATCAAAATCAAGAAGATAGTCCCTTACATATACTAAAGTTGTGAAGGCCCTCCATTTTTCATCATCCCTAAGTCCATTTAGGGTGTGGGCTACAAGATTGTCATCATCTAGGGCATAATCGATTGACCCTAGTGTAGCTGCAAGCTCTTTAACCTTTAATATGTAATCATTAGCACCTTGAGAGGGACCTTTCCTTAGATTATTTAGCTCAGTCTTAAGCTGATTTTTTCTAGATTTTGAGGAGTTTGAGTACAATTTCTCCAAGCACTCCCACACCTTGTTTGATGTATTCAAATCTTGAATATGTCCTATCATGGAGTTGCTAATATGCTAAGACAAAATGAAAATGACTCTTCTGTTCCTTTCATCCCACTCTCTTACTGCTCTTCTCTAGTCCTTGTTTGGATTTAGCTCATCTATATATTTTTTTTGCTCTCCACCACTCACAAGTCCCCGCAAACCTTTCCCCATTAAAAAATTCCTTATTCTAGATCAGCATGGTTGGTAGTTTCCCTTTTTGAGCTTCTCAATTTGAGCATTGAGATATCCATGGTTCCTTCTAGCTCTTTTGAAGCTTTTCATTCATGCAATCAAGTTGAAAAGATGGATTTTATCTCAAAAAATAGATCTGCTCCTTTTGATGAAGTTTTTTTTTATTCGATGACTTGTTTGCTGACCCTTTTTGTCAATGTGCCCGTTCTTTGCTTCTTTCCTTCAAACTTTGATGACGTCTTTAATTCACTTCAGCATCTCTAGCCTCTCTCTTTGATACTCCACTTATAGCTCTGATACCACTGCTGGAGGATAAACACTCCTATGTGAACAACGAATGCAAATGAACCGTCTTAGGATCCTGAATATTTTTAGACATAGGCTCTGTGTTTTCTAAGTTTCTCTAAGTACATGCAGAGATTGAATATAAAAATTTGCATTATAAAACTAGACATATAGAGATTTCCAATGAGTAAGATCACTCCATCTGGACACTGTATGATGCCTCAACCAGCTACAACAAAATAGATACCTTAATCTCTTCACAAAGTATTAGCTAATTACACAGGCCAAACATATTGAGAATAGACTTAAGCATAGGCTCATGTGCTCTACAAAACAAGCCAATGAGTAAGATCACTCCATCTGGACACTGTATGATGCCTCAACCAGCTACAACAAAATAGATACCTTAATCTCTTCACAAAGTATTAGCTAATTACACAGGCCAAACATATTGAGAATAGACTTAAGCATGTGGTGGTTCTAACAGGTATTTTGTTCTAGGAACAGATCATAATGTACCTTGTACTCACTGATAGTTACAGTGCTTTGCATTAGCTAAGAATCTAGTCTATCATGCAAAGACTAAGCATATCAAGGTGTGATATCAATTCAATTTGTGATTTCTTCGACATTCAACATATTTTACTTGAGAAGGTTCATAAAAAAGAAAATGTAGCAAATGTTTTGAAAAAATCTCTATTGTCGGATAGTTTAGACACCATTTTCACTTGATGGGTCCCGCTTGATCATTTTTTCCATTATCTCCTATACATACTGTAACATCCCATCACGTGGGAGGTATGGTTCATATACTCATACTTAGATAATCGTTTTCTTTCTTTTTCTCCCTTAATTTCCATATCAACCATGTATGCATTTACTAGAAGATTGTTATAGTTAGTGCTTATGTGCAAGGGCAAATGGCTACTAGAAATTTTTATATGTGTATTTCTAATAAAACATATAGTGTTCTAATCAGCCATGATGTGTATTGAGAGTTCCCATTTGTGAAATTTGCATACACAAATTCATACTCTCTATTCTATAGGTGTCTATGTTTTACTATAGGTCTACACAAACATGTCCAGAGTGCATTCATGTTACATATGACTAGCATGAGGTGGATGAGCCATGACTTAAGAGAGAGGGTTAGGAAGTTATCCTTAACCATGGCTTTTGGGGTAAGTGTTTAGCCCGTCCTACTCCTAGTTCGGAGGTCATGAGTTCAATTTCTAACATTGGTATCAAACCCTAGTTTAGGAACTTGGGAAACATGAAGGTAAGAAGCCTCAATCGTGGGCACTTGGGAATCTCTTGAGCATGGATGAGTCTCAAATTGGCCAAGAAAGAGGTTAGATGGGCATTCTAGCACCAACCGAGGGTTGGATAGGTCCAAAATAGGTCCACACATTGGAATTTGAGGCTAATGGATGCATTTGAACATGGGATGGGGCCCAAGATAGATAGAAGGCTCCATACGTGAGCATTGAGGACTATGCTTAATCTAAGAGGGAAGGAATGTCACATAATCCTAACATGAGGTGGATGAGACATGCCTTAAGAGAGAGGATTAAGAAGTAATCCTCAACCATGTTTTTTGGGGCAAGTGGTTAGCCCATCGTACTTGTAATTACGAGGTTGTGAGTTCAATTCCCAAAAATTTATGATATCTTCCAAAAAGACATGTTATGGTACGAGGATCTAGTAAGCTCCCCTTCAAGACACATGCCTTTTTTTAGGTTAGATGAATGCAAAAATAGGATTACAGAGGTTCAGATGTAGTGTTTGTTTAGTCTATGATTGAGCGATGCTTTCAAAGGAGCATGCCTCATTCTTGAAAAGATACTTTATTCATTCAATTTGAATGTACATAACGTAGAAACTCCTCATCAAGAAAAGCTTTCTAATCCCTCACAACCTTATGGACAATTCTTTATTTCTCCTTAGTTCCAAAAGTTATATTCTATTACTGTGCCTTCGGGAAAGTACGAAATATTCTAATTCAAGGAAGACAAGATATTAATTTTTCTACTTCACTCTAGACCAAATATAATATTTGATGCACCATGTCCCACAAGAAAAAGTTATTCTCTTTGAGTTTCTAGATTTATGTACACTGTTGAACTCTTTCTCATTGGATGCATACCTCTTTTTGAGACTCTGAAATTCCAAAAAGTGAGCTCTAAAAAATTCTAATGTTTATTAGTAACTTGTCTTTGTGACCCTCTTACCTTAGTATCCTAAGAATACCATCATAATGGAGCATCAAGATATGAATGGTGATGAATTGCATGCAACATAGGAATAAAATGTGGGATGTATCTTTAGTAATGCATGTCAAAGTCTTACTTCATTACGTTAGAGAGAGAGAGAGACACAGAGTCATTAATAGGTGTATATATATTTAACTATTACTTGCTAAATAAGTAAATAACTAGCATGCATACATAATAATTACTTACTAACTTACTTACTAACTTAGTAATTCATAGCTAAATATATACAGCTGCTACTGAAAGTAAGTTAGTAATTAAGTAAGTAACACACAACACACATGTATATAGCTCTCTCTCTCTCTCATATATATATATATATATATATATATATATATATATATATATATATATATATATATATATATATATATATATATATATATATATATATATAACTTAGTACTTAATAGCTAAATATATATACCTCTAAATATATAACTTAGTAAATAATAGCTAAATATATACAGCTGCTACTGAAAGTAAGTGAGTAAGTAAATAAGTAACACACACACACATTCCTCTAGGTTATAACATGAGGCTCGGGGGTATGCCTACAATAATTATATATAGCTTTATTTTCTAGGACAAAAATATTTCCCAAGGGGGAAGAATCTAGTAAAGTAAGTTATGATCTGAGTGTTTGGCCACTACACAGAGATCTAAGATCGGACACCATTTGGTCACTTGTATGTGTGGCCAAACATATTGAGAATAGACTTAATCATAGGATCATGTGCTCTATAAAACAAGTGATCTCTCTAGCATTTGGTGGTTCTAATTTATTTTGTTCTAGGAAAACATCATAATGTACCTTGTACTCAGTGATAGTTAGAGTGCTTTGCATTAGCTAATAATCTGGTCTATCATGCAAAGACTAAGCATATCTATGTGTGATATCAATTCATTTGTGATTTCTTCGACATTCAACATATTTTACTTGAGAAGGTTCATACAAAAGAAAATGTAGCAAATGTTTTGAAAAAAGCTCTACTGTCGGATAGTTTAGACATCATTTTCACTTGATGGGTCACACTTGATCATTTTTTCCACTATCTCCTATACATTGTGTAAAATCCCACCAAGTGGGAGGTATGGTTCATATACTCATACTTAGATAATCGTTTTCTTTCTTTTTCTCCCTTAATTTCCATATCAGCCATGTACACATTTACTAGAAGATTGTTACAGTTAGTGCTTATGTGCAAGGGCAAATGGCTACTAGAAATTTTTATATGTGTATTTTCTAATAAAACATATAGTGTTCTAATCAGCCATGATGTGTATTGAGAGTTCCGATTTGCGAAACTTGCATACATGAATTCATGCTCTCTATTCTATAGGTTTCTATGTTTTACTATAGGTCTATGCAAACATGTACAAAGTGCATTTGTGTTACATATTCCTAGCATGAGGTGGATGAGCCATGCCTTACGCGAGAGGGTTAGGAAGTTATCCTCAACCATGGTTTTTGGGGTAAGTGTTTAGCCCATCCTACTCCTAATTTGGAGGCCATGAGTTCAATTTCGAACATTGGTATCAAACCCTAGTTTAGGAACTTGGGAAACACCAAGGTAAGAAGCCTCAATCATGGGCACTTGGGAAGCTCTTGACCATGGATGAGTTTAAAATTGGCCAAAAAGGAAGGCACATGGGCATTCTAGCACCAATTGAGTGTTGGATAGGTTTAAAATAGGTCCACACATTGGAATTTGAGGCTAATGGAGGCATTCAGACGTGGATGGGGCCGAAGATAGATAGAAGGGTCCACAAGTGAGCATTGAGGACTCTGATGAGTCTAAGGGGAAAGGAATGTCACATAATCCTAGCATGAGGTGGATGATCCATGCCTGGGGCAAGAGGACTAGGAATTAATCCTCAACCATGTCTTTTGGGGCAAGTGGTTAGCCCATTGTACTTGTAGTTAGGAGGTTGTGAGTTCAATTCCCAAAAATTTATGATATCTTCCAAAAAGACATGTTATGGTACGAGGATCTAGTAAGCTCCCCTTCAAGACACAAGGAGAAATCAATAGTGGATTTGACTTTGTTTACCAATGTATCATTATTAAGGTATTCTACGTACATCACATATTTGGAATTCAAAAAGTCTAGCGAATTTCAAGAATTTTCTTCAAAATATTAACGATGCTTCTGATGCAAATACCAAAGTTGCTTATGCAACAACAACACTTTAAAATTTGACAATGGAAAATATATGGTCAATGATGTTGGGAGAGCAAATATAATGTCCATATGAGTTTTTGGTGCAAGACAAGGTTCCTCTTCTAAATGTTTAATGCTTGTTCCAAACATGTTATAAAATAAAACCCTCCCATGATGTGAGGTTCAAGATTCAAACTTGAAAAGCGGTATGTGAGGTCCACGATTCGAACTCAAGATGCGATCTGACATATTACTCCTGGAAAGTGAGAATAAAAGGATTCTTAAAATATGTTTGTGCGATCTCACATAGTACTCCTGGAAAGTGAGAATAAAAGGATTATTAAAATTTGTGTGTGTTGTTATTTCAATTTTTGAAGCATAAAGAGTAGGTCTATGAGCAAATCGTCATGTTGTATGATAATTCTTGCTTGACTAGTGGCCGGGCTAAGTCTAGATAGTAAACCCTAGAGAGAGGTTGTGCCTGTGTGTACATATGGACCTGCCGTTGTGATGCATCTACGTGTCTCCTTATCAAGCCAACGCGATTCCGACAAAGTGATCGCCAAACATTCCGTTTGTGGCGATTCTGTCACGTAAGCGCATGTGGCAAAGAGTAGGTGTGCAGGTTATCGTTGTCGCCGTCTCGCCATTTGAATCTGCTCAAGATCTGGTTTGATGCGACTCACTCATGGGTAGCCCATTTACCGCAGCACTACCGACTTGATTTTCTGCCTTTGTATCATTTGTTGCAGCAATACCCACTTGCTTTTCTGCTTTTCTCAAGATTATAATATACGTAGCTCTGTGAGAAACGAATGTCGATACGATGAACGACTCTCTGGTAGGTTCTCTAGTGCGATTAATGGACTCCCTTCATCCAACTTTATAGTGTTTTAATACGAATATAGTAGAACTATTATTACTAAAGGGGGGAAACATGAAGTGGGTCTATAAACCTATCTTCTATTGGATGACGAACGATTCTAATTTTATATCATTTTCATGAAACACAAAGTCTTGGAAATGCAGAAATGAGGGGTTCTTCTTTTACATTTCTTGATTCTTTTTATATTGCAGGTAAGAAAAGGGTGGCCTTTGGAGAGACCTTAGAACTTGTCGCTACAAATGGCTTGACTAGAACCAATACGTCTTGAATACAAGAAATTCAAGGACTTAGAACTATAATTGGTTTCGTGTTGAAACCCTAGAAAACAAGGATGGATGTCTCATCTAAAGGTTTTGAAGTTTCCAAGACAAAGTGTAAGTCAAAGAATGAGATCATGAAATGATATTGTGAAGGAAACGAAACCTAGAAAATATCACCTTAGAGGTAGTTTATTTGAATTCAAATATTTTACAAAATTGAAATGAGAAGGTACTCTATATAGATATCTTTGTACTTCAAGCTATCTATCACTCACATTTGTTAAAACTTCAAAGGAGAACTTTCAATTCAAGGATGTCAAACATATGATATGAAAAGTCACCTGAAGATCAACTAAGTATAAAGATCATGAAGTAATTAATTTTTATGATCTTCAATTAAATTCAAGTACATTCTACATGGCTTTCGACTCCATAATAAATCACCCAAAATCTGCATGAAAGTTTCTTAATGCATTGTGCATGGCTTTTGAATCTAGAATAAATCACTCAAAAACAACTTTCAAAACCATTTATGGGCCGCTTGCACTATTTATGGTTAACCACAATTGTTTGACGATGAACTGAACTGAAGTAAGAGCTGAATAATCTCCCTAAGTACAAAGTACCACCACATATGAGAGTATCCAGTATGTGGTAACATGGGGAAAAAACCTCTAGCTAGCACTAGAGTAAAAAGTGCTCGTGTATAGGGAAAAGGTTCACATCAAAGCTACTCAAGAAACACATAAAAGTAACAAACCCCCCTGGAGCGAATGATGTGAACACATACAGGGAGTGACAAATCAGCCTCCACAAGGTAATAAGCCTAAAGCTTTGTGAAAAACTTCAAACTTTTCCCATGGAAGAGCTTTGGTGAATATGTCTGCCACATTATCTTGTGTAGGCACATATACCAAATCAATATCTCATGCATGAAGGTGCTCTCTCATATAGTTATAATACACTTCAATATGTTTGGTCCATGCATGAAACACCGGGTTTCGTACAACAGCCAAAGCACTCTGACTATCAATGAGAATATGCGTAGCAGCATCAATCTCCATGCAAAGATCCATCAATAGGCATCTCAACCATATACACTCCACTGTAGCTGTGAAGACTGCCCTGTACTTAGCTTCACAACTCGATGTCACCACTATAGGTTGCTTCTTACTCACCCAAGATATGCATGGGTCTCCAAGTAAAAAACAATTACCACTGGTGGACACGCAAGTATCATAACAACTAGCCCAATCACTATCTCTAAAAGCATGCAAGCATGGCTGAATATCTCTGCCATAAAAGGGACCTAAGCTCAACGTGCCTCTGAGATATCTAAACACATGTTTTACCGCTTGCCAATGCTTACTGCCAGGGCTGTGCATGAATCGACTCAACTGGGAAACTACATATTGTATATCGGGCCTTGTGTTGCATGCATATATAAGACATCCCACAACTTGCTGATAAACAGAAGTGTCAAATGCATCACTGAAATTCTCAACTGAGAATTCAAATCCTGTCTCAATTGGTGTGGAACTCGGCTTGCAATCCTCAAAGTCAAAATGCTGAAGTAGTTTTTCAACATACTTTGCTTGATGCATAACAATTCCCCCCTCAACGGATACAAACTGGATGCCAAGATAGTAGCTCAAAAGACCAAGAAAAGTGACATAAAAAGTATGCTGCAAATCAGCCATAAGAATGTCAAGTTTTGGATCACATGACTGAGTCAAGGGTATGTCATCGACATAAAGAACAAGCACTATAAGATTAGCCCCATCTTTGCATACATAGAGTATGCTTTCAATTGGACTACATGTGAAGCCAAGAGCAATCAAGTGCTTATGAATTTTGTCATACCATGCACGTGGAGCTTGCTTGAGACCATACTCAGAGGCTTTATGCAAGTGAAAAACCATGTGCTCTTTACCTTTCATAGCAAATCCCGGAGGTTGCTTCAAATAGACCTCTTCTTGCAAATCACCATTCAAGAAGGCTGTTTTTATGTCCAATTGATGCACTTTCCAACCTTGATGGGCAGCCAATGCAACCACAGTACAAATGGTAGCCATGCCTGAAGGAGGTGCAAAAGTTTCTCATAGTCAATGCCATATTGTCGTGCATATCCTTTGGCAACCAATCTAGCTTTGCAACGATCAATGCTGCCATCATACTTTCTCTTAATCTTTTAAACCCACTTTGTACCAATGGCATTTTTTCCTTTTGGCAATTCACATAACTCCCATGTACCATTCCTATGTATGGAATCCATTTTTGATTTCATAACACGCATCCATTGTGGATCATCACATGCATCTTCAAAAGCAAGTGGATCTTCATTATATGCTATTGCAATAAGAGAATAATCCACAAAATTACTTGATGCATGGTGAGAGCTTGATCTTGTTCTACCAAGTAAAAGTGCACTCAATTTTTTGTCCTACAAGGTTTGTTTCAGCCACTTTGGCATACTTTGTGCACTCTCGATAGACATGCATTCATTATGTAATACATTGTCAACTTGTAAATCATGAGTGGGCTGAATTTCATGCTCATTTTCAGCCATATTTTGATGCAAATGTTCAGCCATATGTGGTTGGAAATTTCCAGCAGTTTTGATAATTTTTGGCTGAAAATTTTCAGCCATGTTTGGCTAGAAATTCTCTGCATTTTTAGCCCTATTTGGCTGGAATTTTTCAGCCCTTTGAGCCTCAGTTGTCTAGTTTACATGGCCATAGTGAAAAGCACCATTTTGGAACAAAGGCATGAGTGTATCGAGCACATCTTGTGAGCTAACTATTGGCTGTTTTTTGCATTCAAGTAGAGGAAAAACTGAATTTTTGGCAAATACCTTATCTCGACTCACAATAATTGTATTTTTCAATGGATGGTACAAACAATATCCCTTACTTTCAGCAGTATAACTAACAAATATACATTTCTTTGCCTTGTCATCTAGTTTTTGATGTTGTTGTGATGGCATAAGAGCATATGCCAAACAACCAAACACACACATATGACTAACCATGCGCTTATGTCCATTCCAAGCATCATAAGGAGTGATGACTCTCAATGCTTTTTTAGGGCAGCGATTCAACACATTGTTTGCACACATGACTGTTTCCATCCAAAACTTATCAAGAAGGTGCTTTTCTTTAACCATAAATCATGTCATTTCAAGTAGAGTTCTATTTTTATGCTCGGCAACACCATTTTATTGAGGTGTATATGGCACCGTACATTGGTGTGAAATACCTCTTTCATGAAGAAAAGCATTAAACTCATGTGACATGTATTCACCACCATGATCGGTGCATAGAGTCAAAAGCTTTTATGAAGAAAAATTTTTAGCCATAGCTAAAAATGCTTTGAAGCAAGAAAATACCTCATCTTTGCTTTCATAGGATACACATGGGCGAGTAGCATCATCAATGAAGGTAAAAAAACATACATGCTTCCCAAAAGATGGAGTCTTGATGGGACCACATACATCACTATGAACAAGCTGGAATTTTCTTGCAGTGTGTATATAACTATATTTTGGAAAAGAAGCACGATGCATTTTTTCCAAGAATGCAATCTTCACATGCATGCTTTTCAATGAACTCAAGTGTATGCAAGCCAATAACGAGATCCTTCTTTTGCAAGTAAAGCAAACTATTGAAGTTGAAGTGACCAAAACAAGCATGCCAAAGCTCCATTGCAGCCATGGAAGAAGTATGAGCAATCAAGGCATTAGAGGCAACTTTCTTCTATGTATCTATGCGATACAAACCATTACATAATGTATTGGGCATCACGATAACATCGCCATTGCTAAAATCGTGAACCATACACATCATCAACAAAGTGTACACGAAGTCTAGCTTTGGCAATCAACATAACTAAAATTAAGTTCTTCTTTATACCAGTCATATACAATGCATTTTTCAAGAGAATCACACCTCCATTTGCAGCCATAAGCTCAATTTCTCTTACTCCAATGATAGGATAAGAGGCATTCATTGCACACACCACATGTCCTCCTTTGGGTGCATCTTTAAAAGAGGCAAAAAATCTTTTGCGTGAAGTTATGTGCTTTGAAGCACCACTATCAAAGAACCAATCCGAATCAGCCTCACTCACAACTATACATTTAGAATGCAAAGAGGCATCATAATGACATGTAACAACACATGCCCAAAAATCTTGAGCCATGTTAGCTTCATCATTCTTTGCATTTGCTAAATTTTCAGTAATAGACATGCCGGATTCCTTCTTCTTTTCATTGCATTTAGCAAGCTTCCTACACTCATCAACAGTATGACCAGCCTTTCGACAATATTTGCATCTCTTCTTCTTTTGCAAATCAGCATCATTAGAGAAATGAGTGGAAGAGAAAGCTTGAGGCTTTGGTTTTGATGAGCCCAAAGCAGAACCATACTTGCTTTTCCCCTTTTGTGAGATAGCAAGTGCTTGTGTTCTCTCTATCAAACCACTCATATTCACACTAGATTGCTCTGCTTGCAAAATAAGAGACAACCTCATCAAATGCATACACATTAAGATTCCCTTTTGCAACCAACTAGAGTGTAGTAGCAAAGCTTTGAAAAGATTCTAGTAATCCTTTCAACAATGTAGAAATGAGTGATGCATCCAGAATAATCTCATCTATGTTTGCCGATTGCTCTTTCAAGTCCTTGATGTGTGTCACATACACATCCATAGACTCATTTTCAGCCATACATACATCCTCAAGTTGCTTCCTCAAGTATGCAACACATGCTTCCTTAGGCACGACATACAAAGAAGAAAGAATGTCCCATGCAAGTCTCAATGTAGAACATGACCAAATGTGTGGAACTATATGATGCTTCACAAAAAGCGCAATCAATGCATGAGCTTGAGCATCTTTTCCATCCCATCTAAGCTTCTCCTGCATAAGTAGAGAAGAAGAAACCATTATACTTGAAGAAGAAGCTCCATTTGTGACAGTAGACTGTGAAGTAGAAGCACCTGTGGGTCTTTGATCTACATCTGCCACTAAGTTCCAAAGTTGTTTAGCAATAAGAACATGCTTCATCATGTAAGACCACATCCGATAGCTGATCCCATCAAGCTTATCTTCAGCTTGAAGCATGCCAAACAAGTCATTGCTACCTGCCATTTCACTAAAGAACAAGAATGTGACAAAATCTTTACTTCGACGAAAGCTCAAATGAGTGCTGAAATTTCACCTCATAAATCGTCACTCTCATGGCAATTCTGATTGCACGAATGGCTTTTAAATGGGGTTAAAACCCCAGAGATCCTCGTGGAAATGTCTCTTGGTTGCTATAATGAATTGTTCTATGCTTCGAAGTCAATTTGCACTGTTAAAAGTGTGTGCGTGCCACGATGCAAAAAACTGAAACTTGAGAAGGAGCTGAGTCTACTTTGATATCACTATTGGGTGTGTGTAGAAGTGCGAGAGACACACAAGAAGCACACACAAGGAGGAAAAATGCAATAACACACATAGAGAAGAAGGATGGCTAGAATAGCTCTCTCTATTGATGATGAACTGAACTGAAGTAAGAGTTGAATAACGTCCCTAAGTACAAAGTACCACCACATATGAGAGTATCAAGTATGTGGTAACAAGGGGAAAAAACCTCTAGCCAGAAAAAGAGTAAAAAGTGCCTATGTATAGGGAAAAGGTTCACATCAAAGCTACTCCAGGAACACATGAGTGTAACAAAGAATCTAAGTCTTAAGAAGCACTTGAATTTGCACATCTCCCTTGATAGGAGATGGTGTCTAAAGTGGCTCTGTATTAGATGGCAATTTAAGTTTGAGGGCTTGTGGCAATCTCTCATTGAGAATAAAAAAATTGGTCTTTATGTGGAGAATTCTCTAATGGGAAATTTAGACTTATATCAAAGCTAATCGATTCTATGAGACCCCTAGAGTGGTATAAGTGCTACTTCAGTGGTAGAGAGGACCTTGGTCACCTCTTCTTTTTGTTCCCTAGTAGCCTATTTTGATAAGCTATTGCAAGCATTTTGATTTTACAGATTCAAATCAAATGGAAAGAAGTATTAATTTGAGAACTGACTAGTTTCTCTTTTGCCTTATGGAATGCATAATGAAATATATGGAAAGAAAGATGTGCGGCAAGCTTCAATGAACATCCAAGAGACTCATGAATTGAAAACTCCATTGGCCTGGTAGGTAGAAGAATATATAATTGCAAGAAGTCCCCTCCCTTTGAACAGTATAAGATTTCTGTCTTTGAAAATAAGAAAATCAAATGCAAGTGGGCCACCCGTGAGGGTGACTAAAAGTTCATTAACCTTCTTTGTAACTCTCTCTAAAACATAGGTCTCCTGCTGTTTCAAGGCCATAACCATTGTTGTGCCTCCAGGCCATGCTACCCCTGCTTTATGGGATATGGGAGATCCCTATTGAGATGTCAAGCTGAACATGTGATGATCTAGGATGACACATATCTTTTTTTTTTCATTTCTATGACATGTATAGTGATCATGCTTGTATATGTCAAGAATACTTCATTGAACTTTACTAGATTTATCTATCGAGAGGGATGACACATTTGTCTCTTGCTAGCTCACTCATTTAGGGACATTGGGATTTTCATTATGTATTGTTCCTTATATATTGCATTTGTTGTATTGTTTTTTTAGGTCATTCTTGTACATTCCTTTATTGTAATAGAAGAAGAAGAAGAAGAAGAAGAAGAAGAAGAAGAAGAAGAAGAAGAAGAAGACCATCATTTCTTTCTTGCCTCAATCTATGTGTGCGCTCCTATTTGATTGTGAGAGTTTATATGTGTGTGAGCTCTCTTCTTTATCTCCTTCCTCGTTACATGGTATCAGAGACAATTGTTGGAGACCTCTTAATCTCCAAATGTTTGATCTATACTGATCTAAGAACACATCTATATCAATTATAGACCAAACTTTACACAAATGTTACTTTGATTTATCAAATCATTCATGAACAATTCTCTGAGTGAGAATTTTCCTTCTTCAAGAAGTCTGCTTCAGAAATTGACTTCAATACCTGCACACGTCTTCAGATATCTTCAACCTAATGATGCGCAAGTCTTCACACTACCTTTGCACAATCATATCAGCCATTGATTCTCCAAAAGAATCATTAAACTTTTGATTTGATCCTTAAGATCAAATATATGTCAAAAACTGTCTTCCTGGAATGGCGACTTTGACATGGTCAACTTCTTAAGTTGATTTCTCGCAGCACAAATCCCGTTTTGCTAAATGCTTTTAGCCATAGCTTCCTTACCTTCTAACTTAGATTTTGAATGCTCACTCATTCAAAACTTTACACTATGCACTGAGATCTAAGCAAAACATTGACACGGAAAAGTGCGCGACTTTTAGAAGTCTGTCTGCACATTCTACATACAAATGTTCCTATTGATCATTCTCACAGTAGGAAAGAAATTAGATCATAAAATTCTGAACATAGCTTCATTAGCTTTCAGATTAGATGTGTACAAAAGGATTTCTGATCCACATGATCAGATTGAGAGAACTCAGAGAAAAAACCCGTCGCTAATTTCCTGAGTAAAACTCTCTACACATCTCTCTAAGAAACTTGTCTTCAAAATGATTTTCACACATATTTCTTTACATCATTGACTTATATACATATAGTTTTAGACTTATCCCGCGTCTATTACATTACTCCTTATCATCCTAAGGATCATCTATACTCAGATTACAAGAATTTCCACCTATAATGTACATATGTATACATACTTCACTTCTGAGATCTCTTCACTCTCTCAAGTGTCTTCTTCCACTTCAATCTGATCATAAGCTTAATTTAAGATCTTTATAATCACCAATTTGTGATTGGTTTGTTCCAACAGCTCCCCCTCAATCACTAATTGTGATTATTCCATTCTTCTTCACTACTGCCATCTCTTTGAATCTCTGTAGCTTAGGTCCATCCAAGCTTTTTGTCATCATATCTGCAACTTGTTCTTTTGTTGAAGTATACATCACTTCAATCTCTTTATCAAGTACCTTTTCTCTCAAGAAATGATATTGAATTTCTATGTGCTTAGTCCTGGCATGAAAAACAGGGTTAGCTGCCAAATACAAAGAATTCATATTGTCTCCAAAAATAATTGGAGTACTCTGATTAGTTCCAAAACTCTTCAACAAGATCTTTAACCATATTACTTCTTTTGCATCCTCTACCATTCCTTTATACTCAGCTTGTGTGGATGACAAAGCAACTGTATGTTGCTTCTTTGAGCACCAAGAAACTAGTTTATCTCCAATATAACAGAGATATCCATGAGTGGACCTTCTATCATCTGAATCACCTGCCCAATTTGCATCACTAAACACTCTGATTCTTGTGTCAGAAGTAAATCCATAATACAGACCTTCACTTAGGGTTCCTTTGATATATCTGAGTACCCTTTGAGCTGCAATCCGATGAGTCTTCTTTGGACAATGCATGAATTGTGATAACACACCTACTGCATATGATAAATCTGGCCTTGTCAAGGTAGCATAGATTAAACTACCTACCAAACTCTGATATTTCTTCATGTCATTAAATTCTTCACCTTCATACCTGCTCAACTTATGATTTACCTCCAATGGTGTGCTTGAAGACTTGCAATCCTCCATGTTAAATTTGACTAGAAGATTCTTCAAGTACCTCTCTTGTGTAACATATACTCCATGTTGAGTATACACAATCTGCATTCCTAAGAAATAAGATAAGTTTCCCAAATCACTTATCTTAAACTCCTTCTCTATTTGTTTCTTAAGTTCATTGATTCCTTGAGCATCTGTACCTGTGACAATAATATCATCAACATAAATACACATGTATATGTATCCATTTTCACTTGCCTTTACTAGCAAGCTACTATCTGCCTTTGATGCTTGAAATCCACAATCATTCAAGAACTTGACAAGCCTGTAATTCCATGCTCTTGGAGCCTGCTTCAACCCATACAAAGCTCTCTTGAGCTTACACACATAATTTGATCCAATTGAATCCATGAAACCTTCTAGTTGCTCCATGTATACTTCATCTGCAATGTATCCATTCAGAAATGCATTCTTCACATCTAATTGTGATAACTTCCATCCTTTACAAGCTGCAATAGCAATCAATGATCTAATTGTAGACATCTTAGCAACAGGACTAAAGGTTTCATCATAATCTACCCCATAAGTTTGGGCATAACCTTTGACCACAAGTCTAGCCTTCTATCTAGACACCTTTCCATCTGCAAACCTTTTTGTTTTATACACCCACTTACATCCAATGACTTTCTGATTCTTTGGTCTTGGCACCAATTCCCAAGTTTCATTTTCAAGTAGAGCATCATACTCTTCTTGCATTGCCTTCTCCCAATTCTGTTTACCTTTAGCTTCTTCATAAGTAATTGGATCCTCTTCTGTCTTCACAATGTAAGCATAATCTTTTGTTGTTAGAAAAGATGTATCATAACTATACCTTATAGGCTCTTTCCTTTCCCTTGAGGATCTTCTGACCTCTACACTTCTTGAAGTCTCAGCCACATTTGATTCTGGTGCTTTGTGGATGGACTCCACAACCTGTAACCCATCTGTCTATCATCATACCCAATAAACACATACTTCTCTGCTTTGGGTTCTAGCTTATGTCTCAATTGTGAAGGAACATAAGCATATGATAAGCATCCAAATACCTTACAGTGATCAAGAGTAGGTTTCTTACCCCACCAAGCTTCATAAGGAGTTCTTCCATCCAAAGCTTTACAAGGTAACCTATTCACAAGGTATGGTGCAGTGTTGATAGCTTCTGCCCATAAGTAATTTGGACAATTCTTTTCCTTCATCATTGCTCTTGCAAATTCTACAAGAGTTCTATTTCCTCTTTCTGCAACTCCATTCTGTTGAGGAGAGTACCTGCAAGTTACTTCTCTCTTTATACCTGCATTCCACAAATAATCATCAAACTCTTTAGAGAAATACTCTCCCCCTCCATCTGATCTCAACCTCTTAAGCTTTTGTCCTATAATCCTTTCTGCATAAGCATGATAATGTTTGAATGTCTTGAAGACTTCTGATTTATCCTTGATTACATATAAAGTAATCCATCTGGTTGCATCATCAACAAACAACACATAATATCTGGATCCATTTATGCTATAGTCCCTTGAGGGACCCCACACATCTGTATGAACCAATTCAAGCATATTTGAATACTTGTACCCTGATTTATTGTATGAACTTTTGTGTGCTTTACCTAATTGACAAGCTTCACACTTGTACACCATGTGTTGCCCTTCAATTTTTGGCAAACCATGCACCACTTGATTCTTTGACATTTCCTTTATAGCTCTCTCATTGAAATGACCTAGCCTTTTATGCCATAGGTCTAACTCAGACATCTTTTGACTTCCATAAGTAAATAAAGCATGTCCCACATTACCTTGGACTTTGAGAGTAAACAACCTTCCTTCCTTTTTACCTGCAATTATGTTTCTATATCCTTGATTTGGATCTTGCACATAGACACCATCATTTGTGAATTTGACTTCATATCCCTTCTCCACAATTTGCCCTACACTTATCAAATTTTTAGGAATAGTAGGAACATAAAGTACCTTGCTCAAGAGTGTACTTCCACTCTTAGTCTTCACTGATCCAATGCTCTCCACTTTATGTTTGGTATTGTCACCTGTTTGAACTGTATGTCCATTCACCTTTGCTTCCATATCAGTCATCAAGGATATATTGCCACTCAGATGATTGCTACATCTTGAGTCAATATAAAACACCCTTTGATCTTCTCCTACTGATTCATGAGTTGCATTCAAGATAAGAGTCATATCATCCTTCTGATCTGATGCATAGTTATAATAATTATTGTTGTAGGACTGAGGTTGAAAGCTTCTTCCACCTCCTCTAGCATATGATGTCCTACCACCTCTTCCTCTGAAATTGCCTCTTTGGTTTCTACCTCCTCTACCTCTTTGATTAAAACTCTAATTATTGCTTCCACCATTTTGATTGTTATACCAACAATCATTTGCCAAATGATTGGTTCTGCCACAAATCCAACAAGCTTTAGTATTATCTTTGTTCTTACCTCCTCTCTTTACCTCTGAAATTCATTTTTCCTTTTGTAAAGTTAGCTTGGCTTGAAGATCCTTCATCATCAGTTGACTGCTTTCCTTTGCCATTCTTTTTCTTGTCCTTGGAGTACATGGCTTGATTTGCACTCCTATCATTATCTCCCTTAATGTCCTGCTCAAAAGTTAGCATGTGTCCTAGCAATTGATTAAGATCAGGAGTAAAATGATCAAGTGACAATTCTATGGACAATATGAAAGGCTTCCACTTCTCATCTCCTCTTAGACCTGTAAGTATTTGCCTTACCAACTTATCTTCTTCAATGTCTTCATCTACTGCTCCCAAGCTATCTGCAATATCCTTCATCCTTGCCACATAATCAGAAATTGATTGTGAGCTCTTCTTCTTGAAAGTTGTAAATTCAGCCCATAGTGAGGACTTCCTTGACTTGGTTGTGTTTTGGAAATGCTCTTCCAAAGCATTCCAAACATCTGTTGCACTTTCCAATCCTCTAATGTGAGGCAAAAGATAGTCATTTACATCCATGTAAATGATGCTCCTAGCTTGAGCATCCTTTCTCATCCAAGTCTTCAAATCTGCAAGCTCTTCCCTAGTTGGAATACTAGGATCTACAAATTCAAGCTTTTCTTCTTCTCCTGTAATGAATGCCATCAAATCTTTGCTCATGAGATGTGCCTCCATCCTCATGGACCAAGCTGGATAGTTCTCCCTATCTAGCTTATCAATCTGCAAGCTTTCTCCCATCTTTTGATCTTCTGTATCTGCAATTACTATGATTTATGATAGTAAAATGTACCTTTGATATGAACCTTCAATCCTTCTTATCCTTCGAACTCGTGCTTTGTACTTCTGCAGGTTATCTTCACGAATTTGTCCTTGTCCACCTTCGATCAGAAAGAACTTCAATATCTGCAGCAGTCGGGACTTCCAATGCCTTTGCTTCCCTTGTATTGCACCTTCAACTCTGATACCACTATTGGAGACCTCTTAATCTCCAAATGCTTGATCTATACTGATCTAAGAACACATCTATATCAATTATAGACCAAAATTTACACAAATGTTACTTTGATTTATCAAATCATTCATGAACAATTCTCTGAGTGAGAATTTTCCTTCTTCAAGAAGTCTGCTTCAAAAATTGACTTCAATACCTGCACACGTCTTCAGATATCTTCAAACTAATGATGGGCAAGTCTTCACACTACCTTTGCACAATCATATCCGCCATTGATTCTCCAAAAGAATCATTAAACTTTTGATTTGATCCTTAAGATCAAATATATGTCAAAAACTGTCTTCCAGGAATGGCGACTTTGACATGGTCAACTTCTTAAGTTGATTTCTCACAGCACAAATCCGTTTTGCTAAATGCTTTTAATCATAGCTTCCTTACCTTCTAACTTAGATTTTGAATGCTCACTCATTCAAAACTTTACACTATGCACTGAGATCTAAGCAAAACATTGACACGGAAAAGTGCGCAACTTTTAGAAGTCTGTCTGCAGATTCTACATACAAATGTTCCTATTGATCATTCTCACAGTAGGAAAGAAATTAGATCACAAAATTCTGAACATAGTTTCATTAGCTTTCAGATTAGATGTGTACAAATTGATTTCAGATCCACATGATCAGACTGAGAGAACTCAGAGAAAAAACCCGTCGCTAATTTCCTACATCTCTCTAAGACACTTGTCTTCAAAATGACTTTCACACATATTTCTTTACATCATTGACTTATGTACATATAGTTTTAGACTTATCCCGCGTCTATTACATTACTACTTATCATCCTAAGGATCATCTATACTCAGATTACAAGAATTTCCACCTATAATGTACATATGTATACATACTTCACTTTTGAGATCTCTTCACTCTCTCAAGTGTCTTCTTCCACTTCAATGTGATCATAAGCTTGATTTAAGATCTTTATAATCACCATTTTTTGTGATTGGTTTGTTCCAACAACAATGTGGTTGTAGAGAGCTCATGAAGAAGGCCGACGATGAAGAGTATATGAGAATGCATGGAGAAAGTGCAATTCACAAACGACCCCATATTGCTACGAAAATTGGCATGAAGGTAGAGGCATACAAGTTACCCCTTTAGGGTCACTTGTTTTTATTAGGATTTTGTTTCAAGCCATCTCGATCTCCATTTCTTGCAAGGTGGGGCCCACAAAAACCAAGTCAATTTGCAAGACTATAACTTACATTGTGTTTAACAATACTGATATATTTGAGATCCAGAGTTTCAAGATTTTGTGTACTTTGATACATGAAAACTATGTTTCTATGAGATCAAAGTATCACGTCATAGTGTGACAGCATTCAAGCAGAAGTACTGCTTGTAGTGTTTTTGTAGTGTTGTGAATTGTTGCAAAAATGGCAAACATAGATATAATGAGTAAAATTATGAGCAATAAGTTAGACAAGAACAACTTCCATGCTAGGAGATTCAAAATGATAAATTTCCTAATGGAAAAAGGGCTACTAGAAGTAGATCAAAGGAGAGAATGAAAATGCTCCGTTGTTACCAGATAGGAATCAGACTATGGACCAATTAAGATCATATGAAGAATGGAACCAAGGAGCATGAAACGTAATATGTTGGCCATCTGTTAGCATACAAGATAGCATGACTAGGCACATAAGACTCCGAAAGAGGCTTGGAATAGTTTGGTCACGTTCTATGAGATGAATAAAAAGGCACGGAAATTGCAACTCAAGGATGAGTTGCATACACTCGAGAAAAAGGGCATGTGGGTAAGTCACTATACCCTGAAAATCAAAAGCCTATATGAGTCACTTGCATCTATTGGCATGAATGTAGATGAGGATGATGAGGTGGAAGTGTGCCTTCGTGGTTTAGGAGCTACATATAAACAATTCAAGACTTCTATATAGACTAGGGAAAATATTCTAAATTTTGTAGATCTGGTGTCCATGTTAATTATTGAAGAAAAGAATCTTGGTGAGGACTCAAACTCCCAAGGAAGACCTAGTTCTAAGCAGGTGAGGAAGAGGTAGAGGTAGAGGTTTTGAAAGTGGAAGAGGAAATAGTAACCAAGACCAAGGTCAACATCAGAATCATGCAAGAGGTAGAGGACAATGTTGAGGCAGGGGGAGCCAAAGAATGTCCCGAAAACGTAGCCGACCATGAAAGCTTGAATGTGGTAGTTTACACTTATTTGCACCTTTGAGGGAGGGGGAGTGTCCCGACAACATAGCCGACCATGAAAGCTTGAATGTGGTAGTTTACACTTATTTGCACCTTTGTTAGTTCACATTTACATTGACCGTCATTTGAATGCATGTCCTCATACACTCGGCTAGGTTAAGATACTTCTTGGATTGATAATTAAAGCATGTAATCCCCACTATATGCACTTGTAGGGGATTGAGGTATAGTCTCTTTATTCTCAAGTCCGTAAGTTGATACTTAGGTACACACTTTTCTTGACAAACAGAGAAGAATCTACCTTGCTAATCATGAATCCTTGGCCTTGAAGATAGGTGGTTAACCTATGGTTCCATGCCCTAGGTGCCTGCTTCAAACCATAAACAGCTTTTTTCAATTTGCATACACAATTTACCTTGCTTGGGTCTTCATAGCCAGGAGCTTGAGCCATGTAAAACTCCTCTCAAATCCAGCCACTGAGGAAATCATTCTTCACATCTAGTTGATACATGTTTCAATTTCTAGATGCAGCCACACTTACCAAGACTCTGATGGTTGGCATTTTAGCCATAAGTGAAAAGTCCCTTCATAATCTACTACTTGGGTTTGTGCAAAACCCTTAGCCACAAGTCTAGCTTTATACAAGTTTATGGATCCATCTGAGTTCCTTTTGATTTTGTAAATCCACCTAGAACGAATTACCTCCATTGATGCTTTCTTGGGTACTAGCTCCCAAGTGTCATTCTCTTGGAGTGCTTCTATTTCTTCATCCATAGCCTCCTTCCATTTTGCTTTGGTACTTGCTTCTTCATATGAAGAAGATTCTTGAAGTGATGAATCCTTAGCAAGATATATTGAATGCTTAGTAACTAATGAAGTATAATACCCATATCTATTTGGCTTCTTAGTCTCTGTATGTGATCTCCAAAGCTTGGTTGGATGACTCAGGTGTGTCTTCCAACCTCTTCATCTTGACCTTGCCTTTTGATTTACATGCTTTGAACTCTTCTAAATTGATGGTTTCCTCATCATCTGATTTTATGTCTTCAATTGTGCTCGGCTCCTCCTTAGTGAGGCTTGGAAATTCTTCTTCCAAGTCATATGGAAATTTGACCTTCCTGCGTTCACTTTCAAACCAAGAATCATTCTCATCAAACACAACATCTCTACTCACCATAAATCCTTTTTTGGATGGATTATATAACCTGTATCCTTTCTTATTTAAATCATACCCTATGAAGATTCATTTCTCTGCCTTAGTGTCTAGTTTACCTCTGATTTGAGATGGAACATGCACATAAGCAACACAACCAAATATTTTGCAATGTTCAAGTGATGGTCTCCTACCATGCCATGCCTCATAGGGGGTCATCCCATCAAGGGATTTAGATGGTAACCTGTAAATAAGGTAAGTCGTAGTAGAAACACTCTCTGCCCACAAATAATTAGGCAATTTCTTTTCATTAAGCATTGATCTAGTTGCTTCCACAATCAATCTATTCCTCCTCTCTACTACTCCATTTTGCTCAGGAGTATACCTAGTAGTAATCTCCCTTTTGATGCCTTTGTCTTGCAAAAATGCATCAAATTCATTGGAGAAAGTACTCACGTCCTCCATCTGACCTTATCCTCTTTAGGTTTCGTCCTATTTGATTTTCCACAAGTGCAAGATACTTCTTGAAGCAACTGAACACTTCATCTTTATGTTCCATGAAATACATTATACTAAAATCATCCATAAATGGCACATAGTACCTTGAGCCTAAAATTGAAGGATCCTTGCTTCGTCCCCACACATCTGTGTGGACAAGTTCCAAATAATCCTCATGCATATAGCTTTTCTTTGTAAAGGGTAACCTGTGTGATTTACCAAACTGACAAGCACCACATTTATAGATCATGTGTTGCTTGGATACATGAGGTATCCCAAGTACACATTGATCTCTACATATCTGCTTCATGGTTCTCTCACCAATGTGCCCTAATCTCTTGTGCCATATCTCTAACTCAAACAATATTTGATCCTTGTAATTATAAAGTGCAATGTTTCTAGTGTCTTGAATCCATGTTGGGGGTTCTCCACAAAAGCTCCATATTTGTTGAACCTAACCTACAAGCCCTTTTCCACTATCTATCCAACACGTATTAAATTTTTTGTGATAGTAGGTACATAAAGAACTCTACTCAACAGATTTCTATTCCCATTAGAAGTTTTGACATTTCCTACCTTGACCACTAAATGCTTGGTGCCATCACTTGTCTGCACTTGGTGCTTTCCCTTGGGTTCCTCAAGATTAGAAAGAAGAACTACATTGCATGCTACATGGTTTGAACATCTTGAGTCACTATAGAAGAGGAGTTCATCATTCATACCTTGTTTTGAAGTCATGTTCATAATGAGAAGAGAATCCTCTTGATCCTCTATATAATTGTTGAAGTCCCTTTTTTATTTGTATCCTCCTTGATAATTGTTGTTGTAATTGTCATTGTAGCCATGGTTGTACCCTTGATTATGGTTGAATCTTCCTCTTGATTCTGAGTAGCCACCTCTTTGAAATTCTCTTCCTCTCTAGTTCTTGAAGTTCCTAAAGCACTCATATGTTGTGTGATTAGAGAGTCCACATATATTGCATGGGAAAGAGTTGAAAGGTCTCCCCCTACCTTGCTTACCTCCTCTGCCCCTTCCTCTTGAGCTCCTAACTCTCCCTACATAGTTAGCTTGAGAAGTAGTACCTTCATCTTCTACTTTCTTGCTCTTCCCTTTATCTTTAGACTTTCCTTTATCTATGTATAGGGCAGAAGAGTTGTTACCTCTTGATGGTTCTCCATTTTTGTTGATCTTGGCTTCATGGGTAAAGAGTTGTCCCATGAGAGTGGTAAGATCAGGGATTTGCATGTCCATGTAAAGGTCCATAGCAGTTGTGAAGGCTTCCCACTTATCATCTGCCTTGATGCCATTGATTATTTGTTTCACTATTTGTTCCTCTTCAATCTCCTTTCCAATGCTTGCCAATTGATCAGCCATATCTTTTACCTTGGTCACATACTCTGAAACATTCTGCTTAGGTTGCTTCCTTTGTGTAGTAAACTCAATCCACAATTGATTTTCTCTAGCTCTTTTGTTGAAAGAAAAATATGAAGATAATGTATTCCAAGTCTCTTGGGAAGTTTTACAGTTCCTAATGCGAGGAAGAAAGAATTCAGAAATAGAGTTAAGTAGATATGACCCTGCCAAAGCATCTTTGGTACACCATGGGTTGAGTCTTTCTAGCTCCTCTCTTATAGGTTGACCTTTGCTTCTAAATATGGGCATCTCCTCATCTGCTAATATGTATCCATAGAGACTCTTTCCTTGTAGATAGGTCTTCATCCACAAGGACCATAGTGGATAGTTATTCCTGTCCAATTTGTTAATAAAGTAAGGGAAACCATCTCCCATCTTACCTCAATTTGCTCTGATACCACTGTTGGAAGAGATGGATGGATACCTCAAGGAAGTGAGGTGGGACTACTAAAACCTACTTTGTACCTGTCCTAAATCACTTCAGAGTTTGATAGTAGGACCTTTTAGCTTGCAAATGACACAAATAAAGTACATATGTACTTTGGAGTGGATGCTTGAAACGGTTGAATCAAAACAGACTATTTCACAAATAGCTAGTCTCACAAAACTTGCTATTGTTTGTCTTCACACCTGCTAGATCTTTTGCTCAGTGCTCACAGTATAGTAGCAATTGATAAAATTCCTTTTGAGGTAATCAAATTAGCTTAGATAGCTAATGAAGCCTAGTGGTGGGAAAGCCACTTTCTCGTAGCTCCAAAAACATGGAAATAGAAAATTTTTGTAATATAATTTTTTGGGTACTACACACCCTCATGAAAATATATTTTTCTCACACCTATACATGAAAAAGATTCTAAAACACAAAAAATTAACTTGTGCAAGATTTTATTAATCGATATAATTTAGTGTAACTTCATGTGCGAAGATGGATCTTTATCAAAACTAACTTTGATGCACATGCCAATGTTATTTTCATAAAGTGAGAAGATAAAAAAATGCAAAATTATGAATTATGATGCACAAAGTATCCAAATGAATGTAACCGAGATAAAAAAATTGATGCATAAGTAAAAAAATAAAAACATTCATACCCCAAGTGTTCCTAGAGTGATTACGAACTCCTAATAAACATGATTGGGCATTCAAGTCACTCAAAAAGAGTTTCTTGCTAGTCAACTACCATCTAAAAACTTATATGGAGATGCTTTCCAGAGGCTAAACTATGGGATATCTCACTCAAATGAAAGTATTTGAAGAAATAGAATCTATAGCAACTTGAATTTTTTCATTTGAAGCTTCTATGAGGAAGTTAAGCATCTCTCCTTGAGAAAGTATGCATATAATAAAATGCACTCAAGAGTGTACTTCAAAGGTAATGAAGTCTAATTTCTATATCAGTTTGAATCATCTAATTGGGATTAAAATTGAGAGATTTATAACAAAAAATGTGCATGTATGTGCTTTTCGAAAAGCTCTCTATATAGAGGATATGAAGAAAAAATGAGTTCCCCAAACAAAGGAACATGGGATGCTACACGTAGAGCAAAGGCAAGGAGAAGGGAATGTGTGGCTGGGAATTATCCCACATATGCAATAAAATGCAAATATGGCTAGATTAAAAGTGTGCTTACCTCTCATTAGCTTCATCCAAGTAGAGAGTGAAGCGCCTCTACTCATGTCCATATATGGCTGAATGCATGAGTGGGTTGGATAATTGTAAAGGGGCACTTTTGGGCATTCAGAGACATTTGTGGGCAGCTCTACTCCTCCATGGGGCATTGTCCCATTTTGGTAGTGATTTTGGCCATGCGCCCTCATCAACACATGAAGATGAAGTATTCAAAGCGATATATGGAGTTCTCAACCATGAACATGTTGAAACACTAGTCTACATCAAGTGAAGAAAAGAAAAGGTGAAGGAAGGAGATGAATTTTTCAAAGTAAAGGAAGGATTATGAAGGTATTTCTAAGGGTTCAACTATAGTCAAATGATGGAGATAAGGAAGAAGAGCAAGGAGCAACAAACATATTGAAATTTGGACTCTTCTTGAACCTCCAAAACATATGTAAAAGATCACGTAGAAAACACACTTGTGTTTGTTTGTAAAGGAAAATAAATAGATTTTATTGTTCCCTTTAAATCAAGCATGGATCAAAGGGCCATTTTTTCCTATAAAAGGACAAGTCCATTCATTTGTTGTTTTTCTTCCCGAGATTTGAGAGTTTGGGTGCTAAGTGCCAATATAGAACTTTTGAGCCTAAATCCTTGAGCTAGCCTTTGAGTTACCATTTCTAAGAAAAATCTTATGGCTCTTTGGATTCATTAAATTTTGTATTCTTATTACATCCTGATTTTATTAGGATAACTCATCAACAATAACTACCCCCAACACCCTCTCAAGTACATTCTTTTTTTAGCACTATTTTTTACTTCTCATTTAAAAAGTAGGCATGCATAGGGCCACCCTAGAAGGTCTTCAATATTTTCTTTCTTTTTTCCCCATGCACTCCACTCACTAGTACCCATCCTGCTATTTTCCAAAAATAATAAAAAAAGAAAACTAGAAAAAGAAATCAACAAATATCACTTGCAATGTCTATAAAATATTGTTCTACAGGAATTTCACAACCCTAGTGCACTTCAGATAATTTTTCAAGGATGACATAATCTAGGAAGGATGACTGTTGGAGATAGCAACTTAGTGAAGCATGAAGGTCAAAGAGTTAGAATACAATTTGGGTGGTAAAGAACCAATGTAAGAAGTAGGATGGATGCACTCAAACAATGAAACACGCTCATGGGGTGCTAAGATTGGAAAAACTATTCCTCAAGTTAGCCATATTTTTGTAAAAACCCACCTTTGAAAATATGTACAAAATCTTTTTTTTTGTAATTTTCACCATATTTGTGCAAGAGGAAGAGTCCTCAAGCTTGAGAAGTAATTAGTTGAAGCCCAACAAGATCTTATATTATATTTCTACACTCCATTGAAACCTCAAATGAGGGTTTATGATCTAATTTAACTAGGATGGATATTAGAGAGTGAAGGGGTCACTTTTTGAAACCTATCTATAAGACTACAAAAATCCTGCATTTGTACTTCTTATTCATTATCTCTTCTAATCAACTATGATATTTTTTGGGAGCTCTTGTGCCTTGTCCATGAGTGAGGCTTGCTTGCATGTATAATCATACATGCATGTGCACATATGCGAGACTCCTTGTGTGTGTGAGCGTGTGTGTGCATGACTCCTAGCATGGTGAAGGTCTTCACATCAGTGACTCATCTCTCAGAGTGACATTTTGTGGGTGAGGATGCATTGCTTGACATCAATTTATATGTGTGTTATGTAAAAGGGTCTACATGGAACATAGAAAGTTAGATGTATCTTTACCATATTGTACATGTCCAGACTCTCATAGTGATTTTTTGCATCAGATTGTTATGCAACAATTGATTCTGGTATTTTTAATAATAATGTGTATGTCTCTTTTGATGAAGCACATAATTCAAAAGCTTGGATGGCTACTACTCAATGAGAATATGATGCTATTATGAAGAATGGTGTGAGAAGTCAAGAATCACCTACTTGAGGCTCACCTACTTGCCTATTTATATCCCTTGCAAACTCGTCCTCTAGAACCCTCTATGTGATCCCTCTATTGATCTAGTAGGAAACCACCAATAAGATTCATGTACTCTAGATTTGGCTTTCCTCTGAGCAAGGAACCTCTATTTCCTCTAGGCATTTACATCTCTAGAGTATAACACTCTTCTAAAGATCATTGTCCTCAATGATATAGATAGATCTATGAATCTAGGAATCAAATTCTATGATTCCAATTAATAAGAATAGAGTGTGCTAGGTTTCTAAAATACTAGATACTCAAAAGTAGAAAATTATTCTCTCTATTTTGTATCCAGCATTTCCACCAAGAAATAGTATTCCTTGCCTTGGGCAAACTCTAGGAATCTGCCTAAGGCCCAATGGGTGCATATGTGCACATCATAAGTGCTCAAAATATTCTAAGACTCCTTATAACTAAACCTTCACCACTAACTTGTGAGAACTTGTCAAGTCTAGAGACCTTGGCGGCTTGCCCTCTTCTCCGAGAAATACTCACAAAAAACTTTTCAAATTATTTAATTACCAAATAGAAAAAGTTACTTACTCTATTAGAGTAATGAGCAATTCTAGAATCATTTAAAACTATGATTCACCTAGGGAAATTCCACCCTCGAGCTGAGTAATTAATTGAACACAAATTTTCTACTAAAAATATTGAAAAATCATGAAAGAACCTTGTTTTCAAACCATGAATCACTCTGAATGCTGAACTCAAGTAAATATGCTAGGTTTACTTACTACAATGAAATGATACATCAAGAAATGATGATAATCTCTCATATGAAAGAAATCGAAATCCACCCTATGGAACCAATTACATCATACCAAGTAAAGACATGCTGAGAAAATATTGCTACTAGTGGAACTACCACCACCTTCTCAATAATAACATGCAGCTTGTTCCAAGTGGATAGAACTTAATTTATATCTAACCATCACTATGATTGAATCATTCCAAACTTAGGAATGAGAGTCTCTAGTAAGCCACGTTCATCCAATCTTTCAATAAAACTCTAGCACTCTTAGACATAATGAAGACCCAAAATGAAAGTCTACCAAATACAGTTAAATAATGAGAAATAGATGTGTTCACACTCATAGACAACTAGGTTGAGCATGTAGATCATATTGTACTTATCAAATAGATTAGTATGTATTCTATGAGTTACTTCTTAATGCAGTTTCCAATTCCAAGATTCTCATGTGCAAACCTTACCTTTTCTCTTCTAGGCCACTTGCCTACGAACTTTGCTTGTTTGAGATCATAGGTAGAGTGACTTTTGCAACCACCTCTCTATTTTCTAATATTAAGAAGACCATATCAATGGCCTCCAAACTATAAAAGGTAAGGTCTCAATGACTTCTCTCCCATATCATCTACCCTACACCTAGGTAGAATACAAAATTTAATGTCCAATACCACCAAATTTTATAACCTACATTGATGCATGTATGAGATCAAGCTTGAACACACTTCTCAATATGATAAGAATAAACAAGTGAGTATTATTAATCACAAATTAAAAAAAACATGAAATAGTGGTGTTCCTTAAGTTTTTACTTCCCTCTACTGAGACGATAAACTCATTCCTATGAGTCTATGACTCATAGCTATCTATAACATCAATTCAAATAGAATTGAAAAATGGTGTGATAAATGAAGTGAACTAGAGCTTTGAAGGATGGAGATTGCATCTAATATTAGCTTACAAGAAATGGTAGTTGATACAACTTGTATCCATCCATAACATATGTAAACTAGAGTTCTCTTGTTCCGTGCTCACATGCTAGTATATATATCTATCAAAATCTTGACATAATCTCCTTTGTCCACCTAAGAATGATTATCATAAAATAATCATCAATAAAAACATACCTAGGGCATGGCTAGCCCATGATGATCACACAATGTCCACTAATTCCATAAATAACCTATGAAAAATCTTGTTCTGTTAAGAATGCTCCCTAGATAAAACTTTTCGATAGCAATAGATTAAAGATGAAATTTAACTATATTTTACTAAAATCTATATAACTTTGGAGTTTCATAAAGCTACTCCCAAGCTTTCGTTAGGCCCAAAATCTAATTTATTTGGACATTTTCTAAGATATTTATGGTGAACTCCTTTAAATAGGTGAACAATCTATGACCAACTCTAGGAATGTACATGGTCATCTTCTCGAGGTTCTTAGATTTATGAAATAGAATCCAAAAGAGAATTTCTTTGTTTCCACAACTAGATTAGCTCTTCTAATGTACTTTCCAAAAATCTAAGCTTCACATTTAGTAAAGTGGTCATTGAATTTGACAATTCCTTCTCTACTCGTTAATGACAATTCACTGATGGACCCCTCAAAAGCGACCATCATTGGTTAATGGCTTCGTGAAATTAGCCTAAAACCCGAATTTATCTATATTCAAGAGACTAAAATTGATGGAACAGACCTCCAAAAACATCTTAGATAGGTCTCTCTGACCCATGTTTGGATCTCGAAAACCCACCCCCGGGGGTCCAGTGGGATTGTAATTGGTATAAAGCAATTTTGGTTTGAAAAGCTTGAGAACTCCATTGAAGATGAGAGCCATCGATGGATTGTTGCTTCCTTTGGTGCCCCCCTCCGATTCACACTTGTCTCTTTGTACACCCCAAATGGGGAGGTGGAGAGACTGGACACCTAGGCCTCCTTGGACTCGACTCGCTCCCCTACAACATTCTAATTTGTAGTGACTTCAACATGGTGGAGGACCCTACAGATATATGTAACAACAAGGGCCAGGTCATTGATAGTCGTGAGAAAGAAACTTGGGGCAAAACCAAACTATAGTTGGATCTCGTCGAATTCAAAGACTCAAAAGGCTTTTCGTGATCAAATCTTCAAGCAGGTGAGGACTTGAGGAAAGCTAGACTAGATAGAAGCTATGTTGCTCAGAACATTATTCATCAATGGGGTCGTCCTTCCATCTCGCAATGCATTGACCTCGTCATCTCTAATCACTACCCGATCATTATTGCATTCCAACCTCTCACAAAAACCCGTAAGGCTCCTTGGTTTCATGCCTGCTAGACTTCCTTCTCTCTCCTCTCCATCCATCATGAAATTGCTGAAGTATGGAAGGAGGCCTTCACCCCCTGCTCCTCCCCAACCAAGAGCTGGTGGTGCGCGGTCAAAAAGCTGAGGTAGATCATGATAAGAGCCAAGAAGATGCTCTCGACTGTTCGGCCTGCTCGTAGAGAAGCTCTATATCATAGAATCTGGAAACTTGAGGAGGAACTGAACAAAGGAAAAGCTCAATCCCAAAAGGGTCTATGAAAAATCAGAGTGCTGTTGAGATATGAGGAAGAAATACAAAGGATAAATCTGCAAATATTCTTTAAGGAGTGGTGGGTTGGCAAATCTGACAAACCCACCAAAGAGATGTGCAACATCCTTAAAAGGAAACAAAATAGAGAATCGATCCCCCCTATTGCTAGACGCAAATGGTGATGCATGCAATACGGAAGAAGAAAATTTCAAAATCATTGAAGAACAATTTACGAGACTCCTAGGGATCTCTACCCCCTCTCCCACCATAGACATGACTACATGGCAACCATCTCTAAGGTATCCTCTCATAGGATCCCACACAATGTTCGCTCGCTACTTGATGCACCTATCTCGGAAGAAGAAATCATTGAAGTCATTGATGCCCTCCCTAGTGGGAAAAGCCCGGGGCCGGACGGGCTCATTAATGAGTTCTTTAGGTCCTTCAAGTTGGCGATTGCCACGCCTCTTTGTTTGGTTTGGAAAGAGGCGCTCAAGTTTGGTGCACTTTCAACATGTCTCAACAATGGCATCATCAAGTTAATCCACAAAAAGGGGAAAAGAATAGAATCGAGAACTGGCATCCAATTATGATGCATCAAATGGGATATAAAATCATTGCTAAAGTCATAGCCAATAGGATTTCCAGCCATCTAAGAGCGTGGTTAAGGGAGGACCAAAAAGGGCTCATCAAAGGCAGGTCAATATTGGAAGCCATTATAGATATTTGGGAAGGTCTCGACTTCGCAGACGAGTCAAGACAAGATGTGGTTTTCTCAAGATCGACTTTGACAAAGCTCATGACAGGCTTGAATGGGACTATATTTTATAGTCTCTTAAAGATCTTGAACGCACTATCCATTAGTAGAGCTTTTGTCAGAACATGTGCTGCATTTTCTTAAGTATGAACCGTCACAAGTGCTAAATCTATAAGAAATAGTAATTAAAGTGATACTAAACGTCAAAACGCTTAGTCTTTGCATGATAAAGTGGATTGCAGCCAATGTAAAGCACTTTAAGTGTCATTTCATAAAAGAGGTACATGATGGTGATTGGAGTTTTGTAACTTTGAGGGTCTCTCCATTGGCCCAAATTGGCAGTTTTGGACTCTTTAATCTTCTAAGGTCAAAAGTTGAATTTAAACACATATGCTCAATCAGGGCTTTGTGATAGAGTCATGGGCTGCATGTGTGTTTTCTAAAGAGATTGATGGTTGTTATAGCCCAAAGAAAAGTGATGAAATCAGCGTCAACGGTCAAACATATCAAAGTTAATTTTGAGATTCATGGTAATAAAATAGAGCTTACCGATTCAGAACAGTTATCCTTATGAAAAGAAAATTCAAACTACACGAGCCTTCTTCAAAGTCCTTCTACAGCTATCAGCCTTGGAACATGTTTAAGGTTTCTATTACTCCTCAACATCATTTAGGGGGACAATGCTCCAACTAGGTTTCGACCAAGATACAAGATATTAACCAAAGTCCTTGCCAATAGAATTACTAAACATCTGTGATCTGGGCCATTGAAGAAGAAAAGGGATTCATTAAGGGTAGATTGATTCTTGGATCTGTTGTATATTATTGAACAATGCATTGCTAAAGTGTTATATTATTAATGTATTAATATGTTTTTGATGTTTCTGATATAGCAGCTGAAGGTTCGTGAGGAGCGTGCAAGGCGTGAAAGGGCGGACATCAATAATCCGAATAATTATTATTTAGCTTGTAAATAAACCTGCGTAGAAGGTTCTATTGTTAAAAAAGTAATGATTAGCATAAGGATCATTGTAGACCGTAGTTTCTGTTATTGAAAGCAATGGCTTTCTGTAAAAGTTATCAATTTTAGTTTCATGCTTGCTTTTCAAAGCCGCCCTCTTGTAACCACTCTTTTCGACGTAATCAAAATTCCTATAAATACATGCACTCTGTGGACTGTCGAAGCAGAGTGCATGGGGGGAGATTGCACCCAATCTTGCGTTCGGTCTCGTCTCTTGTTGCCTCTATTTTCTGTGTGTTTTTCTGCGTCCGTAATCTTTGTATGCACGTGAGCAAGATCCTGACAACAGTGGTATCAGAGCTCTGCACGCGTCAATACAAAGGGTTCTGTTCTCTGTTCGCGATTCTGAATTCCGATTCCATCTCCATCTCCATCTCCGTCTTCGATTTCGGTTTCGGTTTCGGTTTCTGTTCCTGTTCCAGAACCAGAACCTACGTTTTCACCTTCGGCTTACTCTAAGGCGTCGACTAAGGCGTCGACTAAGGCAATAACTTAGGCAATACATTGGCAACATTGGCACCCAAGGCTCCCTTGGCGTTTGGCTACGCGCGAGGCAATTTTAATTTTTGAGTGGTAATAGAGAGGTTTAGAGTCCCTAAGGTAGGAGGATTTGAACCCACAACCTCCTACTTTCAAGGGAAGTACTTTGACCACTCCACCATCTCTTGGAGTTGTACTCAAGTTCTCTCTCTTTCTTACTTGTGGAAGGCGCGTGCGTCGATTTCAAGATTGGACCCAAGAAAGAATCAAGTGTATCTCTCAATCCGTAGGTCAGATTGAGGCGTGTAATATACCATTGGAAAGCTCTCGGAACGAACTTTCCAATGAGCTAGCTTGGAAGTGTGAATTCCTTCAAAATCCTTGGGTGGCACTTGATTGAGTGTTCAAGATACCAAGCAAGGTTGAGAACACGGGATCGAGACACCAAGGTTGCAAACAAGAAGGTTCAATACACCAAGGTTGATAGCAAGGGTCCAAGAGCACCATGGAGGATTACAATAATTCACCTCTACCTGCGGCAACACTTGAACAACAACTAGAGCTCTTGCGGCATGAGCTTCAAGGAGCTCAGAACGAGATCCGACAATGTGATGAAATCCTCCAAAAGATGCAAGCTGAGGAAGACAACCTTGCGAGAGTAGTAAAAGCTATTGTGTCTGCCCAATCTGATGTTACTCATTCAAAGGTTGGTAATAGAAACTACCAATTTCTACGATTTGATGGCCGAAAGGATGGGCCTTTAGTACTTTCTTGGTTGTCGCAGTTTGATGATTTTTATACCGATGAAATGTATGCTGAAAGTGAAAAAGTTAAATTTGCCACTAACTATTTAGTAGGTAAAGCATAACTCTGGTGGAATGTCCTGCGGCACAGTACGGAGCGTCCAACAACTTGGAAGGCTTTTCAAGAAAACGTGAAGGATTCATTTCTTCCTCCTCAATACCATTTGCATGTTCGACGAGCATGGACGACCCTTACATGGAAGGAGGGTGATACGGTTACTACCTACACAAAGCGGTTCTGGCAAAATTTACTACTTGTACGAATGCTTGAAGATGTATCAGAAGATATCTTGCAGCAGAAATACGAAGATGGTTTGGAGGTGGGAATCCAAGCTAAGCTTCACACCCTACGACCTACAACCCTCAACGAGGCTATATCTTTTGCTTATGATGCAGAAAAAGAATTCCAGTCCATAACCAAGTCACTCCGTCTACAACAACCACGTCCACGACCATTTCTTGTTAAACCTTCATTTCCTATGAAGCGTAATCTTAATGCCCCATCTTACCCTAGTTTTTCTCGTCCTCCACAATCCAATTACTCAACTCCACCTGTTGCTTCATCTCTCCAACCAACCAAACCACCTACCCTTCAAACTTCAGTAGTGAATGCCCAACAGAAGCGACCACGAATCACTTGCTGGAATTGTGGTAAACCTGGACATACAAAAATAAGGTGCAGATTGCAACCTCTTCATATGAAACCGGCTACAGCTCGATTGCATAACATGGAGGTCTATAATGAAGAAATTCCTCCTATTTGGACAGAGAAATCACTGGAGAAGGATTTAAGTACCTTGGGTAACGATATCTCTCTACACTCTCTTCTTTGCATGCAGGGTACAATAAATAACAAACTAGTTAAAATTCTACATGACGATGGTAGTTCACATGACTTCATTTCACATTTATTAGTACAAGAACTTAAATTACAAACGTTTCCTTCTTTGTATAAAGTGAAAGCTGCATTTCAAGGTAGTCGTTATAATGTAACACGAGAAGTGCAAGATGTTACGATTAGCATAGGCCCTTATGTTGATTCACGAACATTTTTAATTGCACCTTTGCAATCTTATGATGTTATACTAGGTATGCCTTTTCGTCACCATTATAACCCACGTATTGACTACCATACTTATACCTTGAAGTTTGCTTTCAAAGGTCAAATCATTACTTTGTCTGCACGGCATGATTTCCAGCCATTTCCATTGATTAGTCACACTCAAGTAAAACGTGCATTTAGGAAAGGATTCAACTCATGCATTGTTTTTGTCAATGTCATCAATGATTATACTCATACACTTCCAGATGCATATAAACCTTTCATGAGTACTTATAAGGATTGTTTTATGTCTGAATATCCCTCTGAACTACCACCAGTTCGAGGATCCTTTGACCATAGCATAGACTTAGTCCCTAGTAGTTCTCCTCCTCATAAAGCACCTTATAGACATGGCCCACTACATCAAAAGGAAATAGAAAATCAAGTAAAAGACCTACTACAAAAAGGACTTATAAGGCCTAGTTCTTCCCCATTTGGAGCACCAGTTCTCTTAGTAGAGAAGAAGAATAAAACTTATCGAATGTGCATTGATTATAGAGCCCTTAACAAGATCACGATCAAGAATAGATACCCTATTCCTCGAATAGATGATCTCTTAGATAAGTTACGAGGAGCTCGTGTCTTTAGTAAAATTGATCTTAAATCGGGTTACCATCAGATTCGTATGACACAAAGTGATATTTTTAAGACTGCATTTAGAACTCAAAATGGCCATTATGAATTTATGGTAATGCCCTTTGGACTTACTAATGCCCCTGCTACATTTGCGCGAATGATGAACAATATTTTTCTTGATTACCAAGCTTTTGTTCTTGTATTCTTTGATGACATACTTATTTACAATAAGAATGATAGTGAACATGAAAAGCATCTTGAAACAGTTTTTCATTTGTTACGAGAGAACACATTTTATGCTAATCCTGAAAAGAGTTATTTCTTTCAGCGTAAGCTAGAATATTTAGGACATATTATTTCAAGTGAAGGTGTGCATGTGGATCCGAAAAAGATTAGAGTTATCATAGAATGGCCTACACCACAATCAGTCAATGATGTTCGTTCTTTTCTTGGGTTGGCTAGTTTCTATAGGAAGTTTGTTCGAAATTTTTCTTATTTAGCATTGCCTCTTACCTTGTTGTTGAAAAAGAAAATAAAATTTGCATGGGGAATTACCCAACAACAGTCCTTTGACAAACTTAAACATGCACTTTCACATGCACCTGTTTTATAATTACCTGATTTTTCACAACCCTTTCATGTTGTTACTGATGCTAGTGGTTCAGGAATAGGTGCTGTTTTAATGCAAAATGACCATCCCATTGCATTTGAGAGTAGAAAGGTTAAACTTTCAGAACATAATTATAGTACGTATGATAAAGAATTGTTAGCAGTTGTGCATGCTTTGCAAATTTGGAAACACTATCTTATGGGCTCTGAGGTCTTAATCAAAACCGATCAACAGGCTATTAAACATTTATTAAATCAGCCCTTAATCTCAGATAGGCATCTTAAATGGGCATCATTCATTCAAAATTTCCAACCCATGATACAATATTAGCCAGGTAAAGCTAATGTCGTAGCTGATGCTCTTAGCCGTTTTCCTTCGAATTCTGTTGTTTTGAATAATATTTCTGCCATCCAAATTCATTCTTTTCAAGAAATGGTTTCCACTTATGCATCTGATTTGTATTTTTCACGTGCATGGCATGACTTCAACAATGCTGCATCTTTATCTGATGAACATTATACATTTCATAATGGTTTTCCCTATTTTCAACATCGATTGTGCATAACCCAAGCCTTTAAAGATTTTGTCATTAAAGAAATGCATGAACCATCTTACATGGGTCACAGAGGCATACAAAGCACCATTTCTGCTTGCAAAGATTTCTTCTTTTGGCCACACATGGAAAAAGACATTGCACATTATGTTTCTCAATGCATTGTATGTCAGCGTGTCAAACGTCATCATGGTAAACCATTTGGATTATTAATGCCACTTCCTATTCCCAATGAACCATGGGAACAAATCTCTATGGATTTTATCACAGGTCTTCCTATCACTTCATCACATAATAATATGATTTGGACAATAGTTGATAGGTTTAGTAAATATGCATATTTCATTCCATGTAGAAAAACTTTGACTGCACCTCAAGCTGCAAAATTATTCATTAATGCATTTTTCCACATCATGGATTTCCTAAGGTAATGTTATCTGATCGTGATGTTAGGTTTTGTAATCATTTTTGGGTTGCCTTATTTCAACATTTTGGTTCTAAAATAGATTTTAGCTCTGCATTTCATCCTGAAAGTAATGGACAGAGTGAGGCTACAAATAGTACTATTCTTGATTTATTGCGTTGTTATTCATTAGATAATCCTAATAACTGGGATGAAAAGTTGCCATTGCTTTAATTTGCTTACAATAACACTTCACACACCACTACTGGTCGTGCACCTTTTGAAATAGTTTTTGGTCAAAAGCTTCCCACTCCCATGTCCCTCACCCAAACCGACATTCCGATGGCTGATTCTATTGCTCAAGTTCACGTTTCTATACTTCATGATGTTCACGAGCACATTAGGAAAAGTCAAGAACGATATACACGTATTATCAATACTAAACGATTAGCCAAAGAATTCAAGGAAAATGATTTTGTATGGTTGCGAATAGTTAAAAGACGTCTCAAAAATATTTTGCAGCATCCTAAAATTAAACTTGCACCACGCTATTATGGACCATTTCGCATGATAGAAAAAATTAATGATAATTCATTTTGATTAGATATTCCATCCCATTGGACCATTCATAATTCTTTTCATATTAGTTTACTTAAACCATTTAAAGGAACTTTACCACTTGCTCCACTTCTTGATGACCCTCCTTTAATTGAAGAACAATCTGAAATCTTAGTTCCTGAGAAAATCATTGATTATGATGTCACTACTACACGCACAGGTACTCAATATCATCAATATTTGGTTAAGTACAAAAATCACTCTATTGAATAATGTCAATGGATACATAAAACACAATTAACACCTCATTATGACCATTTAATTTCTACATATCATACACAAACACATTAATGTAACAGCTCCATGAACATTTCCATGCATGTATTTTTTTTTTACATGGCACATGCCTATTTTTATTCAGTGATGAAACATGTGACTGGCCATCTATGTTTATTCTTTTATCACCTGAGGTCAGTTGTTTGTTCAACTGCGGGGCATGTTATACCTTATGGAATATGTTGAACAATGCATTGTTGGATTGAAATATAAAATAGCCAATGCATTGTTGGATTGAAATATAAAATAGCCAATGCATTGTTGGATTGAAATATAGAATAGCCAATGCATTGTTGGATTGTAACATGAAATATGTTGACCACTGCATTATAGTTGTTAGAGTGTTGAATTATTTTATCAACTGAGGTCAGTTGCTTGTCAACTGGGAGGCATGTTGTATATTATTAAACAATGCATTGCTAAAGTGTTATATTATTAATGTATTAGTATGTTTTTGATGTTTCTGATATAGCAGCTGAAGGTTCGTGAGGAGCGTGCAAGGCGTGAAAGGGCGGACATCAATAATCCGAATAATTATTATTTAGCTTGTAAATAAACCTGCGTAGAAGGTTCTATTGTTAAAAAAGTAATGATTAGCATAAGGATCATTGTAGACCGTAGTTTCTGTTATTGAAAGCAATGGCTTTCTGTAAAAGTTATCAACTTTTAGTTTCACGCTTGCTTTTCAAAGCCACCCTCTTGTAACCACTCTTTTCGACATAATCAAAATTCCTATAAATACATGCACTCTGTGGACTGTCGAAGCAGAGTGCATGGGGGGAGATTGCACCCAATCTTGCGTTCGGTCTCGTCTCTTGTTGCCTCTATTTTCTGTGTGTTTTTCTGTGTCCGTAATCTCTGTATGCGCGTGAGCAAGATCCTGACAACAGGATCCATCATTGATATTTGGGAAGATATTGAGTATGCGAGGGAGTCCTCTTAAAAATCTCTCTTCATCAACATTGATTCGATAAAGCTTATGATAGACTTGAGTTGGGATTTTTTTTTTTGAAATCCATAAAAGATATTGGCTTCGGTCCTAGACTCATTAAGATGGTCTCCATGCTCATCGGTAATGCCTCAGCTCGGATTAACATTAATGGTGAGCTGCCATAAGTGGGTAGGTAAGTTTGCTAAACTATGGAACCCCTTCATTGAGAAAAAAAAAAGCGATTCTATTTTGGCAAATTTTCCATATTTTGTCAGAACCAACAAGATCTACGGTGTGCTTTCTGGTGTAAAAGATGCACATTTTCTTCTCCTGCTTCAGGAGCCATCACGTTTGGATATCACAACGGGAATATCATCGATCCAAGTGTCTAATTGTAGATACATCAAAACGAGAGGTCCATATGTACAGTCAATACTACATACATACACACAAGCACATCTCTCTCTCTCTCTCTCTGAATTTACTCTTTAGACCAGCCTGGCCACTAGTCAAGCAACAATTACTGTGCAACATGAAAGTTCCTTTTTTTTTTGGTTAAAGTTTGCTCATAGATCTACTCTTACTCTTCCAAATATACATGAAATTTTGAAATTATACCACACACACATTTTAGGATCCGCATATCCAGGAGTAATACATCAGACCGCACCTTTAGTTTGAACCTTAGACTTCACATATCACATTTCGAGTTTGAAACTTGGACCTCACGCCTTTTGAAGTATGTTTTGAGGAAGCATTAAGCATTTAGAAGAGGAACCTCTTTTTTCACAAAAAACTCAGATGGACAATTTATTTTCTGTCCCAAAAGCATCGACCATGTGTAGCTCAGTGATGAGTAGCACCTCCTTTAATGTCAACCCGGGAAGACGTGAGGATGGTATGAAGACCTCGAGCAAATGGAGGCACAAGTGCGTGAGTGAGAAGCACACAAGCATGCACACACATGCACACACACGCGCACACACGGCAAGACAAAGAGTGAGAAGCAATGGAGTTCTTAGATTACTTTCAAAAAGCTCTTACAAGTTCATTTCAATTACAATCCAACCTCAAAAATGAGCTCTCTAGCTCCTTTTATAGTTTTTGACTAGCTTTGGCCCTGTTCAGACCTAGTGTCCGGCCTAGTTTAAAATTAGGTTCCAGGGCTTATTAGAGGGCTCAAACGAGATCTAAAAAATATGAAAATTGGCAGGTACATACTTCTAAAGCTCCTCAAGCTCAAGGACTCCTTGGCTTGCACAAAATGGAGCTACAAAAATACGAAATGATATTTACAATGGTTTTTAGTGATGAAAATCACTATTTGTGTAGGGATTTTCTCTATTGATTTGTCATACATACCTTTGAGCTCCCTACTTGATCTTTCTTCTTGTGTGCTCAAATCCTTGATGTCTGAAAAATTTAGATGGCCTACTTGCCAGATCTTCTTTGACTGCCATGTCTGCTTGTACTGTCCCTTCGCTCTGACTCTCTTCGTCTTGTGGCTCCTTCGGTTCCCTGACTGCTGCCAACACCCCCCCCACTCTCGCGTCTGTCGCCCCTGACAGACCCTTGTCTAGAGGGTTTTTGAACATAATATTGGACGACATTGGAGGCTAGGTGGTGTTCTTCGAGTCGTAAGCCGCGTGCTAGATTTGTGAGCAAATCATCCCAATTCACAGGTCCGAGAACATCTGGATGAGGCACCCTCAATTGTTCTGAGTGAATAGTTCTCTCCACAGCAAATAATTGGAGGAGATGTGATGGTCTAGGTATAAAGATTTCGGAGTGATATTCCCAGAATCCTGTGATGAACATCTCCTCAAATGTCTGTTTAAAGCAGGCTGGGAGGTACTTGATTCTGGCGTGCCAAGCATATATTACTTCAATTGAGGGGTGGTACTCATATCGTACACCAGATCCTGGTTTCCTGTCACGAAGCCTGCTCCTGAGAAGTGGGGGTCCTTAATATTCTTAAACGTCCTGAAAGTGATCAGCATGAATTCAAATATTTTCATACACATCTGGGCCATCACATCGGGATTATTGCGTAGCCGAATGCTCCAGTGACGGATTGTAGAAATCATGTAGTTCACCGTGGGGGGTCCTCGTGGAGGTGCTAGATAAACGTAATTTAACCATTTTACGCAGGCTTTGATGTCTCTGACGGCAATAGTGAATTCAGGCCAGGTGCGTCTTCGAAGAACTAGAACGTAGCAAGGATTATATTTAATAAACAACGGCATATTATTCCAGGTTCGGACCATTTCAGGATATGTTTCCAAAAGCCTGATCCTCCAGGTGGGTTGATGGATGGACCCACGCTTAGCACTTTCCGGTATATCGTCTGGACCAAATTGTGTAGCAAATGTGGGAGGCTTGCCGCATTGTCATTGAATCTCGGCGTTGTAATCGGCCAAAAGTATGCAGTATGGCACATATTGGTCATTATTGGTGCCGATCCATCTATGATGAGACATGCTTCTGAAATATTCTGACTTTATGACAATTTCTTCTAGGTTTGCTAGTGATTGGATCTGAATGGCCACCCGTTCTTCATGGGTGTTCGCTGTCTTTTCCAGTGTCTGAAGCCACTCGGGTGCTTCCACTTCCAAGGTGTCTAGTCCCTCTGAGGTTCGTTGCCCTCCTGGCATTGGCATAGGAACATATGGTTCCTCGTACGAATCATCTACCTCAATGGGAACCAAGTCGTCTGGCTCAGGTTCAATAACTGGAGAGGGTTGCCTTTCATACTCTAGTAACTTTTTCTGGAGCTCAACCACTTGCTCTGTCAATGCCTTCACTTCCTCTGAAGTCGAGGCCGACTCTATTACTTTGGTTGGAGCCTCCTGTTCCTTGAGCTGGCCACGCAGCTCATCACGTTCCCTTTCCAACTCATCATGAGCATCTAATAGATTTGCATAGCTTTCTAAGATGGTCTTCATTGTCTCTGAAGGTACGGCTTTAAACTGCTCTGGTTCAATTTCGTGGGGAGAGCCTTCCATTGCCGCTTCCAGATTCTCTTCATTTTGTTTCTGCAGTCTCTTGTTCTCTTCAAGTGCTGTGGCCATATGTTTCCTGAGTAGCGCCAAGTTACGTCTGACTCGTAGGTTATCGGCCTGGTATACTTCGAGCAAGGCTTCTAGTTGTTTGACGCCTGATTCTTTCGATTGTTGGGGTGCCTCCAGTAGTGTTTGGTGAGCCTGCTCAAGCGTTGTATAACGTTGATTCACATCTGCATTTTCCTCTTCAAGAATTGTAAGTTGCCTTTGTAAGTTCTGGTGATTTGTTGTCAGTTGTTGATACCGGTCGTCAAGAGCTCTGTACTCATTCTGAAGCTGATATACACATTGATTTAATGCTAGAAATATACTATTTACATTAAATGATGCAGGGAGAGGTGAAGATGCAGGGGGACTGGGGGCGAGAAAGGGAGTTGTGAATGATGTGGCTGCAAGTGGAGATGTGGGTGGAGGGGGTATGGGAGACGGAGGTTGCATGGGGGGAGGGAGCGGTGCAGTGGCAGGAGATGTTTCCATAGTGTCAAATGTTTGAGTGACCGTGAGATGGGGATCGTGGGTGGGGTGGAAGTGACGTTAGTGAAGAGAGTGGTGAAAGTGGGCATGGTGACGCCCCCGAATTGGATTCCCGGAGAGAGTGGAATTCCCATGATGATTGTGGTGGTAGTGGACATGGTGGTTATAGTGTCATGTGGTGGAGCGAGTTGTGTAGTGAGAGGTGGGGAGGGTGGTGACAGTGGTGCTTCCTGATGTTCGTCTGCTTGCGTTGTATCTCCTGGTGCTGATACGTTGATATGAATTTGTTTCTCAGACCTCATGGGACGGGCGGGAACTCTTTTCTCAAATCGGTGAATGTAGGCCATTGCCTCATGAATGGCCTCATCCAATCCTACTGCATCTGCATGTAGGTTGATGGACTCGATGAACATATCATCCACACCTTCCTCTGCCAGCAATTGGTTCATGAGTTTCTTGCCTGCTTCAAGTGACATTTTATGCTGTTCTTGAACTAGCTGCATGGTTCGATATAGTCTTTTTATTTGTGCCGAATACGCGGGGGCACTTGCTAACTCTGAAAGTTCATCATACTCTTGTTCTTCGTAGGCTTCTTCCTCTTGTTCGGTCTCTTGTTCATCTACGTCGACTTCTACCACTTGCGGTCGGGTGGGGGCCGACGTTGTTGTATGGATTTGTGGTTCCTGAGCTCGCTCTGTTTCCGTTTCGAGATTAGAGTCGTAGATTAGCCTAGCCACTTCTTCATCAGTGAGATCATTGAGAGTAAAGCCCTGTGGAAACTCCAAGTCTGATGGGACGGGTGGAAACACCAGATTGGGTCCCTTTGTACTTGGTCTTGGTAGCCGAATGGTGAATGGTCTAATGCGTCGTGTCTGGGGAGGGGTAATTTCTGGTGTAGTGGTGGCTCCCCTTGGTTGAGCACAGGGTAATTGGACTCCCCCTCTCATCTTCTTTGATGGAGGACCTGCCGCTAATAGCCTTCTCTGGAACTCTTGGGCCCGGGACCATACGAGTGCCCGCTGAATAGGCACGTCATAGGCTAGACATCGATAGATTATTTTGGTCAGAGCACAACACCCGTGGAGCACATTTTTCTGCTTCTTGTTCCACCGTTGATGGGCTAGGTGGATCTGATCTATGATCCAATGTGGTACGTTGATAGGGAGGTTTTCTGTCTCTGCCAAATACAAGCTAAACCATATCTTCTTTGGTGGCATGGTGAATCTTTCCTGGGCTGGAAAAGCAAAATGCTGCATGATGGTCCGTAGGTGAAGAGCGATGGTCGGTGTCATTGCTACCATATCCTTCAGCTTATTGAGATCTTTATGTTTCATTCTGCCTGGAACCATTGTTTCCTTTTCAGTAGGAATGTGCATACCATACATGCCCAATGCTTCTCGTACCAGATTGAGGGTCAGTTTGAATCTTTTAAGTTCGTGGCCCGGTAATAGTGAGGGTAACACAAAAGTGCTCTCGCCTCCCTTGGCCCTGCTAGGAGTGATGGTACTGATAAGATAAGAACAACGTAAGAAATCTGGCTTCGGTAAGTGGGCCCTGAAATAACTGTCCAGGCCAGCTTTGGTCCATACTGCACGCATTACTTCGGCATTCTGATAGCTCTCAAATTCGCGCGTGAAAAAATGGTAGCGTCCCCATTTACCATTAAACTCCAATTCAGCTTCCCAAAAATAGGTTCCATCACCCAATGGTCCTGCAACGTCACTGAACCAATGAGCGTGTTTGCCCACTTGAGAGGTGTGCCCCTGGGGAGGATCCTGAACTGGGAGTACATGCACAGCTTGAAGTTCTTGCGGTCTTTCGGTGAGATGTGGTTCGAGGAGGAGTGTTTCTATATCCACAATTTGTGCGCTGGATCCGGCGTGGGAACTGGCACCTCCGGCTTCTGCCATGGCCCTGCTTGCTTGTTGGTTCTGTGAGAATATAGAACCATGTGTTAACATTGTAATGGACAGAATAAACCCGTCGTTGCCTCGTTACAACATTAATATGAGGTAGATGATGAGTTAGTGGTCAGTGAGTGCACGATGACAGTGTGTGTAGTTAATGCCTGGATAGTCCTAGGAGCTAGATGGAAAGATGCACCGTCTGACTAGTGCAGTTAGTAAGTGGAGATGAATTCGCAGATTGGGGTCGGGGGGTTTATTACAACTCTTAGGTTGTCAAACACCATGGATGGCTTTTGGTCTTGGTTTTGTGGAGATTTGGGAGGGTTGCATGAGTAATTCTGCTGGGAGTTGTTGTGTCATTGGGACCCATTTACGAGTGAGTTTGTGTGTGCTTCTAGGTGGCAGCGTGTTCGAGTGTATCAGACAAGAGTGGGTGGCGGCTGCTTGAGCGAGTGAACCCTGTCGTGTATGATGTGAATTGTGTGGGGTTAGTTGAGCCCGCAAGCAAGCCTTAGGCACCCAAATTTGTCTTGATTGTGGGTCAGCCTTCATCGACTTCTTGGGTACCCAAATGGATTTCACTTTCTCAACAGAGGTTTTAGGAGTCCTCTTATTAGCATCAAGTCGTTGATTACTAATAGGAAGTTGAGACCGTTGTTGCGACTTAGTTACGGTCGGCAGCTCGTCTTTCCGCACCCACATTTGTTTCATCGGCTGAGTTGTTCTGCTTTGCGCGTTCTTTTGGTCTCTCGCCTGGAGAGTCTTCAATGATTGATCTGCCCTTAGTTGCTGCCTCCTTCTGGCCTTTGGAAAAGAAGGGAGTCCCATTGTGGTTCTGACTCCTTTGAGATCTTCGTTCTTCTGTATCACATATCCTTGGACAAGAACAGCATGGTCAACTTCATGTGTACCCCTGGAGGGACCAGGAGTCTGTGCCTTTCCTAGTTCCTTGAGTGCTCCATTATTTAACTCAATTGTAATTCTAGTTTGATTCACCCATACCTGAAGAAGTCCACTCCTTAGGTTTAAGTTGACTGCTTGGTCATAGATCCAGTCTTGACCCAAGACAACGGGTTCAGTGAGGTCCTCATCTTGACATACTAGTACTTTCACTGCCATTGCCTCATCATGAATATAGAGGGGAAGTTCCACCTCGCCCATGCAAGGGGTTTCCATGCCTCCCAATCCTATGAGATATGCTTCCACAAGATTGACAGTTAATTGCAACTCTTGACAGTAAGACAATTTAACAACACTAGTGGCTGCACCTGAGTCAATCAAGGCTCTTACAGTCCTTGCACTCTTTCCTTGTCCTATATCTAAGGTTATGAAAGGACGTCAATCAGTTATCCTATGTGAGCTAATACCTGAAACTTCACACATAGCCACGTCATATCCTTGATCTGCATATGCATCTTGCCTAGGGTGCTCTCTGCCTTGTCTTCTTAATTTCATTCTCCGTATGCGCTCTAGGGCTTCTGCTTGAGCTTCTTCTCGAATTCGCTTTTCTTCGTCTTTGCGTTTCTTAGCAGTATTGAGTCGACTTAGCATTTCCTCTGTGAGAGGTTCCTGATACAACTTGACTCTGCACCCACTAATGTAACTTGGAAGAACATCGCCTTCTAATGTGGCTAGTTGCACTGCTCCACTTGTTGAGATTCTATTAATGATCATGGGTCCGTAGCCTCTTTTCTCTAGCTTCCTAGCATGTTGTTTCAAAGTGTAGACGAGCACTAGGTCTCCTGCTTTCAACCCTTTATCCTTAATGTGGGCATCAAAGTATGCCTTCTGTCTCTTCTTAGCTGCATATATCCCTGCAGCTTCTCTCAGTCTTGTTTCTCCTAATCGTTCAAAGTCAAAAAGTCTAGAGGAGAGTTCATGACCCGTCCATTCGTGCTCTTGTGCTACTTTCAACGTAGGTATTAAGAAGTCCAAAGGTAGCACAGCGTTTTGGCCAAACACCATCTGAAAGGGGGTGGCTTGGAGTACCGTCTTGTAGGCGACTCGGTATGCCCAAACAGCATGGTGTAGCTGTTTGTCCCAATCAGAGCGTTTATTGTTCACTAATTTCGTCAGTACATTGCATAAGATCTTGTTGGTGCTCTCAGCCTGGCCATTTGCTTGAGGGTGATAGGGGGCAGACTTCTTATGTACTACCAAGAATTCTTGGAGCAGATTTTCAATAACTTCATTCAAGAAGTGAGTGCCTCTATCACTAACTAGCTCTATAGGAAGCCCGTATCTAGTGAACACATTCTCAAATAAAAACTTAGCAGTTGTCTGAGCGTCGTTCTTTGTCGTAGCTTTTACCTCTACCCACTTAGTTAGATAGTCTGTTGCAACAATGATATATTCTGCATGGGAACCCTTAGCTGGGGGATTAATAGGACCTACGAAGTCTATTCCCCACTTAGAGAATGCACGTCCACCCATCATAGGTTTCAGTGGCATCTCATCTTTACGTATAGGATACTGAGTTCTCTGACAGATATCACATCGTTTCACATAGGTATGTGCATCCATGTGAAGGGTCGGCCACCAGAAGCCCGCAAATAGTATTGCCTTGATCACCCGATCTGGTCCAAAGTGTCCTCCTGCTACACCTTGGTGAGCAGTGTCCAAGATCTTGAGATACTCACTCTCATGGACACATAGTCTCAGGTAACCGTCTTTACCACGTTTGTATAGATTATCACCAATAAGTGAGTAATCCTGGGCTTCTTGTTCTAAACTCCTTTTCCTAACCAGAGTCATGTCTGGAGGGAATGTTTTCGTCCTCAGAAAGGATACTAGTGGTTCACTCCAATCCGGCACTATGGACACTTGATAAAGAGTGGCATGTTCCACAGGTGGTTTAGTGCAACAGATTGGGCATTCCTTGCACAACTTTTGGACATCAGCTTCCATAGTTGGCCAATGCACTCCGAGTCTCCTTAGTGTCTGTAGGGTTCGTTGTTTTGAGTAGTGTTGCTCTAATGCACCTACATGTGCTAATTGCAACCATTTAGTGTACTCATCCTCTTCCACACAACAAGCCAAGATTCAAGAGAAGGGGACTAGTGCCCACGGGACCCCCCAAATCCCACAAAGCAGGGGAAGCTTTTACAGAGCTTTTAATTCAAGTCCGGGAGAGTAGGCTAATGCCGAACTTCCTTTATATTAAAAAAAAAAACAAGCCAAGATTCCTTGATCTGTGTGCTTGTACATACTTCCTGCCATGATGTGATATTTTTGGGCTTTTACTACCTCTCTATCCTGTGTGTTTATTACTGGATGGTTAGGTCCGTATGTCAATACTGGCACTAATGGCTTAGCCCACTGCGACACCACTTACAAATTAAACAAGTAAGCGTCAGGAAGGTCATCTGATACTCCTTGTGGGGCTTCTCCAGATGTGAGCCTAGAAAGATGATCAGCTCTCAAATGAGTCCTCCCTTTCCTTACCACAACCTCGAAATCATATTCCATTAGTAAGAGAAACCACCTTACTAATCTTCCTGTATTGCATGGTTTGTTCACGAGATATAACAATGCTTGGTGATCAGTAAAAAATTTAAACTTATTTGCAAGCAAATAGTGTCTAAATTTCTTAACTGCATATACCATGCCTAAGCCTTCTCTCTCAGTAGTGGTATAATTTCGTTCAGCTGCATTCATTTGTCTACTAGCATAGGCAATAGGAAGATCCATATTACCTTCACCAGTAGGTTGAGCAAGCACACATCCAATAGCATAATTGGATGCATCCACGTGAACATGAAATGGCTTATTCCAATCTGGTGTGGTCAAGATTGGTGCTGAACATAATCTTCGTTTAAGCTCCTTGAAGGAATTCTCACATTCCTCAGTCCACTCAAAGTTTGTCAGGAATCCGTACATGGGCTTTGCAATGACAACATACATGTGAATGAACCGGCGGTAGTAACCACAATGTCCCATGAAAGCTTGTACTTCCTTGACATTCCTTGGCCTGGGTAGCTCTGCTATGGCTCTCACTTTCTCTTCGTCAGTGGATATGCCGTTCTTAGACACTATGTGTCCTAGAATCTTGCCTTGCCTGACCATAAAAACGCACTTTTCTGGGTTTAGGCAGACTTGATATTCCCTACATTTGTCAAAGATTTGTCTGAGTTCGGGAATATGGGTTTGCCTAATGTTGGAATGAGCACAAAGATCATCAACATAGACTTCTAAGTTCTTCCTCAGGAACTCCTTAAATACATGGCACATTAGTCTCTGGAAGGTAGCTGGTGCATTGGTAAGCCCAAATGGCATTACTCTAAAGGCAAAAATGCCCCATTCTGTGGCAAAGGCTGTCTTATGCTGATCCTCTGGAGCTATGGCTACTTGATTGTAGCCCGAAAATCCATCAAGGAAGCTGTACACTTCCTTGCCTGCCACTCTTTCTAAGAGATGTTCTGTGATGGGAAGCGGATAGTTATCTCGGATTGTGGCTGCATTGACCTTCTTTAAGTTAATGCATACACATAATTTTCCATTCTTTTTGGGCACCACTACGATGGGGGATACCCACTCAGTGTGCTCAATTTCATAGATGAATCCAGCTTCAACTAGTCTATCTATCTCTTCTTTAATCTTGGCAGCGTAATTATCGTTATATGTATAGGGCTTTTGCTTAGAGGGTTTAGCATCTGAGGTCTGGGGGATGGTGTGTGAGCATATGTCTGGATCAACACCTTTCAAATCCTTGTAACTCCAAGCAAATACATCTCTGTATTCTCTTAGCAAGGCTATTAATGCATGCTCTTCTTCCTCTGTTAGGTCATGGCCTATGTACGTGCATCTTTCCTCTCCTTCTTCTAGGGCCACTACTATTTTCTTGGTGGTTTCTTTGTTATCATAGGCCTCTCCTGATTGTGCCTCTCGTTTAGGCATTCTTATCATAACTCTCCTGTCGTCTATCTCATACTTCTTAAAATTTTCCGGGACCTCAAACAAAGATTCTTCCTCTTCTGGTGTGACTGCTCTCTTCTTTCTTTTCTTCCCTTCTTCCTTTGGGGTCACATGTGTGGCTAGCCGCACATCATTTGTAAGCTCTCCATGCCTTTGGGGTTGAAATTCAACTTCATGGAAGTATTCTTCATCTGATGCAAAAGGTGGGTCCATAATGATTGACTCTGGATCCGAGTCACTTGCATCCTCAAATGCATCAGGGCTAGGTTCGCATTCTTCTAGAACTGCCTCTCCCATGATTGGCTCTATGGTGAAGACTGAAATGTCATAGCCATCCTCATCACAATGAGGTGTCCATTGTTCCTCATTGATGGCTACATCCATTGTTGCTAAGATTTCTGCCCAGCCGTGGGGTTCAAATTCTTCGTCAGGAAAAACTACAGGTGCATAGCCTGGGTCTTGGATTGATCTATGGGTTTCTTTTGCACCTATCTCCCTGGCTTTTTCTCTCTTTTCTTCTTCTACTGCTACCTTACACATCCATAAGTGAGTGTCTTCATGCATCCATGAGGATCCTGATCCTAGGGAATGCACCGATTCCGTATCATCTTTGGCTCTATGGATGGGATTCCATTGGATAGGGGGAACATCTCTATGAGAGTAATCTTTGAGATTCACTTTGGTCGTAACACCTAAGTGCTGCAGGTACAAGGAGTTGGTTCCCCAATCCTGTACCACTTGCAACTGCCGCATAAAGGGTCGTCCCAAGATCATCTCATAGGCATGATTTTTGCTGAAGTCACATATAGCAAATGTATGCTCAAACTCGACACCACAGGTGGTGAGAGTTATTCCTTCTAGCAATCCTAAGGGTCTCTCAATATGACCATCGGCCATCTGCAATTTCATTCTCGTTGGCCTGAGTGCTGGCTTGCCCCAACGCTTCCATACGGAAGTGGTGGCAATTGCAACTCCTGCACCTGAGTCCAAAATTGCCTTGGTGGTGTACTCCTGGTAGGTAATGGGAAGATAGGTGTTCCCTTCTTCACCTTCACACATATCTCCTATCTTATCCAAGGGTATCTCTGGCACTGTCCTATGTGATCCTACCTGGGAACGAGGTTTTGCTATCTCGGGCACTTGATTGGCTACATGTTTCCATACTTCTGGTCTAACCTTAAGCAGCTCTTCCAAAGTGAGATTGCACTGCACTTTGGTGTTCTTCACTACCTCTGTGTTCCTAGGTATGACCGAATCTTCGTTTCTTACCATGACTGTAGGTGCTCTCATACAGGTGGATTTTGCTTCCCATGGGCCTGTGAAATGGGGTAATTCTTGTAAAGAATTAGACTCAAAGTCTAACCTCTCTTGAGATTGGGTGCTCTCCTGCTCCCCATAAATGGATGGGATGTCTTGTGGGAATTGATCGTGTGTGTCATCCACCAGTTCAATGGGAGGAGGAACTTCACTCTCTTTAGCCCATTTCTCTTCTTGAATCTCTCGCAAGAATTCTGGTGTGTATTGAGTCATAGAAGAAGAGATGTCTGGCTCTGTAGAGTTAGGCACGTAGGCCTCAGGCACATAGGCTTTCTGGGTAGGAAGACCTGCTCTTTCACTAGCCTTGTCATGGTGTTGAGGGGCGCGTTCCTTTTGTGATTGTGCCATTAGATTCTCTAGTCTTTCTAGGGAGGGGGGGTTGTCTGGTTCAGTGGAATTGGGCACATAAGCTTTCGATGGGGGATGGGTCATGTTTTTGCTTGCTTTATCTCTTTCTTGATTTTTTTCTCCCTTGGCAGATCTTGCAATTATGCCCTCTAACTTCTCTAGAAGTCCATCCAAGTGTAATTGCGTCTTGGCTGAGCCCGAGTAATTGAAAAGGCGACTGGCTTCAAACATAGTCTGAGCCAATGTGACCATTTTCGCGCAAAGCTTGGTTCTTTCTATCTCTAGGTCAGCTCTAGGGTAGCACTTGTCATGATCCGTGACATTTGGCCCTTCTTGGATTCTGGCCTGATATGCTTTAAGCATCATGTCTATATCTTCAGGAGTGGGGTCAGCTAATACTGATCCTACTCTAGGGGGTGGTGGAATCGTATGAGGTGGGTTGGAAGGTGGCGGGTCGGATGGCGATGGGAATGGTGGTGGTGGGGTAGTGTGAGAGGGAGTTTGAGATGTGAGTTCAGTTATCCTGGCTTTGGTTTCTCTTATGCTTTCCTCAAGTTCACTCATCTTTTTAGCCCATTGTCTTTTCATTCTTTCCCGACTATCTTTCCACGCTCTAGTCCTTTTCTTTGTCATGCTCTCGGTTTCACTAGCCTCTGGGTTCTTATCCTGGTTTACCCCTTGGTTCTGCTGCAATGCCTGAGCTCTAGTCACTACCTGTACTGGTGCGGTGGATGTCACACTTCCTGTGGAATCTACCACCAACCCAATAACGTTAATAGGAGTGATTTTTGGCATATTATTAGGATTCTTAGGGCAATCTCGTAAGAGATGCTCCTTCCCACATTCTTGGCAAAAGCACTGAATTGTCACTGACTAGGGTTGTGTAAGTGGAGGTAAGGGACAATCATGAATGAGATGATCTCCTTGACATCTGTAGCACGGTCCTCTTGGGAATGGAGGTCTTACTTGCTTAGGTTGAGGCCTAGTGTTGGGATTTGCATACATGACGTTTGTGTAATCTGACTCCCAACTAGGTTCACTCGGTTCCTCACTGTAGTAGGACTCACCATGTTCAGGAGATTGCATGTAGTAAGCCTGGGGACTATCGACATGTGTAGAATCAAAGCTATGGTCACTAGGGTCACTATGGTGTTACAAGGACTATAGCTCCATTCAGGTTTTCTTCTGCTGCTGCATATTTTACTGGGATCACATTAGCTGGGGCAGGGGGTTGTTGTGCTAACACAGGCTGAGGCCTTTGTTGGTTTTGGTATGGTTGCTGATAAGGTTGTTGTGGCCTGCCATATGGCTGTGGAGGGTACGGGTTCTGGTATCTTCCCTGCTGAGGGTATGGCTGAGGGTAGGGTTGCCTAGCCGCCTGCTTGTTGTATGGGCAATCTTGTGTGGTGTGATTGGTGTACCTCCATTCTATGGTGCAGTACTGGCTACTAGGATTTACTTGGGGTTGAGTCATAATGGGACATACATTTGCCATATGGTCACCCCCACAAGTATAGCATCTTTTCACAGGGGCAAACCTTGGGATCTGTTTGCTAGAGACACCTAATTTCTGAGCTACTTTCTCTGCAAGTTCCTCAATCGATGTGGATTGCATGGAAGAGAGGCTAGAGGCACTATCTGAATCTTTGTATATCTTGGAAAGCTCTAACTCCTCCCCTAGGTTATCCTCGATGTCAATGCACATGCGTACACACTCTTCTATGGTCCTAGGGTCCTTCAAGTACACATAGGATCTCAATTTGGTACTTAGCAATCCATCCAGGAATAAAGCCACTTGCTTAGCTTGCGTGGGTAACTCAGGGGTAGGGTATCTCTCTAAGTATTGCCTGAATCTTCTTCCTGCAAGTCTCACGGTCTCTTGAGGGGTTTGCTTGAAGCTGTGAATCAGTGAGGAGGTATTATGTCTTATGCCACTCTTAGAGAATTCAATAATGAAAGCCTCTAGGAGTTGGTCTATGCTCCTGAACTGTCTCTCGTTTAGTGGCTGAAACCATGTCAGGGCAGTGTTCCTAAGGGTTAAACCAAAGGCATTGTACTACGTGAATAGATCCTCCACTTGTTCAGCTCTCAGGACTTGTCTAAACTCAGCCACATGATCATATGGATCTCCAGTGCCATCGAAGTAGTTCTTCATGGACTTAACTAGCTGAGTTGGTCTCAAAGTCCTTGTGTGCTCTCTAGGTCGTGGTAGAGGGAACTCATCCGCATTTCTTTGATTCCTGTGAGCTCTAAGTACCTCAGGCTCTACTCTATTTGTTTCCGTCCTCGTTCTTTCTCTGCCCCCCGAGTTGGCAAAGCTTACTTCTGGCCTATCTCTACTTCTATCTCTTGGAGTTCCATGAGCTTGGGATGTTCCAGCTCCAGGGTGACCATAGGACACATTCGATCTTGGTTGGGGGAAAATGAATTCACCCTTCCAAGTGTAAGCATGCCTATCATTTTCTGTCACCACTAAGATCCTCTCCGAAGCGTGATCTAAGTAGGTCACTCTACCTGGGCTATCAGGATCCTTAAACTCATAGATCATGATTGTTCCTATATCAGTTGGTTGATCAGATTTATACCTCCAAAAGGCTTCGTCAGTTTCTCGATTGAGGAGCAAATCTATGCTCTTGTTATCCTGGGGAATCCACTCTGGTGTTATAATCCTAGTGAGAACCGATTTGCCTCGAGGGGTTCTAGGTTCTGTACCCATGTTTCCTTGCTCTAGGTCCCCTAAGTCCGCTTCTGAGATCACATTTCCGAATTCGTTTGTCCTATCTGGGTGACTCGTGACTACGTATATGGTTCCTTCTTTGTCCAAGTATGCTCCGTTTTCAAACTTGACAGCTGGGCGCTCTAGTCCAATGGATTGATCAGGATTCTTAATCTGTACCACAGATCTTCCTAGGCCATCCTCATAGATGCTGGCACCTAATCGGTTGGTCCTAAGGTATTCCAACTGCGTTTTGTATGGGCCTTCTACTCTGTGCAAGTATGGCACTCCAGAACTTCCCGTAGGTCTGTCCATGCCTTGAGACATCTCTGATTCACTGGTATCAGAGCTAGGGTAATGCGAGTGGTGACTCAACTGCTGGGCCCAAGACCTCGCAGTATGATTGACACTAGCCTCTGAAGACCTAAGGCTTTGTCTATCTCTTACTAGATGTCGTCCTGATCTAAGGTTCATATGCCTAACTGATTAACCCAACTTTTCCCAGGTACAACCACGTTTCTGAGTCCTTTGTATCAATTACTTAATCCCCTGTTTATGTTGATTATCGTGTTTATACTCTTGTCTGATATCACGTCATTAGGAATACTTAAGTTTAATTCCGCACTTTAGTTTGGTCGTTTCACGTTAGGTTCTTTTCCTTTAAGGTTGTCGTTCACACACACAGGTTATCTCTTGACTTGAACTTGATTTCTTAGATAGTCTTTGATTTATCGCGTGCCTATCGTTGCCTGGAATTACTTCTAACACTACCCGCACTTAGCCTAAACTAAGAATTGACAGAGGGTGTTGCGGGTTTTCCAACCTTGAGTTCCTTTCCTTGTGTTGTTGCCCTGGTGTGCCCAGGACGCGTGTTCCCAAGCCTGCACTTACTCTTGCTTTGCGTACCCTTCGCTGCTCTCAAAGGACCTGTAAAAGGCCCACCGTTAGCTCAAGTTTTAAATTCAAAAGACAGAACCAAGCACTTTCATTCATGTAACACTTCACCAATTTGCACTATGACTTTTTGGACACAACTCTAAAGATCCCTGAATTTTGTTCCCCCTGAGAAAGTTATGCCAGTTTAGGGTTTTGGGGCTAAAACAGGATTAAACTAGGTTAACAGGCAAACAAGAATTCTCGAGTTACTTGGGTCATGCCCTCGCAATGCAATACTACACCCTAGTGTTTGTCCCAGACTTGGCCAAAATTTAGACCATTATTTTTGCCTTAAAAATTTGACCTAATTTGCCCTTCTAACGTGTTTGCAAAGTCTGTCGGTCGCGATTGACAGGTCAGTCACGATCGACGTGTCGATCGCGATTGACAGGTCCGTCGTGGCTGTCAGTCGCGATTGACTGGTCAGTCGCGATTGACATGTGGCCGAAAATTCAGTCAATCGTGGTCAAAGGGTCGTTGACTCTGTCGATCGCGATTGATGTGTCGATCGCGATTGACAGGTCCGTCACGAAGGCTCGGTCAGTCGTGGTCAAACAGTCGTTGACTGTGTCAGTCGTGATTGATAGGTCGATCGCGATTGATGGCTCGATCGCGATTGACACGTGTCACGCGTAGCTTCTGTCCGTCGTGGTCAATCAGTCGTTGACTCTGTCGGTCGCGATTGACAGAGCCGTCGTGGGCTGTCCGTCGCGATTGACTGGTCGATCGCGATTGACAGGTCTGTCCGTCGTGGTTTGTCGATTGCGATTGACAGAGCGATCGCGATTGACAGAAATCTGAGGAATTTCAAAAAACTAAACACATTTTTGGGAAGCTCTAGGCCTGTAGGTCATGGATATGCACTTTGTTTAGCAAATAGAGCAATTTTTCTGTCGGTCGCGATTGACAGAGGCCGGCGACACAGAGACAAGACCGTACAGTTCCGTACCTGCGCAGAGTGCTGGGGATGGTGATACAGCAAGAACCTGCAGAATGCTCAAAAAACATGCAAAAAACAATGAACGCAATATCGCTCTCTCGCTCTCTCTCACAAGTAGAATGAGGGAAATGAGGTGGAGATGGTGATATGATCAAAAAACTGAAATTTTCGCGATGATGGAAATGGAGGTGGAAGATGGTGATGATGATGATGGTGATGATGGTGGTAAGGTAAGAAAGAGAAAAATAGGAAAAGTAAAGAAATTACCTACAATGCCAACGTCTCCAATCTACGTCTTACCATCACACGCTCGTCCTCAAAGCTCGGTCCCCGGCAACGGCGCCAAAATTTGGTGTAGCTCAGTGATGAGTAGCACCTCCTTTAATGTCAATCCGGGAAGACGTGAGGATGGTATGAAGACCTCGAGCAAATGGAGGCACAAGTGCGTGAGTGAGAAGCACACAAGCATGCACACACATGCACACACACGCGCGCACACGGCAAGACAAAGAGTGAGAAGCAATGGAGTTCTTAGATTACTTTCAAAAAGCTCTTACAAGTTCATTTCAATTACAATCCAACCTCAAAAATGAGCTCTCTAGCTCCTTTTATAGTTTTTGACTAGCTTTGGCCCTGTTCAGACCTAGTGTCCGGCCTAGTTAAAAATTAGGTTCCAGGGCTTATTAGAGGGCTCAAACGAGATCTAAAAAATATGAAAATTGGTAGGTAGATACTTCTAAAGCTCCTCAAGCTCAAGGACTCCTTGGCTTGCACAAAATGGAGCTACAAAAATACGAAATGATATTTACAATGGTTTTTAGTGATGAAAATCACCATTTGTGTAGGGATTTTCTCTATTGATTTGTCATACATACCTTTGAGCTCCCTACTTGCTCTTTCTTCTTGTGTGCTCAACTCCTTGATGTCTGAAAAATTTAGATGGCCTACTTGCCAGATCTTCTTTGACTGCCATGTCTGCTTGTGCTGTCCCTTCGCTCTGACTCTCTTCGTCTTGTGGCTCCTTCGGTTCCCTGACTGCTGCCAACACCATGTATTCTCCTTTGTCAAGTTCTATATACTCCTTTGTCAAATTCTGAAGTGTTATTGTTGCACAAGCAACTTTGTTATTTGCATTAGAAGCATAGTTAATATTTTGAAGAAAAGTATGAAATTCACTAGACTTTTTGAACTACAAGTATGTGATGTGCGTACAATACCTTAATAATGATACATTGGTAAACAAAAAAAAAATTATTTCTCCTTCCATAAACATTCTCCCAGAATTTGAAGGCCATATAAAATAGGCATCTAAAATAAAGATATGCATCTAGATGTATCAACAAACATCAAGATGAAAATATTAAACACACGTTGAGGAGTGTGTGTGTGTACACACACACACATATAGAGAGACAGAGGGAGAGAGAGAGAGAGAGAGAGAGAGTTGGCTATCCTATGAACAAAGCTGCAAGGTAATTCTTACCTACCTTACCTTTTCGGAAAATTGCAGCTAGGCTGTTAAAATGAATATTACCTTTTCGGAATATTTCGGACTAGGAATTCATTCATCAAGGCCTCTATTACTTCATTGATGAAGTTTCCTTCATCTTCCTCACTGAAATCTCCAACCTTGTCAATTGGGATTTTAACAGTGGCTACTTCCTCTTGCATCTCGCTTTTGTCTGACTTTGTCTCTAACTGTCTAGTGATTTTCTTTCTTAATTGAGGCTTCACTTTCAAGAGTTCTTCCAGAGTCATAGTACATGGTATTTTTACTTTTTTAAGATGTATTATGTCAAAGGTTTGGATTGATGGGTTCTGATCCTTTCTCCTCACTAAGGGAATACGAAATAATTTAGAGTTATGTTCATAATATCCAATATAGTTTGCTAATACATTCACGTTGTCTTCCTCATCTTTGTTGTCATCCAGTTGAGATGATCTTTCTGGGTTTAATTTAGGAATTGACAATTCAAGCTCGCCTATTGCTTCCAATTCCTCAAAAGGTGGTTCAATTCCTTTTACTTTCTTCCATCTATCTTCTTGGACTCTTGCCCATAAGTCTCTAGGCCATTTCGCATCTACTTCCAGGATTATGGATCCTTCTTCTTTACTTTCATGGCAATTTTCTTCATAGTTCCCGTTTTTCTTTCCTTCCCTAGGGTGACTAGGTGCTACACATTCCTGAAATTCGTTTTTGGGAATGCTTGTGCTTGGTAGTGGCTGAACAGGTTTTTCTAAGGTTTGTTGAGCCACTTCAAATAACTTCTTACATATTTCCAATCTCTCTTTCTCTAAGTTTCCTCTTGGGTATTCTCTTTTTAGTTGCTCGATAGATGGTCCTGCCTTTATTCCTGCTTGATATGCTTTAACCCACATGGCTAAATCTTTTGGCATTGGATCCGCTACGCTGCTTTTCTGTCTCCTTGTTAGGGTTTCCTTTAGGTTCTTGCTTTTCATCTTGGCTTTGCTTATTATTCTCGTTCTCTAAATTCTGTTGCAGTCTCTTATCTTTTATCTTTTCTCAATGAGTCCTCCATCTTTGGGTTCGTCTAGACTTAGCTTCCTTCTCAGACTCTTCAGAGTCTGCAACTACTTGTGGTGTTGGGGGGTTCGATTCTTTATTTTGGTTATCATTTTCTTTGGATTTCTTCAGGGTCTCTCTTGTTTTTGTCCTAGTTATGGCTTTCAATGGCACAGTGTATTCCCATATGACTACTTGATGACTCTACCACTTCTATTACATTTATTTGTGCATTGGGATTGATTTTATTTGGGTTTTCAGGGCAATCCCTAAAAAGGTGTTCCTTGCCACAATCACTATAGTAACCCTCCCAAACTCTCTGAGGTGGTGGTGGGTTAGGAAATGTACACTCTTTGATAAAGTGATCACCTCCGCATCTATAACATGGTCCTCTAGGAGCAGGTGGTCCATTCATTGGCCTTGGGGGTAACGATGCTCTTGGAGCAATATACATTAGAGACACATAGTCTTGATCATATTCGTAGGAGCTATCATAACCATCAGATCCATATGTATATGGATCATAGGATTGTTCATAATCAGCCATAGTATTTTCATAGGTGGAATAACTTCCCTGACTAAGGTCATAAGATTGATTATAAGTCTCAGTACTAGTCAATGGGGTGGCTGGTACTATGGCTCTTTCAGGATTTTCTTCAATTTGAGCGATTTTCACTGGGACAACATTTTGTGGGTGAGGTGGTTGTTGTCCTAATACCGGTTGAGGTCGATTGTATCCTTGATATGCATAAGGCCTTGGTGCAGGTGCTTGCTACTGGGTAGGAGGGTACCTATATGCTTCTCCTCCTTGATCTCTCGGGGGGTATCCGTAACGCCTAAATGGTGGTGGTGGTTGTGTAGGTCTTGGTTGTCGATTGTAAGGACAATTCTCCGTACTGTGATTTGTATACCTCTTCTCTATGCTACTGTAATGAGTCGGGCCCTGGGTAGGTGGTCTGTTATAGGCATAAGGAGGTGGTGGGACTGCTCCACTATCGTACAAATGAGAAGGGTGGTCACCTTCATAGTGAACACATCTCTTGAGCATAGGCACTCTCATAGGGTGGTGGGGATAATTCCTCTATCCTTGAACATTCAGCTTTTTATCCACTAAATCGGTTATCTCTACTACATTGTTCCTGGGATTGGAAGTACTGCTAGCACTATCCTCACTCTTAACACTTCCTTGAGGTATTTTTAAGTCTTTTGCCAGATTTTCTTCTAGACTCATTCATGCACTCTTGTAAGTTTTGAAATCTCTTCACATATACTAAGGATGTCAATGACCCATTCACCAATCCTTCCAAGAATAATGAGACCATTTTATTTTGGGTGGGTCTCTCTTCTGCAGGACATCTATCCACATATTGCCTGAATCATCTCACTGCTAACCTCACTGATTCCGTAAGAGACTGCTTGAAACTATGGATTAATGATGAAGAGTTGTTTTTTATTCCAGTCTTAGTGAATTCCTCAATCAGTTCTTGATATACTTGTTCCATGTTTTGAAAATTATTAGGATCTAAGGGTTGGAACCATGCTAAGGCCGTGTTTGTGAGGGTTAGGCCGAATGATTTATACTGGATCAAGAAGTCTTCTACATGTTCAACTCTTACCACTTGCTTGAATTCAACAATGTGATTGTATGGCTCACAAGAACCATCATAGTGGATTCTCATGCACTTGGCAACTTGAATTAGTCTTAATCATCTTCCTAGTTTAGGTGGTCTTGACATTATAGGGAAAACTGGTCGTCCTATTGGTATACTTGCATCTCTTCCTACTGGTGGTCTCTCAAGAACAGGGATTCTATTTCTTGGTTCTACATTTGCGGGAGGTCGATAGTTGGGATTAACACCTAGGGTGGCAAAGTGGACTTGGGGTCTAACAAGAATGCTCTATTGTTGTGTCTGCCCTGAATGCTGATAAGATGAATTTTGGTGAGTTCCTTGGGGATTTTGAGAAGTAGTGGCTTGATCTCTATGCGGGAATATAGAAACGTTCTGATATTTCAGCCTAGATTTCTCCAATTTAGTCATGGGCTAGTATCTTCTCTTATTCTTGTCCAAATAAGTAATATGAGAGGGGTTTTCAGGATCTTGTAACTCATAGATGGTGGTTGGATTTGTCACGTCTTCCCACAACAAAGAGTTGGTTTTAATTAAAGGATCCATTCCATTCACCATGTAGATATCCATCAACGAGTCATCCTAGGGAATTAAGTCTCCTCTCCAAACCCTAATTACAATGGACTTCCCTCTAGGGGTTGAAACTTGTTCTTCTTGTCCCCCTTCATTAGAGTTTTGGGCATTATTTTCTTCCCTCTCCTCATTGATACTCTCTAGATGCTCCGTGATTGCATATAGAATCCCTCTTTTATCCATATAGAATCCTCCCACGTACTTGACCACTGGTCTAGGCACTATGTGAGCATCCCTGGCTTTCTTCAATCTAGCCACTGATCTATTCAATCCATCTATGTAGATGGGTAGGTCATGTTGGTTGGTGTTCATGTATTCTAAGGAGGTTTTGTACTCTCCCTCAATGATAGACATTAAGCCTGCTATGGGTATAGAGCTATGCATGTCTTTTGAGGCCATAATGATTTCCTCTTCAAAATCACTCGAGGTCTCGGAATAATGTGAATGAATACTAGTCTTGACTACACTTCCTATGGATGATACCACACTCCTTCGGCTTCCTAGGACTCTTCCCGACCTCAAGTTCATTCACTAATGGCTCTGTTTGAGTTTGGATAGACCTTGGCTCCAAGACTTTCTCCTGAATTTATAGGTATATATGTATTCTTTTCCTTTATTTGGAGTCTCCTTGATGAGGTATCACTGAAGTTCACTGGCACGACACACGACACTTGCTCTTCAGATGACACTCGATACCTAGCTTCCCATGATATCTAGCCTCCATGACACATGATACTTGATTGGTCACGACACACAACACCTGAATACTCACGACACACGACACCTAGGTATCACGACACTTGACCTAAACACGACACCTGGGTATCACGACACTTGGATATCATGACACTTGGCCTCACGACACTTAGATATCACGACACTTAGATATCAGGACACCTAGCCATGCGACACTTAGATATCGTGACACTTAGATATCATGACACCTAGCCACGTGACACTTAGATACGCGACACTTAGATATCACGACACCTGGCCATGCGACACTTTGGTATCATGACACTTAGATATCACGACACCTGGCCACGTGAAACTTAGATATTGTGATACTCAACCCAATGTCACATGATACCTAGGTATCGCGACACTTGGGGAGTGAAAGATATCGACGACACACGATATCTACCAAATATCATGACACACGGGAATTCAAGTATCGCAACACTTGAACTCAAGCGGTCACGACATTTGGATTTTTCTCACACACAAGCAATTATTTAAAAAAACCAGGTTAGTGAATGTGCTCTTAGTGCCTATTTCCCCTTCTCTAAGTGCCTGAAACACAAAAATTCTCACTCCAACCCTTGATATCTCCCTCACGACATCTATAGTAGGTCATCTCCCTATGTCCCTTGATTTAAATTGGAATTTTAGAACAATGACTTGGTCAGCTCACCTCACCAAGCTGCCCTCAAGCTCACTTCAACCAACACTTGCTATTTATTACTCCAAAAGCCACGATATCAGCTCCACGACACCTGTCGTCTACGCTCTCATGACACTTGCTAGGAAACAAGTGATCTGAGACTTGCTTTTTTTTTTGTTTTTATACCTCTAAATTTTAGTAAGGCTGAAAGGTGCTGAAAGGTAAAGAACAAAATACTTGGGATTCGAACCTACCTACCTATCCTAACTCTCTTCCTCTCTACTACCTACTCTAACTTCCCTCTCTAGATCACTTCCCTAAACTAACAACTCACTACACACACTCCAAAAGTGAGAAGTAGTAAGTGCGGATGAGAGTGACTTACCAAAGAAGAGAAATTCACAACTCCTCTACTCAGTTCAATGCTAAGAGCTTTCACCATCACGCGAATGCCTCGGTTTAATTCAAAACTTTCTGGCAACGATGCCAAAAACATGTGTACCTAAGTATTGACTTAGGGACTTGAGGAGAAAGAGACTATACCTCAATCCCCTACAAGTGCATATAGTGGGGATTACACGCTTTAATTATCAATCCAAGAAGTATCTTAACCTAGTCGAGTGTATGAGGACATGCATTCAAATGATGATCAATGCAAATGTGAACTAACAAAGGTGCAAATAAGTGTAAACTACCACATTCAAGCTTTCATGGTCGGCTATGTTGTCGTGACACTTAGAGCAGCAGCCAACAATAAATCGAGCTTTTCTCTCAGCTTCAAACTCAGAATATAGCAAATAGCGGGTTCATTTCAAAGCTCTTGAGAAGACACATGCAATGGTATATTTACACTTGATTTTGAAACTTTTGCTTCAAGCTATGAGCAAAATACTGAGACGCAGGAATGACCTACCTATGCTTCAACACTTCCTACACTTCGCACACACATTACCAACAGCAAACAAGCACTACTATGGATAGACAACACTTCAAAGCACTCTTTTCAAGCCACATAAATGCATGCAATCTCACAAGGAAGAAGACACAGAGAGAAGAAGACACAAATTCGAAATTTTGTGCTCTTGATTCTCACAATGGTAAAAAGTCTTTACAAAGAGTCACAAAATGACTTATATACATGTGCCCTAAAAATGGTCCTTTCACACAAGAGACCGGCATTTTATTAACTAAAAGACTAATTTCCTACTAGTTTACAAGGGTAATGATACAGATATCTATGGATATGCATCTAGAGGACTCCTCTAGTGCATTTACATCGGAAAATATATTACAAGGTGACTATGTTACAAAAATAAAGTATCCAAATCGAAAAAATTTTGGGGCCCTTCTTTTTCTCTACATCTCTGCTCTTCTTTCCTTTGCAACAAGAAGCAACTCAGAATTGATATATTTATATGTGTATGTTGATGACATCATTCTTATAGGTAGTGATGCAGATGGCATCAAAAAAATAAAAAACTAGATGATACAGGAGTTCAAAATCAGTGATCTAGGGTCTCTGAAGTATTTTCTTGGACTTGAGCTAGTATACACTAACACTGGAATATATATCACTCAAAGGAAATATGTGCAGGACATGTTGAAGAAGTTCCGCTTGGAGAATGCAAAGGTAGCTAGCACCCCTATGGAGGTAAATCATAAATTGAGTGCTCATGAAGGTGATTTGCTTGAAGACATTGCAGGTTATCAAAGCTTAGTTGGAAGTCTAAACTATGCAACCTTAACAAGAATTTACATATCTTATGAAGTAAGTGTTCTAAGTAAATTCATGGATAAACCTAGAGTACCTCACTTGGAAGATACTAAAAGGATTTTGAAGTATCTCAAAGGTACTCAAAATCAAGGTCTTTACTTCCCATACACATCAATTTTGGACATTAAGCTATAATCAAATGAAGATTGGGCAGGTTGTAAGGATGATAGAAGAAGTACTTCTGGATATCTTTCTTTTGTAGGTGGTAAGCCCATTTCATGGTCTTCCAAGAAGCAACCAACTGTTGCTCTATCTTGAACACAATCTGAATACAAGGGATTAGACAATGCTACACAAGAAGCCATTTGGATTAGATTGCTCTACTTATATTTGGGACTTCACACTCATTCGCCTATGATCTTTGCTGATAACACAAGTTCTTTGCATCTTGAAGCCAATCATATTTATCATGCAAGAACCAAGCATATAGAAGTACACTATCACTATGTTAAGCAAAGAGATTCAATTGGCATATGTATCCACAAACATGAAATGTGTAGATTTGTTAACCAAAGCACTTGATGGTACTAAGCTTTGTAGGTTTAAAACCATGTTTGGATTGCAGGAAATTCAAGAAGATTCATGAAGAAGTGCAAGCCAAGATGTTTGGCTTGAGGGGGAGCTGTTGGTGCAAAAGTCCAAGCCTTCACATTTGGCTCGGCACGGAAGACAGTATGTACAATCACTTCATGAAGCATGTGAACTTTGGCTTGTAATACTTGGTCATTTACCATTTGTAAAAGATTAAACTCTTGAAATATCTTTCAAGAACCTACATCTCATGAAGGTAGGAAGAATAAGTAGCTACGAGTTCATATCTCCTAAATCAAGGGAGTAACCTTTTTAGATGGATCCAAAAGTTGAATTCAAATTCAAACTTCAAAGAAGACTCTTATAAAAAGAGGCTATGTAAAATGCGTGGCCATGGTGCCTCTTTCTGAGCTTATTGTTGATATTTTGTAGAAGCTAAGTGACTTAGATCATAGCTCACTTAGATCACTATCATTGAGCATCATCATAATGCCAATGATAATACATATACATCATTGAGTATCTCCCTCTACTTCTCTGCTATGACTACTCAGAACAGTGAACTTTGCATGATCATATCTTAGTGAGTTCTCAAATATTTTGCATGATCTATGGCTTGTTGGAACTAGATCAAAGTCTGCTTTATGCTCTCAAAATTTCAAACGTTTTGGTTCAACCATTTGGGAGAAATCACCATCAAACTGCTCATTGTTCATCTACTGCTCAGTCCCTAAAAAGTTGCTGGTAAGCTTTGGATTGCTAAATACATTTCTCTCAAAAGGAATTTTATCAATTTCTACTGTACTATGAGCATTGAGCAAAAGATCTAGTAGGTATGAAGACAAAAATAGCAAGTTTTTTGAGACTAGCTATTTGTGAAATAGTCTCTTTTGATTCAATTGTTTCAAGGATCCACTCCAAAGTACATAGGTACTTTATTGGTGTCATTTGCAAGCTAAAAGGGCCTACTATCAAACTCTGAAGTGATTTAGGAAAGGTACAAAGCAGGTTTTAGTAGTACCACCTCATTTCCTTGAGGAATCCATCGATCTCTTCCAACACGGATAACAAACACTATGAAGACATCTAATGGAGCTGTGGCGGATGGATGCTGGTGCTAGAGCTATCAAGGGACAGGAGATCGCTGGAGAAAGAGGTGATGGACATGAACTACAAAGTATGTGGTTAATTGCAACCTCCTCACTTACAAACTTGAACATTGAAGCCTAACGACGGTGGAGATCCACTACACACAGTTTGCCTCATCACAGGTCACGATAGACTGAGGTCGGCCATCACGATTTTCAGCAGGCTGACCATCATGATGGTGTTGGCTACACATCATGACGAGCTCCCAGGTTAGTCACTCAATCGATTAGTTTGTTGGGCATCATGACAGTCACCGATGCATCCTCATGACCGTATTCAAGGCAAAGTTGGCAATGTCAACCACATCCATCACATCTGTACATCGCTACCTTCATCTTCCAAATTTGCACCTTATTTTCATTCTTGCTCTTCACTTGCGGTGATCGGTTCCTGTCTCAATCCATAAGGTCAATGTCTGCTCATTGTAACTGTGCATGGCTCTTTGTGACACGCATGGGCTCTTCATGATTGTGTGAGGCCCCGTCACTACGTGTGTTGTTTTTGAACTCAAACGATATTCCTTTTAATAGACCATAAAAGGTGTGCCATCGCGATTCTTTTGGAGGCCATCATGACACGAGGGACTCTTGGCCCTACGATGGACTCATGTTGTACACTCAAAATGTCAAGGCATTTTTTCAAAGTAATCAACCCTTAAAGGTGGATTTTTTGAACTTTCGCGACACTACCTGGGGCCTTGTTTGGCTGCTCGAGTGTCAGCTCTTGTGCTCTCTTCCCCGCACATGCTTTTTTCCCTTGTTGGCCTTTTGAGTTCCTTTTGTTCTGTTCTAGAATTTGCTCCTTCGGTGCTCGTTTTTCTTTTTATCTCTTGGGGCTTCTAGGTTGGTTTCAACTTCCATTGTTAGTGGGTGTGGGTTTTGGTGTGTGTGGCATTAGGTCCTTGCATCCATGGCTGGAGCTTTCCCTTCATTGTGATTAGCAATGTGGGCCCTCTGGTGGTGGACGGCACTCCAATTTCCCCCGAGGAGTTGCTTCGTGTCTGGCCTCCAATTTTTCCACTTAAGAGGGATGATATTTCGGCAAAGCAGGAAGAATTAAAGAAAATGTGTCTCACGAGGCAATTATTTGGCCAAGACCCCCCTTGATTCCCTTTGTCTTTGGTTTTGTAAAGAGTGTTTCCAACATGGATTGATTGTGACCAAATGTCAATTCTTGTTGTTGGTGCATTTTACCCAAGCCTACATGCTTGATATGATTTGATTTATGTTCATCAGTAGTCATATGTGCACTCATATGAACACCTCTTGTAAAAGAGTATATTTTGTCTCTTGTAATTGCGAAAGAAAGAATGACTTAAGTCATCCATGATATAAAAAGGAAATTTGTGGGTCTAACTACCTAAAACCAAGAATCCATCAGTTGAGAGAATATCTCCTAATTCTTAGCATCACTTTTAGGTGAAGTCATTTGAATTCAAATTCAAAACTTCCTCCAAAAGTAGCTATAAAAAGAGCAAGAAGGAAGTCTCCAAAAGAGAGCTTGATTCATGCCCACTTCATGTTCATTTGTAGAGATTGAAGAGCTTACTTCATAGCTCTATCATTCTACTCTCATTGTGCAAGTTTTCATTGCCAATGTGGTTTTAATTATATGTGAATCTATACATTCATCATTTACTTCTTCTTTGTTTTATTCTTTGCTATACTCACTCAGAACAGTAACTTGAGAAGCTCATATCTTGGGCTATACGTAACCTTTTTTTAGAGTTTAAAAGTGCATTGGATTTCTCTTTAAGCTACCTTGTGCTCCCAAAGTTTCATTGTCATTGGATTTACCATTTGTGAGAAATCCATGTTTTTTTGCTCATTGGTCGAATCTCTGCATAGCCCTGAAAATGGCGGGTGTTCTAGATTTTGCTAAATCTTGTTCTCAGTGCTCAGTTGATCAATTGAAGTGTTTTAACTTGGATTAGCAAGCTATCTAAGTTTACTTGCTATGTCCAAAAGGAATTTTTCTAATACCTACGAGATTGAGAGCATTCCTCATTTTTTCTAGTAGGTATATGTACAAAAATAGCAAGTTTTGGGAGCTAGTCATTTTGCAACTAGTATGGCTTGACTCAAACTTTTGAGATACTTGTTCCAAAACACTTGGATAATTTTTTTGTGGACTTAGGAATCTCAAAGGGTCTACTAACCAACTCTGAAGTATGAGTTGGCTGGTGTGAAGCTAGTTTTAGTAGCACCAGATCATGTTCAAATTGCATCCACCATCTCTCTTCAGAGTGGTATCAGAGCATAGTCAATCAACATGGGAGATGGATTTCCATCAACAATTAACAAATTGGATAGAAACAACTACCCAGCATGGTCTCTAAGGATGGAGGCTTATATTCAAGGGAGGAATCTATTTGGATACACATTTGGAGATGAAGCTATGCCAGCCATGAGGAACGAAGGGCAACCATCACATGAAGAAGAGGAAAGACTTTCAAATTGGTGTTCAAAAAATGCACTTGCAAGGTCCTATATTCTAAACTCAATCTCTGATTTTCTTTTACCTCATGTCAAGGGATGCAAGACATCAAGAGAGACTTGGAATGCACTTGCTTCTTTCTTCTCCTCCAACACTCGAGCAAGGAAGAACTAATTGTGGATGGACTTCACAACAATGAAGAAAAGCCCCAAGAAAAGTATGACTGATTATGTCACAAAGATGAAGGAGATTTCAGATCAACTTGGAAGCATTGGAGAGGTAATTGAAGAGGAAAAAATAATTAGACAAATCATAAATGGAATCAAAGCAGATGACAAGTGGGATTCCTTCACAACAGTCACGGATTTGTACATGGATATGCATGTACCCGACCTCAACACACTCATGGGCCAACTCTTCACTCATGAAGCAAATATTAGCAAAGGTGGTGAGTCCTCAAGAGGTAATCAAGCTTCTGCCTTATATTCTCATAAAGCTAAGGTCAAGGACAAGTCAAAGAATAAGAAGAATGAAGATGAAGGTAGCTCTCTCCAAGCAAACTTTGCAAGAAGAGGAAGAGCTACAGGAAGAAGTAGAGGTGGAAAGCAAGGTAAGGGGAGATTCCAATCATCTCAACCTTGCAGTATATGTGGCTTATGTAATCATAGTATTGAAGAATTTTTAAGGAACTTGAGGAGCTCAAGAGGAAGAGGATTCAATAGAGGTGACTATGTATCAAATAGAGGCAGATACAATGGAGGCTACAACAAACACAACTACAGCAACTACAACTATCAAAGTGGCCATAGAGGAAGAAGAGATTACAATAACTATGCAGAAGACCAAAGTCAATAATATTCATTATTGATTATGAATCTATCAATGATGAAGGGTAAGGATGATGATCACATCTTTTACATTGATTGGGGATGCTCAAATCATGTAGCAGGAAATGTGGCTTTACTTTCTGATTTGGAAGATCCTCACAACAAACATGAAGTGCAAATAGGAGATGATACAAAGCACTCGGTGGAGAAGGTAGGTAATGTGAAGACACCAGATGGGAATATGAACCTCTTAAGCAAAGTCTTGCATGTCCCTACAATTACCAAAAATTTAATAAGTGTTGGGCAGATTGTTGAAAAAGGATTGCACGTTAGATTCAACCAATTTGGAGCATATGTTGAAGACCCAAGGCAAGGCTTTAGAAGGATTTCCAAAGGAGAAAAGATAGGAAGGCTTTTCACTTTTGAAGTTGAAGATACAAAGAACATAGCTTTATTTATCTATGGATCTCAAAATCTCACAGAGTTGGAGATTGGTGAGAGGACACTCAAAACAATTTGCAGGGACCAAAGTGTACTTGGTTTGCCTAATATCACAAGGAAACACATGATTTAGAAGTATGAAGCTTGTCAATTCAGCAAGGCTCATAGACAACCTTTCAATAGGAAGGGATATGTGTATCAAAATATTTTGGATCTAGTGCACACGGATGTTTGGGGTCCTATTAAGGAGCCATCTATATCAGGCTCAAGATATTATGTGTCTTTCATAGATGATTGTAGCAGGTGGACCATTCAGGTTTTCATGAAGCACAAGGATGAAGTTTTTAATTGCTTTAAGAAGTATGTTGCTCTTGTTGAAAACCAAGTAGGTAGGACTTTGAAGAGACTCAGATCAGATGGTGGAGGAGCATATTTCTCTTCTGAATTTGATGCAAAATGTGGGAGTGGGAATGTAGAGAGAAGGGGAAGGTTGAGGGGTATTGCTTATGCTAGTGACTAGTGGTGGTGGAGCGAGGGATAGGGGATAAAGGAGGGGTTGTAGTTGGGAGTGGGGAGATGGTTGCAAGAGGTGAGATGTCCATTTGATTAGAAGATACTGATTGTGTGCTAGAAAGGATGGATGTAGATGCTATGAAAATGGTGATGTTGGTGGTGGAGGGGTGGGGAAGAGGGTAAAAGGATTGTACCAAGCTCCAAAATTGACAATGGATGGTGCTAAGATTGAGGGGCCTATAAGTGGGTTGAGGATCACAACTTGACCCAGATGGAGAAGGTGTTGGGGTAGGTAAACATGTGTCAGGGGTTGGGTAGCTTTTTTTGGAGATGGTTGTTAATGAAGAGGTTGTGGTAAGTTGGAGGGCCAATCTTGGGAAAGAGGTAGAGATCTGGAATGGAAACGTGATGTGAGGTGGGTTCTTAGAGATGAATTGAAATTATTGTGATAGGGATTCTAAGGCAATGGGGAAATAAAGAGGATGCTGAAGGAAGAAGTGTCAATGGGTGCGATGGAAGATGGGATATGACCTTTGAGTACTGAACCAGGAGAAAGAGTTGGTGGAATGAGGACTAGAGTGGATTACATATGGTTGGGTGCATGTGGGACATGGATCATATCTGGCAAGGTGGTCCTTTTATCAAGAATCATAGTGTTTGTATGTTAGAGAGGTGTAAATGATGGGTTGTGTGAAGTTGGTCCTCGTGCTGTTTGGGTTTCTAAATAGTTGAGGAATGATGAATACATGGTTTAGAGATGTGTTGCAACTATGCCTTAAGATAGTCCATGTGCTACAATCATATATAAATGACACATAATAGCTTGATACATAGATTGAAGGCTCCTTGCTTGGTCTTCATACATCCCTATGGACCAACTCCAATAGGTTTGCATGTATGTAGCCTTTCCTGGTGACGGGTTGCATGTGTGACTTACAAAATGGAAAAGCACTACATTTATACATCATATGTTGTTTTGATATATTTTGTAGCCCAAATACACTCTAATCCCTATTGATTTGTTTGAGAGCTCTTTTGTGAGCCAATCTCTTGTGCCAAAGCTCTAACAGAGATAGGGTTTGGGTGCCAAAGTTGAATATTGCAATACTCTTGTTCTCTTGGAGTTCAAACGTGAATAATCTACTTGTTTTTTCTCATTGTGCTATCTTCATGAACCCCTAATGCAGGTCTTCAACAAATTCTCCATGCTTTGTAAATCTAGCTTGCAATCCCTTCTCAACAATTTGACCTACAATGATGAGGTCCTTGGTAATAGTAGGCACATAAAGTAATTTTCTTAGTAAGTTCATATTACCATTTGGAGTCTTCACATGACCTATCTTCTCAACTAGATGTCTTGTGCCATCTCCTCTTTGGAATTGATGCCTATTCTTTCCATCTTCCAAATTTAAGAGTAGAGCCACATTGCCTACCACATGATTTGAGCATCCTCAATCTATATAGAAAACATTCTCATCTACCTTACCTTCCTTTATAGCCATGTTCATCACAAGAAGTGAATCTTCTTGAGCTTGATCATCTGTATAGTTGTACTCTCTCCTTCCTTTGTATCCACCTTGGTAGTTATTGTAGAATGAGTTGTTATTATATCCATAAGAATTGTTGAATCTTCCTCTTGAGTTTCCATAGCCTCCTTTATTGTACCCTCTTCCTCTTTGGTTCATTGGACTCCTAAAACATTTCCCTATAATATGATTGGTTAGAGGACATATAGCTCTTCCCCTACCTTTTCTACCTCTTCTGTCTCTTCCTCTTGAGCCTGTACCTCGACATCCAAAGTCATCTTGAGAGTTACTCATCATCGTGCTTCTTACCTTTGCCTTTGTTATCCTTGATTTTATTTTATCTATATAGACAACAGAGAATTGATTACCTTTTTGTTTCCCTGCATTCTTCATAAGCTTTGTTTCATGTGTGAAAAATTGTCCCATGAGTGCGTTGAAGTTCAGAACTTGCATGTCCATGTAAAGATCCATCGTTGTGGTGAAGGCTTCCAATTTGTCATCAGCCTACATCCCATTGATGAATTTCCTTACTATTTGTTCTTCGTCAATGAATTCTCCAATGTTTCCAAGCTTGTCTATAATGTCCTTCACTTTGGTGACAAAATAAATCAAACTTTTCTTGGGCATGTTATCGAGTATTGTGAACTCCATCCATAGTTGATTCTTCTTGACCTTGGTGCTTGATGAGAAGAATACTTCCAGAGCATTCCATGTCTCTTGTGGTCTCGAAGTCTCTAATGTGAGGAAGAAAAAAATCAGAGATAGAGTTGATAATGTATGACCTTTTCCAAAGTATCCTTTGAGCACCATGCATGAAACCTTTCTTGCTCCTCTTGTGTTGGTATGCCCTTGCCTCTAAGTATTGGCATAATCTCATCTCCACATATGTAACCAAATAGATTCCTTCCTTGAAGATAGGCCTCCACTCTAAGTGACCATGCTTGGTAATTAAATCCATCCCATTTGTCAATACATGATGGAAATCCATCGCCCATGATGTTTAGTTGCTCTCATACCACTATGAAGAGGTGATGGGATATAGAGAGGGATAAGTGTGTGTTGGCAAAAACATACTCGACACGGGCCAAGATAGCTTCTAGGATGTTTAAATATCTACTTAGCTTCCAAGGTATGCATAAAGAACCACTAAGTCCTTTGGAATACCAATCTCAAATGATTTCATCAAAAAAATTAAGTTTGCACTTCACAAAACTTGGAAATCCTTCTATTTAGGGAAGTGAAGCTCTCAATAAAATGATGAGAGCCTAAAACTTGGTATGATTTAACCAGAGATCTTTTGCACACATTCAAATAGAGTTTCAAGCTAACTAAAGCAAGTTATTTGATGAATTTAGCCATGCTATAGAAAGAGAAATAATTTTAGCAAGTCTTGGGGGTCACCTTGACTTTTCAGGAAGAACATGAAGTGCATACACATTCACACTAAAAAAATCATAGGTTGAAACCTATTCATCTTGTACGTCGACATAGAGAACATTTGTATCTAAATCCATCCCTTGTTAATGGAGGTATGCAAGTCAAGGTGCTTTTGTAACCCTAGAACTTTTTCTAATTATCGTTGGTCCATCTTAGCCCTTCAATCTAGAGGGGAGGGGGGGGGGGTCATTTCCAAGAAGGAGAAAAGTCTTTGAGTTGTCTTGGGAGTTGATTCTGAAGGCACCAATCATCAAAGTTTTCTCCTAACAAAGTCTATGTCCTCAAACCTTATCCAATAATCTCTATCATGGTTCCAAAGATGTTTCCACTTGCTAAAACCTTTTCTCCATAACTTCCTTGCTCTTTCAATGTTCTCCAAATCAACTTCTTTGATTCCCTTAATAGGAAACCAAATAGAATCGTTTTTCTTGAAACAAGCTACCCATTTCGAGTCATCATTAACCTTGATGTATCATCTTGTTCCAACTCTTTGAAATGGAGCAAACAAGGTGAGGGTCTTTCTGAGTCACTAGATGTTGCAAAAACAAAAAGGTGAGCACATCAAGATCCTTCCACCTAGGGATAACTGGAAGTGTAAGAGAGGATTTGTCTCCAAGAATTAATTTTGCCCAAGTAATTTCCACATTGAACCATGCTTTGAGAAGCCATTTGGCAGGCAATTTATCTGCCATACGTCCCACATTTAGAATGCCCAAACCACTAGACTCCTCTCAATTGTCACCTTAGGGCTTCTTTTCCTTCTTTGTCTTACTTCTGTGAACCGTTTTGAGTCTGTCACCATGACTTGAGTTTATTTCCCCTCCCCAATGTTTAGAGGATGACCTTGAGTCCTAACATGGCTCTTTGTAGCATTGGTTGCTTCTTGGTTTTGTTTATTCTTAGAGGAATTCTCTTTCGATGGACACTCTTTAATCCCATGTCCTTGAAGCCCACAATGAAAGCATGCATTTGGTAAATTTTTATACATGATCTCTTGCCCCCAATCATCTCCTTTATTGATGTCTATGGAAATCTTTGTAGGGAGAATCTTATTTAGATATGTCTCGATGCATATTTGCAGGTTCCATCTCGCATTGAATGAATGTTTTGCACCTTCATAGATGAAGCCCCCGACACGTTAGCCCGGCCAATGGGCACCATAATTTCTCTTAAGAAGTTGTATAAGAAGAAGGGTATGTTACGAAGCTCTACCTAGAGCAGGTAGCAAAGCGGTTTGTTCTTATTTGGAACAAAGTCAGGGAACCACTTAAAAAGGCAAAGGGTTGATCTCTAAAAGAACTTGGAGAAGCTTGTAGGAGGTAGAAAAATGAGTTGCAAAGCCACAAATTTTGTTCTAGCCAACCGACACAAGACGAGCCCTTGAGCTTATAGAGACTCGAATAGACCTTATAGACATGCGATAAGTGCAATAATATGCACTATGTACTTTGGAACATGAAGGAGAAAGAGTCGATACAAAATAGATAGGTTTGCGCATCGAGTAGCTCAAAAAACTTACTATCTATGGAAGAGACAATGAACTTCAAATGCTCATAGCAACCAGCATGATTATAATTAGAAACAACCCTTTTACGAAAGTAATGCAAATAGGGTTGACTATATATAAAGCACAAGAATACAAGAAACAAGAAAAATATGCTATAGGAATGAGCTAGACACTCAATGGTGGTACCTCCTATTTTTCACGAATATGCAAAGATTGACCCCAAGACAAAAAAACTGAGATTTCTCCCAATCTACTAAACCAAATGCTATGAAAATTTACAAGCATGAACTAGACACTAATGTCTTTCTAATAATCCATCTTTATCCAATTTGGAGCTCTGTAGAGAGACACTAGCCTCTTCAAGCTTACTATTGGTGAAGAAGATGATGCAGAAAAATGAAGGAGAAAGACATTGATGGTCACAAGTGTATGTATATTGCGTTCACGTATTTTACAAGTGATTTGAAGTCACTATATAGACTCTAGAAGTGATCTAAAACTTTTAAAAGTGGATTTGGATTCAAATGAAGGCAGTAAGAATTGCTTGATTGATTGCAACTCAACCACCAAAAAGTTTTGAAATTTGGGCTCTCTCTTTCTACTTTTACATTTGTAAAGCTCTAGGATTTTAAAATGGTAAAAGGCCCATGAAAAATCTAAAAAAAAAATACAATAAGTGAGCATAAGTAGAAGAACTCTCCAACAAATATTTTTTTGATGTAATTCAAGCAATAGCTTTTGATGTAGATCAAATCCACCTCAAGCATAGTGTAAGCTTGATGTTCCAACAGTTTCGCCTCAAGCTAAAGTATGCTTGAGTCTTCGTTCTCTAATAGGTTGAATACCTACCATAGCCTTGAATCTACCAAGATTTATTCCATCAAGTGCATTCGTCATCATATCTGCTACTTGCTTTTCAATTGGAACAAAAGAAATGTCAATCTCCTTTGCCGTGAGCTTCTCCTTGATGAAGTGGTAATGAACCTCTATGTGTTTGGTCCTCGCATGGAAAATAGGATTTGCTGCTAGATGCATGGAACTTACATTATCTCCAAATATGTGAGGTTTGGAACTCACAAGTCCCAAATCTATATACAATGCTTTTAACCATATTGCCTCTTGAGTTGCTATGGTCAAACCTCTATACTCTGCTTTGGTTGAGGATAAAGCAATTGTTGGTTGCTTCTTGGAACCCCATGACACTAGCTTCAAACTTGCAAATGCTAAGTAACCAGAGGTACTTCTTCTATCATCCTTAGCTCCTACTCAATCTGCCTCTAAATAGATTTTGATATCCAAATCTAAAGAGTAAGGATAGAATATACATTCATTGATTGTACCTTTTAGATACTTAAGTACTCTCTTAGCCACATCCATGTGCGGTCTTCTCGGTGAGTGAATGAATTGACTAAGCACTCACACACTACATGAGATGTCTACCATTGTATGAGTAGCATATATCAAGCTACCTACCAAGCTTTGATATTCTTTCATGTCTTCAATTTTCTTACCTTCATAAACACTAAGTTTATGATTCATCTCCAAAGGTGTACCTACAAGTTTAGTGTTCTCCATTCTGAACTTGAGAAGTAGATCCTGAATGTATCTTCTCTAAGTCAAATACATTCCTTCATCTATGTATATGACCTACATACCTAGGAAATATGTGAGGTCACCTAAGTCATTGATTTTGAACTCCTCTTCCATGTGTCTCTTGATCCTTTGAATGCCATTTAGATCATCACATGTCACAATAATATCATCTACATATACACATAGATAAGTAACCTCATTGTGATCCCTTTTGATGAATAGAGAAGGATGTGAGCTGCTAGGTCTGAACCCTTGATCTTGAATGTAACCAACCTGTTATTCCCAGCTCTAGGAGCTTGTTTCAATCCATACAATGCTTTCTTAAGTCTGAAAACATAACATGGATGATTAGGGTTTTCAAAATGTGGTGGTTGTGACATGTATACCTCTTCACTTATCCAACCATTTAAGAATGCATTTTTCACATCAAGTTGGAGGAGTCACCAATTCCTTGCAGCAACTACACTTATCAATGTTCTGATTGTAGTCATATTTTGCAAATGGTGGAATGTTTCCTCATAGTCTATACCATGAGTTTGTGAGCATCTTTTGGCAACTAATCTTGCCTTGTACTTGCAAATTGATCCATCTAAGTTTCTTTTAACTTTATATACCCATCTGCAACCAATTACCTTTTGATTCCATGACATTGGAACTAAATCCCAAGTGTCCATTTCCTTCAATGCATGTATTTCTTCTTTCATGGCCTTTTCCCAATTAGGGTTTCCCTTTGCCTCTTCATAGGTTGAGGGTTCTTCTAAAATTCAATCTTTTGCCAAGTAGATTGAATGCTTTGTAACAAATGTGAAATCATATCCATACCTTTCTCGTTGTTTCTTCTCTCTTGGTGATCTTCTAGGTGCTTGTTTGGAGCATTCTCCAACCTCTTGCATCTTTGCTTTGCCTCTAGACTTCCATAGCTTGTAATACTTTTCTCTTTTGTGTTGGTCATTATCTGTATCACTTCTTGGATCCTCGACCTATGTATCATGCTTTCTTCCTAATTGATGAGAATTAGAATCAAGATCATATGGTAGAGTTACCATTTGTTTGTCTTCATCATACCAAGACCTGTGTTCTTCAAACACAAACATCTCTAATTGAAGTGAATTGCTTGGTTAAAGGATTATTGAACCAGTAACCCATTTTAGTTGAATCATATCCAATAAACACTACTTTTGTTGCCCTTTCATCTAGCTCACCTCTTATTTATGATGGCACATGAACATAAGCTAAACAACCAAAAACCTTGCAATGTCCAAGACTAGGTTTTCTTCCATGCCATGCTTCATAAGGAGTCATACCTTGAAGTTATTTGGATGGTAGTCTATTGAGAAGGTACATAGCAGTGGAAATAGTCTCTACCCATAGATAATGTGGCAACTTCTGTCTGATCCAACCGATTTCTTATTTCTCCTCTCTGCAATTCCATTTAGTTGAGGAGAGTATTTGGTAGTCACTTCCCTTTTGATACCTTTATCCTGCAAGAACTCATCAAAATCTTTGGAGAAGTATTCTTCCCCTCCATCAGATTTGAGATTCTTGAGTGATCTACTTGTATGATTCTCCACATGTGCTAGATACTTTTTGAAGCAATCAAACACTTCATTCTTACTTTTCACGAAGTATAGAATAGTCCATCTACTATGGTCATCAATAAATGAGACGTAATACCTTGATCCTACCAATGAAGGTTCTTGACTTGGTCCCCATACATATGTATGTACTAAGTCCAATAAGTTTTTGTGGATGTAGCTTTTGTGGTTCAATGGTTGTCTTTGTGCCTTCCCAATCTAACATGCATCACGCTTGTGGATCATGTGTTGCTTTGATTTGTTTGGCAATCCTAGAAGCCCTGAATATATCCTTCAAGGTTCTTTCATTCACATGAGCAAGTCTCTTATGCCACACTTCAAGTTCACCTAGGGTTTGAGACCCAAAAGTGAATAGATCTATGTTTTTGGTTTTTCCTACTTCAAAACTAAAGAGCCTACTATGCTTCTCACCTCTGGCTATCTTCTTGAAGCCTTGACATGGATCTTCCACGAAAGCTTCATGTTGGGTGAACCTAACTTGCAAGACTTTTTCAACTATTTGGCCTACACTTATTAGGTTTTTAGTGATAGTGGGTGCATAGAGAACCTTACTCAGAATGTTTGTCCTGCCTTTGGAAGATTTGACATTACCAATCTTCTCCACATTGTGCTTTGTGTCATCCCCTATTTGTACTTCATGTCTATGATTTGGACTTTCCAAATCAGATAGAAGAGCAATACTGCGTGCAACATGATTTGAACATCCTGAATCTATGTAGAACAAATGATCATCTTTACCTTCTTTGTGGCTTAGATTCATATGAAGCAATGAGTCTTCATGTGGTTGATCTTCTGAGTAATTGTTGAATTCCCTTCTATTATAGCCTCTACTCTTATTGTTGAAGTTGTGTCCAGCTCTACCTCTATTGTTTCCATATCCACCTCTTCCACTTCCTTTCTGGGTCTTCCCATTGAACCAACAATTATGAGTGGTGTGGTTGGTCTTATCGTAGATGGCACAAGGTTGAACATTCTGACCGTTGGCTTTGTCATGCTCTGGTACTTTCTTCTTTCCTTTCCACTTGCTCTTTCTTGCGAAGTTGGCTTGGGAAGTCTCCTCTTCATCTTCTTCCTTCTTCTTTCCTTTTAGTTTCTTATCCTTCTTATTTGCATATAGAGCACTAAATGAATTGCCATAATAGGATTTACCTTCCTTTATGTTGTTATTGGCCTCTTGATTGAAGAGTTTTCTAAGAAATATGTTGAATTCTAGAGTTTGCACATCCATGATGAGATCATAAGCCATGGTGAAGGATTGCCATTGCTTATCACTTCGAATCCCACTAAGAATTTGCCTCATGATAGACTCTTCTTCAATCAGCTCTCCAATGGATGCTAATTGATCCACAACCTCCTTGACCTTGGTAACAAACTCTATGATGGTTTGTTTAGGTGTCTTCTTCATTTGGTTGAACTCGTTCCAAAGATGATTCTTTCTTGCTTTGGTACTAGCAGAAAAGAAAGCCTAGAGGGCATCCCAAGTCTCTTGAGATGTCTTGCGTCCTTTAATATGTGGTAATAGAAAGTCAGAGATAGAGTTTAGTATGTACGTTCTTGCGTGAGCATCCCGTGCACACCAAAGTATGAGCTTCTCTATCTCCTCTTGTGTAGGTCCTCCTTTGGATCTTGGAATAGGCATAGCTTCATCACCTGCTACAATTCCATAAAGATTTCTACCTTCCAAATATGCCTCCATTCTGATTTGAAAAGCCACATAGTTGTGTCGATCAAGCTTCTTAATTATTGAGGGAAAGCCATCACCCATCTTGATCTAGCTTTGATACTAGTGAAAGAACTTGGTGAAGCTTGTAGGAGGTAAAAAAGTGAGTTGTGAAGCGACGAAGTTTGATCAAGCCAAACAAAACAAGACCAGCCCTTGAGCTTATAGAGACTCAAATAGACCTTATAGAAATGCGATAAGTGCAATAATATGTACTATGTACTTTTAAGCATGAAGGAGAAAGAGTTGATACAAAACAGATAGGTATGCACATCGACTAGCTCAAAAAACTTCCTATCTATGGAAGAGACAATGAGCTTTAAATTCTCATAGTGACTAACGTGATTACAATTAGAAAAAATCCTTTTATGGGAGTGATACACATAGGGTTAAGTGTATATAATGCACAAGAATACAAGAAATAAGCAAAATATGCCAACGAATGAACCAGACACTCAATGGTGGTACCTCCTATTTTTTAGGAATACATAGAGATTGACCCCAAGACAGAAAAACTGATATTTCTCCCAATCCATTGAACCAAATGCTATGAAAATTTAGATGCATAAACTAGAAACCAATAAATTTCCAATCATACATCTTCATCCGATTTGGAGCTCGATAGAGAGAGCAGCAGCCTGTGCAAGCTTACTATTGGAAGATGATGCAGAAAAATGAACGAGCAAGACAATGATGTCACAAGTGTATGTATATTGCTTCCATGTATTGTAGAAGTGATTCGGAGTCTTTATATAGATTGTAAAAGTGATCTATGACTTTGACAAGTGGATTTTGAATTCAAATGAAGGTGGGAAAAGTTGTTGGAGGGAATCAATTCACTTTCCTATAATCAAGGAAAAGTGAAGCTCTAGTTTGATCTACTTTTAGGTGATTGAATGCTTGATTTATTGCAACTCAAGCACCACAAATTCGTAGAATTTGGGCTCTCTCTTTCTAATTTTACATGTGTAAAGCTCTAGGTTTTTAAAATGGTAAAATACCCATGAAAATGTTTTTAAAAAAATATAATAAGTGAGCATAAGTAAAAGAACTCTCCAATGGATATTCTTTTGATGTAATTCAAGCAATAGCTTTTGATGTAAATTCCTTTGGTGACTTCCTTCTTGCTCTTTTTATAGGTACTTTTGGAGGTAGTTTTGAATTTGAATTCAAATGAATTCACCTAAAAGTGAGGATAAAAATTAGAAAATATTCTCTTAGTTGATGGATTCGTGGTTTTAGGTAGTTAGACCCATGAGTTTCCTTTTTACATCATGGATGACTTAAGCGATTCTTTCTTTCACAATTATAAGAGATAAAATATACTCTTTTACAAGAGGTGTTCAAATGTCTACACATATGACTACAAATGAACATAAATCAAATCATATCAAGCATGTAGGCTTGGGTAAAATGTACCAACAGCTCCCTCTCAAGCCTGCATGCTTGCTCTCCAAATAATTCTTCAATTGTCCTTGATTTCCTACAAGCCAATCATCAACTTGAATCTACTCAATTTTGTACCATCAAGAGCTTTAGTCAACATGTCTACACATTGCATATCTGTAGAGACATAGGATAGTTGAATATCCTTGCTTATTAGCTTCTCCCTTACATAATGGTAGTGGACTTCAATATGCTTGGTTCTAGCATGGTATACCGGATTAGCTACAAGATGTAGTGAGCTTGTGTCGTCACCAAAAAGCTGAGGTGTTGAAGAATGAAGTCCAAGATCTATATACAAAGATTTTAACCACATGAATTATTGAGTTGCATTAGCTAAACCTCTATATTTGGCTTCAATAGAAGATAATGCCACTGTTGGTTGTTGTTGGAACTCAAGGTCAAGCACAAGCATGGAAGCACATCAAAAAGGTGGACACACACAAGAAGAACGAGCAAGTAGGGAGCTCCAAGAAGTACATGTCAAATTTTTAGAAGAATCCCCTACAAAAATAGTGATTTTCATCACTAAAAACCATTGTAAATACCATTTTCTATTTTGTTAACTCCATTTTGTTCAAGCCGAGGAGTCCTTGAGCTTGAGGAGTATTAGAAGTATCATCCTACCAATTTTCATAATTTTTAGACGTCGTTTGAGCCCTCAAATAAGCCCTGGAACCTAATTTTTAACTAGGCCGAACACTAGGTCTGGACAGGGCCAAAACTAGTCCAAAAACTATAAAAAGAGCTAGAGAGCTCATTTTTGAGGTTAGCTGGTTAGAGAATAGAGCTTTTGTAAGAGAACTCTTTTTGCAATTGAAGCTTTCCATTGTTCCTCTCTTTGATCTTACCTTGTGTGCGTGTGTGTGTATGTGTGTGCATGTTTGTGTGCTTTCACTCACACACTTGTGCCTTCACTTGCTCGTGGTCTTCATACCGGTCCTCACGTCTCCGCGGATTGACAAGTAAAGGAGGTGGTGCTTACGCTTGAGCTACACCAAATTTTGGCATCGTTGCCGGGGAGAGAGCTTCGAGGACGAGCGTCGTGATGGTAAGATCGTAGATTTGCAATATTGGAAGGTAAAAAATCTGTCGTTTCTGTTATTTTCTGATTTTTCTTCTTCGTCTTCTTCATCATCATCATCTCCACCTTCTTCCATCTTCTTCTTCATAGAAATTTCTTGTTTTTGAGTGCATTTTCACCATTTTCATACCAATTTTCATGCATTATTGTGTGGGAAGGAGTTAAGAAGTGCAAGGAGAGCAAGCGCCTATGTTTTTCATGATTTTCTGCTCATACGGAGCTCGCCATTGCTCGGCGCTCAAAAATCTGAAGATCCCGCCAAAAAACGCGATTCTGTGATGAAAATCGCGATTCTGTGAAAATTCAAATTTTTTGATAAATCACGATTTTCTGTTTCCCACCTAAAAGCTTGCTGTAAGAATCACGATTCTGTGGTCATTCTCAGAATCGCGATTCTGTGCTTGTGCTCAAAATCGCGATTCTCTAAATTTTGAAAACCACGATTCTCTGAGACAAAATCGCGATTCTCTAGAACACGATTCTCTAAAACACGATTTTGTGAACCACGATTTTGTGAAAACACGATTCTCTGCTCAAAATCGCGATTCTCAAAAACACGATTCTCTGCCCAAAATCGCGATTCTCAAAAATCACGATTTTCAGTCAAAAACACGATTCTATGAAAACACGATTTTGTGAAAACACGATTTTGTGAAAACACGATTTTGTGAACCACGATTCTGTGAACCACGATTCTGTGAACCACGTTTCTGTGAAAACACGATTCTCTGCTCAAAATTGCGATTCTCAAAAACACGATTCTCTGCCCAAAATCGCGATTCTCAAAAATCACGATTTTCAGCTAAAAACACGATTTTGTGAAAACACGATTCTCAAGGTACACAATCGCGATTCTTTGATTTCACACAATCGCGATTCTCTTGGTTTCACAGGATCGCGATTCTCTGATTTCATAGCATCGCGATTCTCTGGAGATTTATAGCATCGCGATTCTCTTGAAGTTCACAAAATCGCAATTCTCTGGAGATTTACAGCATCGCGATTCTCTTGATTTCACAAAATCGCGATTTTTTCCAAAAGGTCCTGTTTGCCTGTTTTGACCCGCAGGAGCCTGATTTGACATAACTTTTTCATCCAAAGTCCATTTTTTGAGCTCTATAGCTCGTTGGAAAGCTCGTTTCGAATCCTCAAGATAATTTGAAGTTGACCCTCAGGTGGGACTAGGGAACCAAGGGGACTCCAAAGGATTTTGAACCATACCAAAGGGAAATTTTGGACTCTTAACCAAAGCTGATGAACCTGAGATCTGGTAGACACCTAGGCAAGGATAGACAAGCATTAGATCTTCTCAGTCTAGTGTCAACCATACAGCTAAGTCTTGGGCACAACAACTAAGTGGCTGTCCTTACGTACTAAACTCTAACACAAGTGATTCAGAAATGTCTTTTAGCATGGTGAGACCTACAGGTGGTTCAGGAACTGCCCATCTACAAACACCAAAAGGTCCCTATAAGACACAATTGGAGTATATTCGCACCAATTGATTAGGTGCTTGCATCTATGAGGATGGCCTGAGGCGATCAATGGTCCAACTCAAAAATCCAGATCAACCCTTTGGACTTAAACACCCGGTGGTCAAGTTCGAAGAGGGTTCATACATTGATAAGGAAGGAACCATGTATGTGGTCACCAACCTACCAGATAGGACTGATGAGTTTGGAAATGTCATTCCTGAGAATGAGATAGGAGACCTAAAACAAGGAAATGTAGGACAAGGACCCCAGACTCCTAGAGGTAAGTCAGTTTTGACCAGAGTGATCACTCCAGATTGGATTCCTCAAGACAACAAAAGCATAGAACTATTCTTGAATAGAGAAACAGAGGAAGCCTTTTGGAGATTCAAGCCAGATCAACCTAGCCAATTGGGCATAGTCATCGTCTACGAGTTCAAGGATCCAGAGATACCAGGCAAAGTTGTCTACCTGGATAACACATCAGAGAAGATGTTCTTGGTAACAGAACATGATAGACATGCATATACTTGGAAGAGTGAATTGATTTTCCCTTCACCAAGATCCAATGTTTCCCATGGCCTCCAAGGAGTAGGATCATCCCAAGCTCATGAAGCCCAAAGAGAAAGAAATAGAGAGAGACCTGAGGTAAGTTTTGCACACCCTGTGGGTAGGAATAGATCAGGATTTGAAAATGAAAGACCTGAAAGAGAGAGACATCAAGCACATAGGCAACAAAGAGATGAACATGATTTTCCATTGCCTAGACCCCGAGAGCACCCAAGAACCCTTAGGCCCACTCAAGTGATCAAGACAATGAAGAATTACTTCGATGGGACAGGAGATCCTTATGATCATGTGGCCGAGTTCAAACAAGTGTTAAGAGCTGAACAAGTTGAGGATTTGTTCACCCAGTACGAGGCATTTGGTTTGACTCTTAAGGGCACTGCTTTAGCTTGGTTTCAACCATTGAGTAGTCGCAACTATCGCGATATAGGTCAACTGCTAGACGAATTCATTGCAGAATTTTCCAAGAGTGGTATCAGACATAACACAACATCTTTGATCCACAGCTTCAAGCAGACACCCCAAGAAACAGTGCGACTAGCAGGTAGAAGGTTCAGACAGTACGTAGAAAGATGCCCTACTCTAGAGTTACCCACACCAGCCAAACAAGTGGCTTTGTTCTTAGATGGCTTACTGAGCACAAAGTTAAGATCATATGTGTACTTGAAAGAGCCTAGATCCATAGAAGAGTGTGTGCGGACATGCGTTGACATAGAAGACAACTTGGGTGAGGAGTTAGGACTATCCAAACTCTATCAAGATTCTAATAGTTCTACTAGTCATACTTCAAGAATCTCCACGGAAATAGATGAGATAGCTGAGCAAGTTGCCAAGAAGTTGGGAGTCCAAAATAGACAAACATAGAGAGTCACCTCATTGAACCGATGTTATACTTGCGGAGGGGACCACATGGCTAATGTATGCCCAATGCAAAACCAAAACATTAGAGAAAGGAATGTTCCATATTGCACTATTGAGAGAAAATACACGAACCACACGGCTCAAGATTGTCCCTACAATAGGCAGGCTGTTAGACAAACTTATCAGCAACCTTACCAACAAGGTAGGTATCAGAACCAATACCAACAACCATATTATCGACCACAATAGCAATATTAGGCACAATATAGGCCACAACCAGTCTTGCGAAACCAACCACCAGCTCCTGCTAACGTGATTCCAGTCAAGTATGCTGTGGGAGAGGAAAATCCAAATACGGCATTGGTGCCACTAACCCCATTGATACCAGATAATGATTCTCATGCTCATTGCTCTGACTACCCCCATGAAGGTAGTCCACATGCTTATTACACATTCGTACCAAATTTTTGTGGTCCTCAACTTCATATTTCTTGAAGTTTTCTGGTACTTCAAACAATGATTCCTCCTCTTCTTGTTTCACTGCTTTTCTTTTCTTTTTCTTTTGACTGCTCTCACTTCCATCCTTTGAATTTACTATTTTAATACTTGTGAGAGGTTCTTCTTCTTTCTGGGTGAACACTCCTATATCTTCTAGATAGTGTTGCTCTGAGTTAAAGCAACTATCCATCACAATGGACTCTATATCATCGTCATTCTCTTCTTCTTCTATGACATCACTAGGTTCACATTCTTCTAGCAAGGGTTGACACATGAATACTGAATTATCATAACCCTCCTCATCACAATGAGGTTTCCATTGTTCTTCATTGACCGCAATGTCCATGGTGGCTAAGATTTCTGGCCAGCCATGAGGCTCAAATTCCTCATCTAGAAAGATCATTGGTGTATAGGCTGGGTCTTTAATTGGTCTATCTTCTTGAGAAGTTCCTTCTTCTCTCGCCTTCAAGCGTTTTTCCTCTTCCTATGCGACCTTACACATCCATAAATGAGTATCCTCATGCAGCCATGATGGATCAGGTGAACTTTCATAATGCACAGAGATGGAATCTTCTTTCGCTTTGTGGATAGGATTCCACTGTAGGGGTGGTACATCTCTGAAGGTGTAGTCCTTCAAGTTGACCTTGGTGGTGACCCCTAAGTGTTGTAAGTACAAGGAGTTGGTTCCCCAATCCTGTACTATTTGCAATTGTCGTAGGAAGGGTCTTCCTAGGATCATCTCATATACATTATTTTTCTCAAAGTCACATATAGCAAATGTGTGCTCAAACTCTACACCACAAGTGGTTAGAGTTATCCCTTCTAGCAATCCTAGAGGTCTTTCAAAATGACCATCGGCCATTTGAAGCTTCATTCTAGTTGGTCGTAATGTGGGTTTGCCCATTTGCTTCCACAAGGAGGTGGTCACAATAGCAACACCAGCACCTGAATCTATGATTGCTTTGGTTGTGTAGCCTTGGTAGGTGATTGGATGATAAGTATTACCTTCTTCGCCCTCACACATGTCCCCTATTTTGTCTAGAGGTATCTCTGGTACTTTTTGCTTAGAGCCTGCTTTTGGCATTTTGGAATCAAGTTCTGGAACTTGATCCTTCACATGATTCCATAGCTCAGGTTTTGCTTTGAGCAGCTCTTCTACAATGAGATGACATTGAAACTTAGTGTTCTTCACGGCATCAGTGTTCCTTGGCACCACTGAGTCTTCATGTCTGACCAGTATTGTGGGAGCTCTTATCTGAAGAGATTCAGATTCCCATGGGCCTGGAAATTGAGGTAGTTCTTCTAAGGTATTAGATTCAAAATCTATCCTTTCGTCTTCTTGTTGCTCGACTTGATCTCCGTAAATGGATGGAATGTCTTGGGGAAATTGATCATGAAGATCATCAATCTCGAGAATAGGAGGGGAATTACCCTTCTCCTTGGCCCATTTCTCTTCTTGTATTTCCCGCAAGAACTCTTGAGAGTACTGTTGAATTGAAGGAGGTATTCCAGTATCCGTGGAATTAGGAACATAAGCTCCCATTGGTGGTGAGATTCCTCTCTCAATAACTGGTTGAGCCTGTGGAGGTAAAGAAACTTGTGGTTTGTTTACCAACTACTCTAATCTTTCTAGTAAGCCCTGGAAATGCAAATCCGGTTTGACAGAGTTTGTCTGATTGAACTTTTGACTAGTCTCAAGTATAGTTTGAGCTTGTTCTACCATTTTCATGCACATTTTCATCCGTTCAATCTCTAAATCTGCTCTAGGGTAACTCTTGTCTAGGTTTGCAGTTGTTGGTCCTTCTTGAAGTCGAGCCTGGTAGGCCTTGAACATCATGTCCAAGCCTTCTGGGGTTGGATCCGCAAGAACAGACCCTAGTTGTGGTTTATTTACAATGGGTGGTGGGGTGGGATAAGGTGGAGTAGATGGAGTTTCGGCATGCGAGGGGTTTTGAGATGCAATGTCTTCTATTTTTGTTTTTGCGTCTTTCAAGCTTTCTTCTAGTTTCGATAACTTTTTATTCCACTTGCGATTGGCCTTCTCTCTGGTATCTTTCCATGTTCTTGTTTTCCTCTTACTAGGCTCTCCTGATTCACTCAACTCTGATTGTTCTGCTGGTTTATCTTGTTTTAATGCTTGTGCCCTAGTAACTGCCTGTACAAGAGCCACAATACTGCTACTGGCACTTGAATCCGCCACTAAGCCTACCACATTAATGGGTGTAATCTTGGGTGCATTGGAGGGGTTTCTTGGACAATCTCTGGGAAGATGGTCCTTGCCACATTCAAGACAAAAAGCTTGTATTGTGATAGCCTGACCTTGACTCGGAGATGGTGGGTGGGGACAATCACGAAGGAAATGGTCACCCTCGCATCTGAAACAAGGTCCTCTAGGGGCTTGTGGTCTCACTTGTCTCAATTGGGGCCTAGGGTTAGCATTGGTGTACATGACATTGGAGTATTCAGGCTCACAATTTTGTTCCATAGGTGGTGCCTCATATTGATACGGGTAAATCTCACTATGTTCAGAGAGGCCATCATAGGAGAATCATATGATAATAAAGAAAAGACCAAGAAAATTGTAGTGACCATTGAAGAGAACGAAGAGAGATGCACATATATAGGAGATGACCTAAGTGCAAGAGAAGAAATGGAGCTCGTAGCTCTATTAAGGGAATATAGGGATGTGTTTGCGTGGCACTATAGAGACTTGAAAGGGGTAGATCCAAGAATTTGCTCTCATACTATCCCCATGACCGCTGATGCCAAGCCCACCAAACAAAAGCCCTACACATATAATGATACATATGCAGCCAAAATAAAAGAAGAAATTGATAGGCTGATTGAAGCTGGATTCATCTATGAGATTGAGCATACTGAATGGGTGTCCCCCATCATAGTGGTGCCCAAGAAGAACGGGAAGTTATGAGTGTGTATTAACCTTAAAAAAGTTAATGCCGCTACCATCAGAGATAGTTATCCGCTTCCAATCATGGAACATCTATTGGAGCATGTTGCAGGCAAGGAAGTTTATAGCTTCCTTGATGGATTTTTAGGTTACAATCAAGTAGCCATTGCCCGAGAAGATCAACACAAAACAGCTTTTGCCATAGAATGGGGAATCTTTGCATTTCGTGTGATGCCATTTGGGCTCACCAATGCACCTGCAACATTCCAAAGGCTCATGTGTCATGTCTTCAAAGAGTTCTTGTGGAAGAGCTTAGAAGTGTATGTGGATGATTTATGTGCCCATTCCCAAGAAAGAAGATACCACATCCCTGAGCTCAGACAAATCTTCAATAAGTGTAGAGAATATCGAGTGTGTTTGAACCCAGAAAAGTGTGTGTTCATGGTGCGTCAAGGTAAAATCTTAGGTCATATTGTTTCTAAGAATGGAATCTCAACAGATGAAGATAAGGTACGAGCCATAGCGGAGCTGCCAAGGCCAAGGAATGTTAAAGAGGTACAAGCCTTTATGGGCCATTGTGGATATTACCGTAGGTTTATCCACATGTACGTGATCATAGCTAGACCCCTTTATGCCTTGTTGTCTAATTTTGAGTGGAACAACGAATGCGAGAATTCTTTCAATGAACTGAAGAAGCGTTTGTGCACAGCACCAATACTGACCACTCCTGATTGGAGTAAACCATTCCATGTCCATGTGGATGCATCCAATCATGCCATAGGATGTGTGCTAGCACAACCCACAGGTGAAGGAAACTTACATTTGCCCATAGCATATGCTAGTAGACAGCTCATCGCAGCTGAACGAAACTATACCACAACTGAGCGAGAGGGCTTAGGCATGGTTTATGCTGTGAAGAAGTTTAGACACTATTTATTGGCCAACAAGTTCAAATTTTTCACTGATCATCAAGCTTTGTTATATTTGGTCAATAAACCTTGCAATAGTGGACGCTTAGTAAGATGGTTCCTCTTATTAATGGAGTATGACTTTGAAGTTGTTGTCAGGAAAGGTAGAACCCACCTTAGGGCAGATCACCTTTCTCACATCACTTCAAGAGAGTCACCGCAAGGAGTGTCTGATGAATTACCCGATGCTTATCTGTTCAATTTAGAAGTTGTTCCTAAATGGGCAAATAAGTTGGTACCAATCCTAACCTTCGGCCCTGCAAATAAGAATGTGAACACATCATAAGAAGAAATTGTAAAATCACAAAAATATCACATATTGGCAGGAAGCATGTACAAACAAGATACTAAGGGTGTATTAGCTTGTTGTGTCGAGGATGATGAACATAGTAGTTGGTTGCAGCAAGCTCATGAAGGATTGCTAGGAAATCACTATTCTAAACAACGAACATTGCAGAATCTGAAGCATTTAGGAGTGTAAGGCCTAGCATGGACAAAGAAATACATGAGTGTATTAAGAATTGTCCAATGTGCAGAGTGAGACCCCCAGTGGAGCATGCGACCCTTTATCAAGTGTCATTAATTCTAGATTGGAGTGCTCCATTGGTAGAGTTTATGAGGTTGGGAAGATTACCCAAAGAGGCTAGTCTAGCAAGAAGACAAAGCATGGAGCAAGAGGCTCAAGGCTATGCCTTAGTAGCAGACAACCTATACCAAAGAGGCAAAGATGGTTACTTAAGACTGTGCGTTCATGAATCAGACTATTTAAAGGTCTTAGAGACTACACACAACGGTGTTGCAGGGGGACATTTTGGTCCTGACCGAGTGATCAAGACCATCCTATTCTCAGGACTTTGGTGGCCCACTCTTCATATGGATGCTCATACCTATGTGAAGAAATGTGACACATGCCAACATGCACAATATCCAGTTAGAAAAGACGAGATGCCTTTGAGGCCAATGATGGGAGGGCGTGCATTTTCGAAGTGGGGCATAGACTTCATAGGTCCTATTAACCCCCTAGCTAGAAACTCCCATGCAGAGTTTATTATTGTAGCCACAGATTACCTTACAAAGTGGGTCGAAGTGAAAGCCACAACAAAGAATGATGCTCAGACTACGGCTAAGTTCTTATTCGAGAATGTGTTCATGAGATATGGGCTACCAATAGAGTTAGTGAGCGATAGAGGCACACACTTCTTGAATGAGGTTATTGAAAATCTTCTCCAAGAATTCTTGGTGATACATAAGAAGTCCGCCCCTTATCACCCACAAGCTAACGGACAAGCCGAGAGCACCAATAAGATCCTCTGTAACGTATTGACAAAACTGGTAAATAATAAGCGCTCTGATTGGGACAAACAACTTCATCATGTTGTTTGGGCTTATCGAGTTGCCTACAAAACGGTACTCAACACCACCCCATTTTAGATGGTCTTCGGACAGAATGCTGTGCTACCATTAGATTTCTTAATCCCCGCTTTAAAAGTAGCACAAGAGTATGAGTGGAATGGACATGAATTGTCCTCTAGGATCTTTGATCTAGAACGCTTAGGTGAGACAAGGCTACGCGCGGCGACAAGCATCTATGCTGCAAAGAAAAGACAAAAGGCATACTTTGATGCACACATCAAAGATAAAGGATTGAAAGAGGGAGATCTAGTGTTGGCTTACACACTAAAACAACATGCCCGTAAGTTGGAAAAATGAGGATATGGACCCATGATCATTAACACAATTTCCACTAGTGGTGCAATTCAATTGGCTACTTTAGAAGGTGATATCTTACCCAACTATATTAGTGGATGTAGAGTCAAGTTATACCAAGAACCTCTTACAGAGGATATGCTTACAAGACTCAACACTGCTAAGAAGCGAAAAGAAGAGGAGTTAAGGGTGAGAGAAGAAGCACAAGCAGATGCTAGAGAGCGCATAAGGCGAAATAAGTTAAGGCGACTAGGCCTAGATGTCAACTCAAAAGCCCCAACATATCACATGGATATGTGCCAAGAATCACGCATAACGACTTCTCAAGTCATTGACCGAAGACCCTTTGTGACCATAGAGATAGGACGAGGGAAGGGTGTAAGGACTGTGAAAGCATTGATTGACTCAGGTGCAGCAAGTAGTGCAGTTAGACTTTCCTACTGCCAAGACATGCAATTGAACATCAATCCCATAGAAGCTTATCTCATAGGATTGGGAGGTGTGGAAACCCCTTGTTTGGGCGAGGTGGTACTTCCCATCTACCTTCAAGATGTTCCAATGATATTCAAAGCGCTAGTGTGTCAAGATGAGAACCTTACAGAACCACTTGTCTTGGGTCAAGATTGGATCTATGACCATGCAGTTAACTTAAACCTAAGAAGTCAAATTCTTCAAGTTTGGGTACATGAACAATGCATTACATTAGAATTAGAGAACTGCATGCTCCTAGATCATGGAACCACACACTCTCTTAGTTCTTCCAATACTAATCATATGGAAGAAGATGTTGTATGTGTCAAAAGCTCTATGATGCGAAGGAAGAACAGGTTCAAAGGCGGGTGGATCTTTCTTCTTCTCCAAAGAATCAAGTAGCCATAGTAGTGAGTCCACCACACAGGCAAACACAACCGTTCACGACAACTGCTACATCAAATAGAAAGAAACCATTCGATACGAAAGCACTTCCGAGCATGACGCAGATCTGGGTATGCAAAGGAGAGCAACCACCGGCCTTGCCCCCACAAATCCCATCCAGGCAAGCCAACCAGGCTAGAAGACGAATGAAGCAGCTAGAAGCTCTTACATCCACAACAACCTATGTTCTCCCACATGCAAAAGGTCTCAATAAAGAAGCCAAAAAGAGAAAAGGGTAAAAACCACGTACAGAGACCGAAGGAAGATCAAATCAGCTCTTCAACAATAGTAGGAAGACATAGAAAAAGGATATGGGTTTGGAAGCCAAAAGTACAAGTAGCCTCCACCGAACCAAAGCACCAACCACACTGGATACCACAGTTCAGAAAGCATCCAAAGAGGAAGACGCCTAAAGTGATCTCTATAGTGCCAAATGCTGTTCTAAAATGGACTCCAATAAGGAGGATTACATTAGTTCGAGACTCAATGGATACCTCCACCAAGGTCGGCATCAACCTCCGTAAATAACATCGAAAGCCTCGACGAGCGACAACCATGTGCTCCTTGCACAACCTTGTCTGTTGCACCATTCAGGTCATGCATTTCCAAAGTATGCATTAATATGGGGCCACATTACATGGCCGTGCATAGACACAATTGAGAGTCCCATGCACGAGAGCACATTGACACATGTAAACCAATTTTTGATACTAATCTTTGTCTTCTTGTTTTGTGACATTGTTCCTCTTAAAAAGAAAAAAAAAAATTATTCCCAGGTTTCGCTCATGAAACATGAATGAGTCTTGCTTAGTTGAAGATTGAACCTTCGATTACTGGGCATTTATCAGTCTGGATAGAACTGTGTCTCAGCTAGCAGATGATATAATTGCCGCCTTATCTGGTAGATGTCAAGAACTTGGCATGAACATGGCATCCACAACTATGGTTTCCTCTTACTATGGTAGGAGTAAAGAGCTTGAAGGTCCGCAACTTGAGTGATTCCACGGAGATATCTGCAAGGGGTAGTTCTGGTAACCTGCAAATCTTTGTATGTATACTAGATAAGAAGACTCCTGCTTATGGTGCGCTAAAGAGAATATGTGAAACTAAGCTTGGTGTAGTTATCAAATGTTGTTTGTCAAGGAATATAAAGAAATTCAATTCTCTGTATTTGGCAAATGAGGCTTTGAAAAGAGGAGACAGGATCAACCACTCAAAAGATCTCATCAGTGGACCATCAACACGGACATTCATCAACAATGTTCCATTGCAAAGGCCAAGTGTACAACACGAAGAGATGAACATCGATCGACCTTCTCCATGTTAAGTATCTTTACTTGGGGAACATCATAACCATGATAGCTTAGGAAACCTCTTCGTCGACATACCCTTGAGCACTTAGCTCAAGAACCCCAATTTTTGCACCATACTTCTTCTGATGCATTTTCCAAGTAAGCATGCATAGGGCTCCATTACAAGGCCGTGCACAAGGCACATAGTTTCCTCAACCCATGCACGAACACACTTACCCATCATCCACTATGGGTTATGAGTACTCAACATGACTACTATGAACATCAACTTTGGAAGATCTAGAGAACATCAACGGAGACTCACAACAACACAATCATGTTGGAATCCAACGAAGAAGTACATACCAAGGCACTACAACTTGCAAAAGCTCACAGTGACAGATGAAGAACCGGACAACCAACCCTGCCACATCTCGGAGCCAGACGACTTTTGTGAAGGGACACTCCCTCTCAAAGCACTACTTGGAACAACCACTACAACAAGGGTCTGTCAGGGACGACAGACTCGAGAGGGGGGGAGTGTTGGAACTCAAGGTCAAGCACAAGCATGGAAGTGTTAAAGATAAATGTACAAGCTCATTTTCATATGAGCCATGCTTGGATAAATTTACCAACTATAAAGATAAAGAAAAAAGTGGAGGAAAAAAGGAAAAAATAATAAAAGAAAAAGTCTAGTCAAAATTCATGATGAGTAAGAGATACAATATCTTGCCTTGTAGTTAGTAGCATGTAGTGGAGAAAGTGGTGAGTTAAGAAGGAGGCACAAACTTCTTCACATGCTCATTGGTTATAAAAGTGAAGTGGGAGCACATTCAAAACAAGGAGAGAAAGAGGCAAGAGCTCCCAATAGTCGGATCTAGCCATTTTGTCATTTTGGTTTTCCCTTAGACTCCTTCTAGCCGCATGTCAGTTTGTACACAGCTCTGTTGCAGAGCTCATATCTCAGTGCATATCTAACCATTTTGTGCATTTAAACATTCATTTGAAAGCTTATCTTGTGTACGTTCTGCATATCAAATATCTTTTTGAAAGCTTATGTAGTTTGTGAGATATCAGTGAAAGTGTGAAGTCCAGTTTTTTAGTATACCTGTGTGGATAGGTAGTCTATTTTGGTCGGTTAAGTTTCCCAACCAAAACATATCCAAATTGCGTGATTTTTGTCTTGTTGGAAAGCTCTTGGCATCTACTATCAGTGTCTTAGATATCTCATTCAGATCATTCATATTCAATGAGATATCTGTCAGAGAGTAAAGTCTAGTTTTATAGTGTACTTATGTGTGCAGGTGGTCTATCTTGGTGAGTTGAGTTTCCTGATCAAAACTCATCCAAATTACTTGATTTTTAGCTTGTTGGAAAGCTATTTGTGTCTAATTTTCCTGTACCAAATATCTTTCTCAAAGGGTATATATTCAGAGAGCTATCAGGCCGAGAGTGAAGCTCAATTCTTCAGCATACTTGTGTGGACAGGTAGTTCATCTTTGTCAGTTGTGTTTCCTAATCAAAACTTGTCCAAATTAAGTCATTTATATCCTGTTAGAAAGCTCTCTTTGTCTAATTTGATTGACTAAAGTCTCAAGTCCATTTGAGCTTTGTATTGAGATCAGCAAGCTATCTAAGGTGCAGATGTTTGTCCAAGTGCTGGACATACAAGGGTTCACTACACACTTCCGTTGCGCATAGGAGACCTCATTCTCCACAGTTGGTATCAGAGCAAACTTGGTGTTGAAGCTTCATCAACAGAGGTGGAGGTGAAGCAAAGCAAAAGAGGAGCTACAAAACAAGAAGGACCTTCACAAATGCAAGAGCAAAGGACTATAACTATTCGAGGTAACTCTCAAAGTCGTTGATACTCTTCAATGGCTGACTTGGGTCAACAAGTAGAGAAGTTGGACAAGGATAACTATCCCGTGTGGAAGTTTAGAATGACCAACTACCTAATGGGCAAAGGCTTATGGGGTATTGTGAGCAGCGATGATGCTCAACCTCAAATCAATCAAGCTATGGCCACTCAACTACAATCAAAACAATTCGAAAGACAACAAGGATGCATCAAATGCCAACACAAGGTAGAAGTAGAGGAAGGGGCCGAAGCTCCTACAATTCTCATAAAGGTATAACATGCTATCATTGTGGTAAAGTAGGACACTATGCTAGTGATTGTTGGCTGAAGAATGGAAGACCAAATGGAGGCAATCAAAGGAACCAAAGCAACTATGCAAGCACCTCAAGTGAAGGAAGCAAGGACACACTACTTGCAATGAGACATGAGTATAGAAGCTCTTGTGAAGATGACAAAAAATGGTACATTGATTCAGGTTGTAGTAACCATATGTCATGCCAAGGAAGTTTGTTCACTAATCTACAGGTACCAAGTGGAAAAGGATGTGTTGAAACAGGTGATGATACAACACATGATTGAGCACATTGGAGATATAAGGCTTGGAGATACAAGCAGAGCAAAGGTACTATCTAATGTTCTTCATGTTCCTACAATTTCAAAGAACTTGATTTCAGTCGGACAAATGGTAGAGAAGGGTTATCATGTCATATTCAATGAGAATGGGTGCTTCATAAAGAATCCAAAAGAAGGCTTCAAGGTCATTGCTCGAGGTAGAAGAAAAGGAACGATGTTCACTTTGGATGTCCAACATCCACATGGAAAAGTCATGTACATTCAATGTGGGAACAGGAAGATTTCAGAGCTGGACTTATGGCACAAAAGAATAGGACACATCAACATTCCAAAGCTGAAGGACATGAGCAAACATGAAGTGGTAAGAGGTCTTCCAAAATTTAATAGCATTGGACTACATGAGATATGTGAAGCTTGTCAACTAGGAAAGCAAACGAGGCAGCCATTCAAGAGGAGCAATTATGTGGCTCCAAATGTCTTGGACTTGATACATACGGATGTATGGGGACCAACCCAAGAGGCATCAATGGCTGGTAATAGATTTTTTGTCACCTTCATTGATGATCACTCAAGAAAGGTATGGCTGTTTTGTATGAAGCAAAAATCAGAGGTGTTTTCTATATTCAAAAGATTCAAAGCTGGAGTTGAAAAGGAAACAGGAAGGTCTATCAAAACCTTAAGGTCCGATGGTGGAGGAGAATACTTCTCCAAAGAATTTTCAGATTTTCTACAAGAGAATGGGATCAAAAGGCAATTCACTTGTAGGTATACATCACAACAAAATGGAGTAGCTGAGAGGAAAAATAGGCAAATTACTGAAATTGCAAGATGCATGCTCAACGAGATGAAGGTACCATTGTACTATTGGGCTGAAGCTACCACAACCGCCATTTACTTGATGAACAGGTGCACAACATCGAGAATACATCACTTGACTCCTGAAGAGGTATATTCCGGTAAGAAACTTGATCTTACACACCTTAAAGTGTTTAGATGTGTTTGCTTTGTTCACATTCCACAAGAAGTTAGAACAAAGATGGTATGAAGATAAAGGAAAGGAAAAGATTCTTGAAGAAGATTGTGATGATTATGCAGGAACAAATCAAAGAGAAGTTCAACAATCAAGCACAAAGGCTTCAGGTCCAGAGGCATCTACATCAAATGAAGAATGTTCAACATGGAGGGGGAGTCATTCTTTGTCTCCAAATTCAGCTCATAATAGAGATGAAGAAGCAAGTGCTACTCCAAACAGTGAGGTAGATGCAAGTGAAGAAGAATATGAAGAGGTAATCACTCCGATGGTAAAGTTGAATAGGTTAAAGAAGCAACTTTCTAAAGGCAATGAAAGAAGATCTTCAAGGACAAGGTATCCAACTGAAAGGTTGAGTTATGATAGTTGTATGGCAACACATTTTGCATACATGATGCAGGTTATCAAAGACAAAGAGCCTGAGACATATGAAGAAGCTTGCACACAAAAGGAATGGAAGCAAGCTATGAAAGAGGAGATCAAAGCTCTCAAAGATAATCACACATGGGAGCTAGTGCCAAAGAAAGAAGGTATGAAGATTGTTCCAAACAAATGGGTGTTTAAAGTAAAGAGGAATGTTGATGGTTCACTAGCTAGATATAAAGCTAGATTAGTTGCCAAAGGATTTAAACAAACACAAGGCATAAATTATGATGAAGTTTTCAGCCTCGTTGCAAAGATGGGAACTATCCGAACCTTAATAGCAATTGGTGCTTCAAGGAGATGGCCATTATATCAACTCGACATAAAAAATGCTTTTCTTAATGGAGAACTACAAGAAGAGGCATACATGAGTCAACCGATTGGATTTGAAGATGAAAACCATCCAGATTTTGTTTGCAGGTTGAAGAAGGCACTTTATGGCTTGAAGCAAGCACCAAGAGCATGGAATCAGAGATTGGTAGAGTATCTAACTAAGTGTGGATACAACCCAAGTAGTGCAGATCCTTCGTTGTACATGAAGAAGGAAGAAAATAGAGAGGTATATATTTGCATATATGTCGATGACCTCATCATAACAGGAAATGATGTTACAGGGATTAAAGATATCAAAAGGAAGCTTGGTAAGGAGTTTAAAATTTCAGATCTTGGAGAGCTGAAATATTTTTTAGGAATTGAAGTTGTTTATGGAAAGAGTGGCATCTACTTGATGCAAAGGAAGTACCTGTTGGATGTTCTTTTCAGATTTGGAATGAGTGAATGCAAACCACTCACTCAACCCATGGACACAAATACAAAGATTTGTTCAAATGATGGAGAACCATTGGAAGATGTAACGACATACAGAAGCATTGTAGCATCATTGATCTATGCAAACATTACAAGACCTGATTTGTCTTATGTTGTTGGTGTACTTTCTCAATTTATGCAAGCCCCGACAAGTGAACACTTAAATTCAGCCAAGAGAGTGTTGAGATACATAAAGCATACAGTTAATCACGCTTTGTTTTACAAGTTTGATGAAGAATTGCAGGTCAAAGGCTTTAGTGATGCTGATTGGGTAGGCTCAAAGGAAGATAGAAGATCAACCTCAGGTTATGTGTTCATGATAGGAAGCAAACCTATCACGTGGAGCTCAAAGAAACAACCTAATGTTGCACTTTCATCTATGGAGGCTGAATATAGAGGATTAGCTTTTGCCACATGTGAAGCAATGTGGATTAAAAAGCTTTTGGCCGATCTTGGAGTGCAAGTTGGAACCATCCCTATATATGGTGATAACATGTCAAGTATTTACTTGGCAAGCAATCCTATGTTTCATGCAAGGAGCAAGCACATAGAGGTCCACTACCACTATGTAAGGGAGAAGGTGCTGAGCAAAGATGTGGAGGTAAAGTTCATCAGAACCAAAGAGCAGGTTGTAGATATGTTTACAAAGTTCTTGGATGCTTCTAAACTGAAAGGTTTCAAGGATGCGATAAATTTGAAGGACATGGATGAAGATAACTCCCAAATGAGCTTGAGGGGGAGTGTTGAAGATAAATGTACAAGCTCATTATCATATGAGCCATGCTTGGATAAATTTACCAACTATAAAGATAAAGAAAAAAGTGGAGGAAAAAAGGAAAAAATAATAAAAGAAAAATTCTAGTCAAAATTCATGATGAGTAAGAGATACAATATCTTGCCTTGTAGTTAGTAGCATGTAGTGGAGAAAGTGGTCAGTTAAGAAGGAGGCACAAACTTCTTCACATGCTCATTGGTTATAAAAGTGAAGTGGGAGCACATTCAAAACAAGGAGAGAAAGAGGCAAGAGCTCCCAATAGTCGGATCTAGCCATTTTGTCATTTTGGTTTTCCCTTAGACTCCTTCCAGCCGCATGTCAGTTTGTACACAGCTCTGTTGCAGAGCTCATATCTCAGTGCATATGTAGCCATTTTATGCGTTTAAACATTCATTGGAAAGATTATCTCGTGTACTTTCTGCATATCAAATATCCCTTTGAAAGCTTATGTAGTTTGTGAGATATTAGTGAATGTGTGAAGTCCAGTTTTTTAGTATACCTATGTGGATAGGTAGTCTATTTTGGTCGGTTCAGTTTCCCGACCAAAAAATATCCAAATTGTGTGATTTTTGTCTTGTTGGAAAGCTCTTGGCATCTACTCTTAGTGTTTTAAATATCTCATTCAGATCATTCATATTCAGTGAGATATCTGTCAGAGAGTAAAGTCTAGTTTTATAGTGTACTTATGTGTGCAGGTGGTCTATCTTGGTGAGTTAAGTTTCCTGATCAAAACTCATCCAAATTAATTTATTTTTAGCTTGTTGGAAATCTATTTGTGTCTACTTTCTCTGTACCAAATAGCTTTCTCAAAGGATATATATTCAGAGAGCTATCAGTCCGAGAGTGAAGCTTAGTTCTTCAGCATACTTGTGTGGACAGGTAGTTCATCTTTGTTAGTTGTGTTTCCTAATCAAAACTTGTCCAAATTAAGTCATTTATATCTTTTTAGAAAGCTCTCTTTGTCTACTTTGATTGACTAAAGTCTCAAGTTCATTTGACTTTTGTATTAAGAGTAGCAAGCTATCTAAGGTGCAGATGTTTGTCCAAGTGCTGGACATACAAGGGTTCACTACACACTTCCGTTGCACATATGAGAACTCATTCTCCACAGGAAGCACATCAGAAAGGTGGGCACACACAAGAAGAAGGAGCAAGTATGGAGCTCCAAGAAGTACATGTCAAATTTTTAGAAGAATCCCCTACAAAAATAGTGATTTTCATCACTAAAAACCATTGTAAATACCATTTTCTATTTTTGTAACTCCATTTTGTTCAAGCCGAGGAGTCCTCGAGCTTGAGGAGTATTAGAAGTATCATCCTACCAATTTTCATAATTTTTAGACTTCGTTTGAGCCCTCAAATAAGCCCTGGAACCTAATTTTTAACTAGGCCGAACACTAGGTCTGGACAGGGCCAAAACTAGTCCAAAAAAACTATAAAAAGAGCTAGAGAGCTCATTTTTGAGGTTAGCTGGTTAGAGAATAGAGCTTTTGTAAGAGAACTCTTTTTGCAATTGAAGCTTTCCATTGTTCCTCTCTTTGATCTTACCTTGTGCGTGTGTCTGTGTATGTGTGTGCATGTTTGTGTGCTTACACTCACACACTTGTGCCTTCACTTGCTCGTGGTCTTCATACCGGTCCTCATGTCTCTGCGGATTAACAAGTAAAGGAGGTGGTGCTTACGCTTGAGCTACAGTTGCTTCGATGACCAAGAAATGATTTTTGAACCTGCAAATGATACATACCCGGATCTGCTTCTGCTATGATCTCTAGATCTGGCCCAATCCGCATCTGAGTAGGCCTTTAGCTCAATATGTGAAGTAAATGGATTAAAAAAACCTTCATTCATGGTCCCCTTTAAGACTTTGAGGACTCTCTTGGCAGCTCCCATATGTGGTCTTCTTGGCTTATGCATCAACTGACTCAATATGCTAACATTATAGCATATATCCACCCTGGTGAGTGTTGCATAGTTCAAACTTCCAACCAAGCTTTGATAGCTTGTGATGTCTTCAATTGGCTCTCCTTCATAAGCATTAAGCTTATGATTTTGCTCCATAGGTGTACCTGCACACTTGGTGTTTTCCATCCTGAACTTGGTGAGCATGTCATGCACATACTTCCTTTGTGTGATGTATGTACTTGAACATATGAGGTGAGTAAAAAGTATGCTCATTGCAGCTCAATCTTTCAAAAAGACTCACTCTATCCTGTGACTAAGAGGAGGTCTATTTATAAATCATTTTAAATTTGATTCTTGATTATTCATGCACCTAAAGGTGGAGCTAAAACTCATGAATGATTTGAATTTGAATCCCAACGAGAATTCATGGAATTTGGCTCCCTTCATCCACAAGATTCCTCTCCACTTTTAGCTTTTACTTTTGACTAGGATAAGTACATAGGTTTTACTCTTGAAAGTTTTACAAGCATATGTTCACATGACTATATTTCTATGAAGTAGATAATGAAAGTAATCTAAATCTAAAGCAAAGCTCTTAGGCTTGCTTCTTGCACCTTCAATCCTAAGAAGATTGAGTCTTCAATCCTTCAATATCTCTTCCACTCCAATCACTACTTTGAATCTCTTCAGTTATGCCTTTGTCATCATGCCTGCTCATTTTCTCAGTGCTTGTAATATTTTCCTTGACATAATGATAATGCACTTCTATATGTTTAGCCATGGCATGATACATTGGGCTAGTAGCAAGATGAAATGAACTAATATTATCCCCAAAAATGTGAGGAACAGATGGCTTAAGACCTAAGATCTTTATCCACATTTCTTCGTGAGTTGCACTAACAAGTCCTCTATAATCAGCCTCACTTGATGAGAGTCCAATAATGGGTTGCTTCTTTGAGGACAATGAAATCAATTAAGTACCTGCAAAGGTGAGGTATCCATATGTGCTTCTCCTATCACCTTTAGAGTGAACCCAATCTACATCAAACAAGAGCTTGATATCTATATTACATGTGTAAGGATAGAACAAGCCTTAATTGATAGTTCCCTTCAAATATTTGAGTATTCTTTTGGAACCTTCCATGTGAGGTATCCTTGGAGTATGCATGAATTGACTTAAGACATGTACTCCATAAAAAATGACAACCCTTGTTAATATAGCATTGTTCAAAGCACCAACTAGACTTTGATAGTTAGTTATATTTTCTATTTGTATGAGCACTTAACTTCAAGTTCATCTCCATAGGTATACCTACAATCTTTGTATTTTCCATTTTGAATCTCACAAGCATGTCTTTGATATACTCTCTCTGAGTGAGATACATACCCTTTTCTATGTATACCACTTCGAATCCTAGGAAGTATGTAAGTAGACCAAGACCATTTCTTTTGAATTCCTCTTTAATCTAAAACTTGATCTTCCTTAGTCCTTCAACATCATTACGTGTAATTATGATATCATAAACATGTACACATAGGTATATGACTTTAGATTGATTCCTCTTGAAGAAGAGGGAAGGATCTACTTTGCTCACGTTGAATCCCGTATCTTGCAAATAGGTGAGAAGTCTAAGCTTCCAAGCCCTAGGGGCTTTCTTCAAACCATACAAAGCTTTTCTTAATTTGCATACATACTGAGGGCATGATGAATTTTCAAAAAATAAGAGGTTGAGCCGTGTATACCTCTTTAGGTATCCATCCATTTAGAAAATCATTTTTTACATACATTTTGTAGATCTTCTAATCCTTCAAACTTGCAACAGTCATAAGCACCCTGACGGTTGGCATCTTTGCAACTAGTGAAAAAGTTTCTTCATAATCAATTCCTTGTGTTTGTGCATGCCCTTTGGTGACAAGTCTTGCTTTTTGTGTGTCTATAGACCCATTAGAAATTTTCTTTATCTTGTGTATCCATCTTGAACCTATGATCTTCATAGATGGAGTCTTGGGCACCAATTCCCAATTTTGATTTTCCTCTAAGGCATCAATGTCTTCCTCCATGGCATTCATCTATTCAGGGTTCTTCTTTGCTTCCTCATATGATGAGGGCTCCTTAGAGTTTGAGTCATGTGCTAAGTATATAGAATGTTTATTAACTAATGAAGTGTCATAACCATACCTTCTGGCTTCTTCTTTTCTCTACTTGATCTTTTTATTGTTTGTAAAGAGGATTCTGCCACATCGTTCAACTCCTACACTTTGGTTTTGCCTTTAGAGTTCCAAAGACTGATTTCTTTCCTTAGAGTCTTTTGATCATCTTCATAGTCACTTGATGCTCCAAGTGTATACTCATTCCTCTTTGATAAAGTTGGAAATTCCTCCTATAGGTCACAAGGTATCTTGAACCACCTACAATCAAACCATGATTTTTTTTCATCAATCACAACATCCCTACTTACAATGAAACCTTTGTTACTTTGCTTTTGTAACCTAGAACCTTTCTCATTAAGGTCATAGCCAATGAAGATGCATTTCTCTACCTTAGGGTACAATTTACCTCCAATATATGAAGGTATGTGTGCATTTGCAATGCATCCAGAAATCTTGCAATGATCAACGTGAGGTCTTCTTCCATTCCATACCTCATATGGGGTCATTCCATCTAGAGTGCTAAGTATATTCACCAAATAGGTAGCTATTGATACTACCTTTTCTCAGAAGTAGGTAGGGAGTTTCTTTTCATTTAGCATTGACCTTGTAACCTCCTTAATTGTCGTGTTCCTTCTCTCTACCAGTCCATTTTTCTCAGGAGTGTATGTGGTGGTGATTTCCCTTTTGATCCCTCTCTCTTGGAGATAAGAACCAAAGTCATGGAAGAAATATTCTCCTCCTCCATCTGACCTTATTCTTTTTAGGGTTTTACCTGTTTAGTTCTCCACAAGAGCTAAACACTTTCTGAAACATGAAAATACTTCATCTTTATGCTTCATAAAATATTTTTATAGGTTGATTTTCCTACAACAAAAGAGAGGCCAAAACCTAAAATCTTGGAGTGGATTTCATCATCAAAAAAGGAGTAGACGAAAAAAATTTGATAAGGATCTCAAAGACCATTAATAACAATATACTCAAGGAAAGTATCTCATAAGATTGCATTTATAACAAACAAATGCTCTTTCGAATCCTTGATCTTCCTTAGAAAAATTTCCATTGAATCTGCTTCATTCATATTGTAGCTCTCTAATTGTTTTTGAAGATAAGCAACACGAACGTATTTTCTTGCATGGTGCAATGTGGTAAGAGTATCCCTAGCATCTTTGGTTGTTCCACATGAGTGAATGTGAAGGATAATGGCACCTTTGGTAGAAAACACTATCAATGGATGTGCTTGTGCATGTTTCTCATCCCAACCAAACTACTATATAGTAGGTGCAATATGATCTCTAAATTAAAGAACATGAAGATCAACATCTTCAACACCACTTGCAAAACCTACTATCATAATATTTGCAGGTATAGGAGGACATATTTCAAAACCTTGCATAATACTCCACAAGCCTTTTGCTACGTACACATAATGAATTATGTATGCCCACAATGGGTAGTCAGAACCATCAAAATATTTTTAATACCTAACATACAAAATAATTGATTATTTTTGGCCATGGCCACTGACTATATTGTGATGTAGAAAATTTATTGTTTCTCAAAAATACTGAACAAAAATACTCAATTCAGCTTCACTATATCTCTAATAGAATTTACACTGCTTGCATTGGTGAATGGATATTTGTATATATGTTTGGCGTAAAAGGGTGAAATTTCCTACACAATGAGTGTGATAGTGATTTCAAAGGCAAAGACAATTTCAAATCAATTTTTCAACCATGCAAAAATACATGAAGATTAGTTTTGAAGTATTATTGATAAAAAAATATGCTCACCAATTTTATTGCAATTTTGAGATAGTGTTCAAAAGGATGTTGACAAACCTCTATAGAAAATGGTGATCTAATATTATACTAATCATTAGAGTTCAAGGAGTTGGGAAGCACACATAGAGCATGAGGAAAAAGAGGAAAAACACTTAGTGTATTACTAAGCCAATGTACAAAGATAATAGCCCATTAGGGTTAGAGGCATCCGTACAAGTTGGGGAGGAAAACCTCTCAAAGAGGGTGAAAAGCTCTAGTTTTCTTAACTATGTTTGCACACATTCATATTGAAGTTTCTTAACATAACTCAGTCATATTTTCAAAGTGTCAATGATGCTTGGCTGTTTCTAGTTTTATTAGTATTCCTATTGGTTATTTATCAGCATGGCACTAGAGGTTTAGCTCACATCTAGATGATCTGGCTCTAGTGCAAGTTGCTCCATAAAGAGCTATAACTTGCAAGGTAGGTAAAACTTTGGGATTCACAAATGTGATGGTACCAACGCCTCTTTATGGAAGTTTGAGATTCATGTTCTCATTATTCAAAGAAGATAGTGGAAGTTTCCACTAGTGGCCCCATAAAGAAACCTACTAATATGGATGACGATGATGGTTGAGAGGACCTTGACAATGTGTTCATGTCTATAATTCATTTACACCTTGTAGATAGAATCTATTTCATTATCATGGATATTAACACAATAGAGGAGCTTTGCAAGAAGCTTTGCAACACTTATGAGAAAAATAGTCCTTCGAAAAATGTCTATTTGATGAAGAAGGTCTATAACTTTCATATGAAAGAGAGTAATAGTGTTGCTTCTCATTTGAATGATTTCGATGCAATGTTTTCTTGTTCCAAGTTGTGAAGATGGAAATGGATAATGACATGAAAGTATTTCTCTTTATAAACACAATATCACCCTCACAAGATACATTCGACACATCTATTATTAATAGTGCGACTAGTTCCAAATTTTTTATAATGAAACTTGTGGTGCACTTTTGAGTGAGCAGATTTGGAGGAATTTTATGGCTATCGCACATAGTGCAGATGCATATAGCATATCTAATTCTAATCAAGAAAACAATTACCACATGGAGGAGAAAGAACAACGGTATGAATGATCAAGGTTTCAAGGGTAATTAAAATCACAAAAAGAGAGATATTGAATGAAATCATTTCCATAAGAAAGAGCATATGAAAAAGTATTGCTATGCTCTCAAGAATTCCAAAGATAAAGGGCAGCACATTGATGGGCATGTTAAATAGTTACCTGCATTGTCTAATTTATCCACAAAGATAGAAAAAAGAAATTCTATTTCAAATGATGTTGATGTAATGACCCTTGGAATTATTTTGCCTAATTGAATCACACCCTACTATGGATAATGTATGTCATGTACTTTTGGATATCAAAGGGCAATAGATTATTGCTAAAGGAAGCAAAGTTGGCTCACTTATCCCTTGTTTGTACAAAAAAAAGAAACTTTGTTAGTTGCCACTAACAACCTACGATTTGTATATGGTATGTTCATTTAAGTCACATATATCATAATGGAATGAAAATTCTTTCTTGTTTTGGCTACTTACATGCGTTATCTTTATTTGAACTCTCATTTTGTGAGAATCTTCTGTTGATATATTTAGGTAGTGATGTGTGTGAACACTCTAGGATCGTCTGGGCACTTTTTTCCCTCTTTAGGAGGTTTTTTTCCCTCGGCTTTTATATACGCCTATTGCCCTAATGGGCTACTTATCTTTGTACATTCTCTAGTAATACATTCATTATTGTGTGTTGTGCTCCAAGCTTCTTCTTCTTCCTTGTGTTGTTCGCGTGCTTTCGTAGACGTCTAACTCCAACAATTGGTATCAGAGCAGGTCGTCGCTTCATCTAGGGTGCCGTCAATACTCCTCCAGTTGCAGTCTCAGAATTGCATGAATTTTGGTGAGCATACTCAACGTGTTTCTGAGATCAAAATTGCTTCGTTCTGTTGTGCCGAAATTGTGATCTGAGCTCATTTCGGCCTCCAAACACACTCACAGTGCTTGTGTAGGCTATTTTGTCTTTTTGTGCCAAAGGTATATACCAGTTTCTGTTCGCCAGTATAAGCGTCTCGAAGTTTGCTACAGGTCTAGTGGAATTCATCTGGGCAGTTCTGTTCAACTTTTTGAGATACAGTCAATTTTCTGCATCAAGGTATTTTAGTCACTGGCCATGGCTGAAAGTAGTGATGTATTCCGTATGTTGGCTATTGAGGATAAGTTAGATGGTACCAGCTACCTGTTATGGGCTTATATGATGCGACATGTGTTGGTTGCAAAAGGACTGTGGAACATTGTGCAAGGTGTCGAAAAACTTCCTATCACACCTGCAACTGTTACAACTGCAGGTACTGAAGCTGATGCAGAAGGTGTCGAAGATGATGATATTCTGCATATTCCTATTTGTGTTGCGGTTTTTGCTGCACCTATTGCAGATCAGATTCGTTGGGATGGCAGAGATGCCCAGGCACATGCATTGATAGCTTTGTCTGTCAAACGTGCCATTATTCCTCACATTCGCTCTTGCAGAACAGCTAAGGATGCTTGGGATACACTTACCACATTGTACCAAGCTAGGAATGAGGCTCGTGTTGCTTACCTCTGAAAACAGTTGGAGAGTGAGCACATGAATGAAGGTGATTCTATGGACAATTTCCTAACAAAGATCAAAGACTTGAAGGAACAATTGATTTCTGTGGATGAGGTTATACCAGATAACTCACTTGTGCAGACCGTTTTGAATGGTCTTCTTGATTCATATTAGAGTTTTGCTTCTACTCTTCGGCTGATGATGAAAGGCAATCCAAATGCCTTGTCATTTGAGGAGTTAGTCTATGTTCTGTTGCAGGAAGATCAGTCCAGGCAGAACAGGTCCATTATGTGTCTTGCAGATCAAGCTTTCCTGACTAGTTAGAAGGGCAAAGGAAAATGGAGCTCTTCTACTAGTAAGCAGAAATCTACAAATGCTGCACATTCAAAGAACCAAGACAAAGATGAAAAAAAAAATCAAAAAAGTAGAAATTGTTTTGTAAATACTGTAAGGGGAATGATCATATCATAAAGAATTGTCCAAAAGTGGCTGCAAAAGAGGCAAAGAAGAAAGAGGTTGGAATGGTTGTTGCAGAAGCCTCTACACAAAAAACGGAGTCTGCTAATCTTGTGGAGGAAGAAGAATGGGCGTTTACTACTGTTTGCAGTTTTGACCCATCTTCTCATGAGCAGTGCATGTCTGCAGTAGAATCAGATGTTTGGTACTTTGACAGTGGGGGGACCAAACATATTACCTTGTAGCACAGTTTCTTCTCTTCACTCGAGCCTGCCCCTACAAGGAATACTGTTACATGTGCCAACAACTCCTCTTATCTTGTTATGGGAGTTGGTAAGATCATTTTGACTACTGCTAATGGTAGTTCTTTCACTTTGTGAGATTCTTTATTTGTGCCAGGGATCAAGAAGAACCTGTTATCAGTTTCTGCATCAGGCAAGATTGGCTTGGTTGTGAAATTTGTTGATGATAGGTGTACAGTTCATGATCAGTCAAATGGCGATGTGATTATTGCTTCTGGAATTTTATGTCATGGGTTGTATAAGCTCATAGACTATGAAAGATCAGTAAATGATTTGGCATGTGCAGTAAATGATTCTCAGGCTATGTCAGATGCAAAGCTTTGGCATGCATGCTTTGGTCATCTGAATTTTGCTAGTTTGCTACGCATGCAGAAATCTAAAATCGTGTCCTCTTTGCCCAAACTTGAGGCACCTGGAAAACATGTTTGTGAAGGCTGTATTTTGGGAAAAATGCAGCATTCGTCCTTTCCAAAAGATGGTTCAGTTCGGGCTACTCAAAAATTGCAGCTTTGATGTGTGTGGTCCTATGCAGACACCTTCTTTTGGGAATTATCTTTACTTCGTGACTTTCATCGATGATTTTTCCAGGCATGCATGGGTATATCCATTGAAGGAAAAGTCTGAAGTGTTCATGTGCTTCAAACAGTTTTTGGTTTTGGCTGAAAATCTGTCAGCATGTAAAATGGGCACCCTCCGTTCTAATCGAGGGGGGGAATATATGTCTTCTAATTTTAATGCATTTTTGGCTGAACGTGGGATAAAACACCAATGTACAATGCCATACACACCTCAACAAAATGGAGTTGCTGAACAAAAGAATATGTCACTCATGGAGATGGCGAGGTGTATGGTCAAGAGTTAGGCTTTACCACATAGTTTCTGGCTTGAGGCTATCATGTGTGCAGCATATGTACTGAACAAGTGTCCCACTAAAGCGCTGCAGTCTATCACTCCATATGCGGCTTGGCATGACCACAAGCCATCTGTTGCTCATCTGCGTGTTTTTGGTTGTTTGGCATATGCATTAGTGCCTAAACACCATTGTAGAAAATTGGATGATAAAGTAGTAAAATGTATTTTTGTTGGGCACAGTTCTGAAAGTAAAGGCTATTGTCTGTATCATCCACAAGCTAAACGCATTCTGGTCAGCCGTGATGTTGTTTTTGTGGAGGACGCTATTCAGCCATTGCTTTCATGTACTAAGGAGACATCTGTTAGCTCCAAAGACATGTATGATACTTTGCTGCCTCTTTTTACAGGTGGACATTCTAGTGTTGGTCCTAATGAGGCAACTTCTCAACCTTTGCAGGTTTCATGTGATGATGCAGATCATTCCATTTCTGATGCAGATTTACATGATGCACTTATTGATGAGAGAGCTGATATTGAGCAGGCAAGAACTATGCCAAAATGGCTGGTGCACACCTTGCGTGATAGCAAATTAGATGCACCTCTGTCATATCGTACTCAATCAGGCTCTCATAGTGCCTCTTTTGCATCACATTGCTATGCTATGGCTGCATGTAGTCTATGTGATGAGACTGAGCCTGTTTCGTTTGATGAAGCACAAAATTCAGAAAATTGGATGGCTGCTATGCAATCTGAATATGATGCAATAATGAAGAATGGTACTTGGTCTTTATGTGACTTGCCTCCTAGCAAGAAGGCCATTGGCACTAAGTGGGTATACAAGCTGAAGCGTAAACCTGATGGTACAGTTGACAGGCATAAGGCTAGGCTTGTTGAAAAGGGTTATGCACAGGAAAGAGGCATTGATTTTGATGAGACCTTTGCACCTACATGCTGTATGACGGAGCATCTGTGTACTTGCAACCCATCATGGTTGGAATGTACATCAGTTGGACATTAAAATAGCATTTTTGAATGGTGACTTACATGAAGAAGTGTATGTTTTTCAGCCCCGAGGCTTTGTGCAGAAAGGGCATGAAAACCAGGTGTGCAGGTTAAAGAAGGCATTATATGGTTTAAAGCAAGCACCATGTGCTTGGTATGAGAAGATACATGCCTATCTGATTGCACATGGTTTTGAGAATAGTCCAACTGAAAGCACCTTATATGTTAAGCGTGCTAATGATGTCCTTCTGATCATTGTTGTCTATGTTGACGACATGCTGCTCACTGGTCCTATTGAGAAGCATATTGTTGATTTTAAGGCTGATTTGCATGCCTCATTTGAGATGTCTGATTTGGGGCATTTGCATCATTATTTGGGCATTTAGTTTATGCACGTTGTGTGTCAAACAAAATATATTGACACATTATTGCAACATTTTGGCCTCGAAGACTGTAAGCCTATTGCTACTCCTATGGAGACAGGTTTACGATTGAGTCTTCATGATGCTGGAGATGCATTTGATGTTGTTCTCTATCAACAGGCTGTTGGATGCTTGATTTACTTATGCATTACTCCGCCAGGTATTCAGTTTGCTGTCTCACAAATGAGCAGGTTTATGCATTGCCCAGGAGTCAAGCATTGGCAGGCAGTTAAGCGCATCTTTCGCTACTTGAGTGGTGCTCGGTTACTTGGGTTGTTTTATCCCAAGGGGGGATCACTACCACCAGATTTGCATGCTTTTTCTAACTCTGATTGGGCTGGTTGCTATGACACTTGTGTGTCCACTTGTGTGTCCACTTGTGGCTTTTGCTTCATGCTTGGTAGCTCATGTATATCTTGGTTGAGCAAGAAGCAGCCTACTATGGCCACTTCCAGTTGTGAGGCTGAGTATAGTGCAACTTTCACAGCTACTGTTGAGTGTGTGTGGCTCAGATGCCTTATGGCTGATTTGGGTGTTGGTCCGTGTTCTGCCACCACCATCTTCACTGACACTCAAAGCGCATTGGCAGTTGTGAGAAACCTTGTGTTCCATGCTCATACTAAGCACATTGAGGTGCATTATCAGTATATCAGGGAGAGGTTCTCTGCTGGGGAGATCAGCTTGGCATATGTGCCCACGCAGGAGAACATTGCAGACCTTTTCACGAAGGCTTTTCCTAGGGAGAAGTTTGAAGCTTTCCGCAAAGCTTTGGGCTTACTTCCTTTTGTGAAGTGATTTCCACATAGCTTGGCACTTCCTTATACATCAGTGCCAGCTACTTGTTCACCGCATCACTCCCAGGGGGGATTTGGTGATATATTTAGGTAGTGATGTGTGTGAACACTCTAGGCCTGTCGAGGCAATTTTTTCCCTCTTTAGGAGGTTTTTTTCCCCCGGCTTGTATATACGCCTAGTGCCCTAATGGGCTACTTATCTTTGTACATTCTCTAGTAATACATTCATTATTGTGTGTTGTGCTCCAAGCTTCTTCTTCTTCCTTGTGTTGTTCGCGTGCTTTCGCAGACGTCTAACTTCAACATCTTCAATATGAAAAGAAAACTAAATTTGTGCATAGAATGCACAATAAATCTTCAACTAGTCCACAAGAACTTGTTCATAATGACATATGTGGTCCTATGCCCAATAGGTCATTAGATGGTGGTCTTTAGTTCATCACTTTTATAGATGGTGCTACTTGAAAAGTCTCCAAGTATCTTATCAAGTCTACAAATGAGGTATTCCCTACTTTCAAGAAGTGGATTTCTTTTATAGGGTCCAAGAAGGGAACTAAGCTTAAGATTTTATGTTAAGAAAATGGAGGTTGGTATACCTCCTATGAATTGAACCATTTTATTTAGCATCAAGGAGTATGTAGGGAGCTTACGGCTACTTTTACCCAAGTATATAATGGCATATCTGAAAGGGTGAATATAATTATTCAAGATAGAATGGTTTCTATGTTGCATCATGCAAACCTTTCAAAAAGGTTTTTGAAAAGGAAATGTTGAAAGTTCACATAATTAACCCTTCACATAGTATTGCCAAAGGTTTGAAAGTGACATAAGAGTTATGGACAAGGAAACCAAAATACTATCATTATGTTCAAGTGTTTGGTTGTGAAGCATATGTCCATGTTCCAAATAACTTGGAACAAATGTTGGACTACAAATCCAAAAAGTGTATTTTTCTTGGATATGGAAGAGATGGATAATATAGATATCACTTGGGATCTTGAAACACGTTCAATGATCAAAAGTAATGATGTCATTTTAGTGAAATGAATATGCATAAAAACCCATTAAAGACTTTGAAGTGGGAAGAATCCATTTCAAGGATGTAACTCCTATTGTTATTATGCATAAGAATCTGATAGAAATGGTTGTTCATGAATATGTTCAATAAGAGTTTTTTGGTGCTCTTGATCAACAACCATTGAGATGATCTTCACATGTCTCACATCCACCTCCTAGATTTGTTCCAAGACTGGGTTTTTTCATATTGATAGATGTTAGTGAGACTTCATCCTATAAAAAAGCTATGGAGACAATTGAACTTGTCAAATGGGAGCATGACATGAAAATTGAACTTGATTCCATTCATAAAAAATGTATTTAGGGAGTGGTACCTTTTCTAAAGGGAAAGAAAAATTTACCATGAAAATGGTTTTGGAAGTTGAAATTCACATCAAATAATTCTTCTCCAAAGTATGAAACATATTTGTTTGCAAAAGAATTCAAGCAACAACAAGGACTTGATTTTGAGGAAATCTTATCATTGATACCCAAGATGCCTACATTATGTATGTTGTTTGAATTAGTCACGAAATTGGACTTAGGTTTGGTCCAAATTGATGGGAATATTTTTTATTGCATGATATTTTAGATGAGATCTATATGGAACAACTAGAGGTTTATTTAGTTGCTGGAAAAGAAAGTGTAGTATTGTAAGCTCTAGAAGAGTTTGTATGGACCCACTCAGTCACCTACATAGTGCTATCAAATTTTCATGCATTCATGAAGTCCAAAGGCTATCCAAGGAGCAATAAGGATCATTGAATCTACACTAAGAGATGTTTAGATTGCAGCTTGACATGCTTGAATATTTAGGTTGATGATATTTTGATTGTTGGGAATTCTTCAAAAGACTTGTCTCCTTTGAAGATGAGGTTGAATCAAAATTTCGAAATGAAGGATTTGGGAAATTCTAAAAATATTCTTGGCATGTGTATTACTCCTAATAGGAATAATAGATGCATATATTTGTTTCATAGTGAGACATAATCAAAGTACTTCATAAATTCAATATGCATGGTTGAAAGGAGAATTGCCTACATACCCGACCTTCTCATTGATCATGGCTGTCAAATCATCCCGCAGGGCCAAATTTTTCGGCTTCTGGGGATTCCCTTGGGGTTTGGCATCTCTATGGAACAGCGGTGGAGCTGGGTGCTTGCCAAACTCGAAAACAAGCTTAACTATTGGAGAGGTATGCAAATCAATCTTGCTGGTCGTGCTATGGTCATCAACATGTTCCTCTTATCATCTACCATTTATTTCCTTTCTTGTTGGAGACCGAAAGAGCAAGATCTGTCCAAACTGGATAGTATTTGTAGAAACTTCCTTTGGACGGGCGACCACAATAGGAGGGGGGTGCCTAAAATCAAATGGTCCATCTACACCAGCCATAGAGATAGAGGGGGACTTGGTATCTTGGACATTGGATGCATGGCTAACAAACTGTCGGCCAAATGGATGACTAAGGCTTGGTGCAACGGGGAGGCCTCGTGGGCCAAGCTGATCTTCAGAAACAAGAATGAGTTGGCGCTCATGGGTTTCCCAAATTGGAGGAATCTTGACATCTTGACCATGCTGTTTTCCCCGATCCCCGTCTTCCCGAAAGGCTCTAATCTGGTGTGCTCCCTTTGGAAGAGTTGGAATAAAGTCAAAAGCTCCACAAGAATAAGTGAAGACTGGAAGTGGGCTGCCGGTATCAGACAAAACGACTCTATCTGGTTTCCGATCCATGGCATCCGGAGTGTGGAATCTTGGAACATTCAAAACGCCAAGAAGCTATGGAACAAAGGCTTCAAAAAATGGAAACATCTCTGGAAACAAGACACCAACCGCTGGATCAACTTTGAGGATATTGACCCTAGCATCAACATTTCGCATGAAGAATGGAACACTTTGCAAAGCAGATTTCTCGCTTGGGACCGACACAAAGTTCGCCTTCTCATGGGACACGACATGCCGAGCTCGCTTGGTCTCAAATGGCACAATGGGAATAGTCTACCAAAAATCCCGAACATCAAAGAAACGATCGACTATCAGGTTAACCTCAACAAAAAGTGGTGCCTGTCATGGACACGGCTTCGGTGGGACATGAAGTTCATGGCTATCTGGCACCCCCTCATAGAAATCAAAAAGTCTGTCCTCTTATGGCAAATTCTTCATCACGGAATCTGGACCAACCTTAAGGCTAGCAAAATTTGTGGGATCCCTCCCTGGTGCAAACGCTGCCACCGGTCTATCGAAGATGTTTCACACATCTTCTTTACCTGCCCCAACTCCAACAGACTCTGGCAGGTGGTTGGAAAGAGAATTAGACTTCAAAAACGTCTCAGTTGGCAGCAAGCCCTGCTGGGAGAAGCGATCGGCTGCTCCGCGACTCTCTGGAACGCCATCAGAGGGGAGGTTCTATGGAAAATCTGGCGGGAAAGATGTGCTTTCAACTTCGGTGACTCCCCCAAGGAGTGGTCAATTGAGAAATCATTGTTCCTCCTTGGCAAAAGGATTGTCAACTGTAAAAAATCCCCCCCCTTTAGGCATCATCAAGTACTCCTTTTGATCGATAACAAGCTTAAACCCAAGTGGGCCCCACATGAGGGTGATGAGAGGGTAATTAACCTTCTATGTAATGTCATCTAAGCTCTGTAAAAGCTTCCCCTGCTCTGTGGGATTTGGGGGCTCCCGTGGGCACTAGTCCCCTTCTCTTGTACTTTTCTTTATTTAATTCAAGTCCGGGAGAGTAGGCTATTGCCGAACTTCCTTTACATTAAAAAGAATTGCCTACATATTTGAAGCTTAGCAAGGATGATGGTCCCCAATTTGATGAGGAGAAGGAATTCAAGAAAAGAATTCTTTATTAATATGTCACTCGTAGTCTCACGTATGTTATGGTAGCTATGAGACCCATCATTGCCTTTGCACTAGGAGTTTGCATAGATATATATATATATCAAATGTTGGAAAGACACACTAAATTACGATCAAAATTATATTGAGATACCTTAATGGCATCAAGGATATGTGTTTATGCTTAAATAAAGGTGATGCATCCATTGAAGGATACAAAGACTCTCACTATGCTTATTGCTGAGACAATAGAAAGTCTACTACAAGGTACATTTTTCATTTCATAAGTGGTGCTATTTCTTAGAGATTTCATCTCCAACAATATAGAACTGTTTCCAGTATAACAGTAGAGTATGTTGTAGCCAATGAGGCATGTAAGAAGCATTGTCAATATCTAGATTGGCATGTGACATGGGCATTTCAACAAAGTAATTATATGATCTAATTGTCTCACTATTCTTGAGAGATATGAAATCAAACATCATTTGGTCACTCGTATCTATGGCCAAAGATATTGAGACTAGACTTAAGCATAGGTTTATGTGCTCTCTAAAACAAGTGTTCTCTCTAGCACATGGTGGTCCTAATAGTCACTTTGTTTTATTGATATTAGAGCTTTATAGGATCCATGGTGAGCTTGAGCTTGGGAGGAATCATGGAGATCTTTCTCACCTTTTGCATAACATAAAAAACATTTTCTAGGAAACATAGAGGTCAAGTTCGACACATGTGAACAATGCCGCTGGGAACTGAATGCACAACTTCACCATCTAGAGGTGTACACACTATCCATTAAGCTACATGTGCTCAACGAAATACATTGACAAGACCAATTCGTATTATCACACCTATTCCACCATAGTATTGAAAATATCAGAATAAGGAAGTGCATACTACACAAGATACAAGGTTTGATCCTGCCACCTCTACATGTGAGGAAACTCATGTATCCAAGATGTAATATCTTAATGTTGACTCTACTCATTTGCATGCCACCTTTTGTGCAGACTTACATGTAGCCAAGATATTAGAAGTACCCTTCAAAGTGATAAAAGTGTGAAATTTTGACAGCCTACATGTAGATTAGAGGATTCGAATGAGAGATCTCATATATGAGGCTACACTCTATCCACATAGTCAATCAATCAGCTCACAAGGGTGATAGAAAAAAAAACCTGAGTTGTCCAAGCCTACTGGTCAGATTCAAACTTGAGTAGTAAGTTAGGGTGGATTATGACCTAATTAGGCGGGCACAATAGTTTAACATTGCTTTCATTATTATTGTGGCTCTGCTTCAATTCCTTTCTTTGCAAGAAAACAAACACTTGAAGTCAGGATCATGATTTGATTCCCATATAGATTGAGGCATGGAGAAGTTTTCAAGAATCATGAAGAGAGGAAGCTAGTCCATGCATCATCATTGGCCCCAACGGTCAACATTGCCAAGGTTAATGATGATTTTGGAGACACAAGAAGGTGCCTTTGACTTGCATGCACACAATGTGAAGGGCCAAGTGAACTACACCATCACCATCCAATGCCGATCCAAGATGAGAAACTATCCAACTCAATAGAGGTCGACTTTGAGATTTGAAAACTTAGACGAATTTTCTCTGAATCTCCTTTCAAGCTAATATGCCAAGAAAGAGAAGTTTTGGACACAACAAAAACTACCTAGATGATGACATTTCCAACATGATCAAAGGATGGATGAAGCTATTTATGAATTTAAGTACTCTTCAAGTTATGTTTGGTTTCAATATATGTTTGTCATAGTTTTCATTCTTTTTTCATTGATTCACAATTGAAGCATACAATTGAGTTTCAAGTTTTGATGAGGGTTCAACCAATGGCAAGAATTAATGAAAGTCACGTAGGGTATACACACACACACACACACACATATATATATATATGTATATATATATATATATATATATATATATATATATATATATATATATATATATATGTATATATATATATATATATATATATATATATACATACATACATATATATATATATATATATATATGTATATATATATATATATACATACATATATATATATATATATATATATATATATATATATATATATATATATATATATATATATATATATATATATATATATATATATATATATATATATATATATATATATATATATATATATATATATATATATATATTTATTACCTTCATGCATGAAAACAGAATTTTTTTTGTGCATTTTTTCTTTTCAAAAGAATCTTTTGTTGCCCAAATTCAAGTTCAAGGATTACTTTTGCACACAAGGTTTTCTTCCATAAAAAAAAATATTCTAGATGCACAAAGCATGTGCACACTCATGTTGAACCATAAAGGGAATCATGAGTAGCATGTTTTTGCACAACCTAGATGCATGAAGTACACAGGTGCACATGCAAAGTATGCAAACACATGCATTTGGATGACTTACAACCATTATATTTTATTTTTTGCATACATTATGCATCTTTTCAAGTAAAAGGATCATGCATGCAAGAATGTATGCATGACTTTGGAAATACAAGTACAAGAATAGATGCATGACATTGCAAATACAACTACTAGTTATAATAGACTCTAGTTAGTTAGGAGGTAAAGGGATCTTCAAACCAACTACACAATGAATGGAAATTATAAGTTGGAAATAGAGTAGCTCATTAAGTATTATAGGACATGAATGATAAAAATTCTAGAGAGTTTAGAAATAAACTCTCAAAAAGTTGAGGTGCACTTTATTGAAAAGGATCATTGTCATATAAATTATGGGACTAGTTAAATCATGATTCTCTTTTTATTATTCCATAAAGATCAATGTATAGCTTATACTTAAGTAGAAAATAGTACACAAGACGTTCCAAGATTTACTTTAAGTATTTGAAATACTTAAAGAATGTTTGGGAATCATGAACAAACCACAAGCTTGGTCTCTATAGGAAGATCATCGAAAGTAAACATCCTCAATGAAAGGCCACCACTTTGGAAGATTATAAATTTCAATGATATACCAAATTTGGGTAGTAAATAACTTATGGCTAAGTTGTTCATCAAGTGAATCCAATGATATAGCTTTGGTAGTTCTAATTCATGACCTAATGGTACAAAGAGTTAGATTCTAATTGCTATTCTTGAAAATGTATCATTCATACTTAAACATTCAAGAATATATCTTATAGGATAACTAGTCAAAATTAAGGTATGTTAAACATCCAATGTAATAGATCTTTGGACAAGAAAAAGAGGTTCAATCATGAAACGTTTTGAAAAAGGTCCAACAAGTATGAGGAGCAAAACATTAGCTTTCATGATGCTCAAGTATGCATGCACTAATTCAAAGTAGCACATTAAAATAGGTTGATTATAAGGAATCTATAAAAGATTCTTTGAATGATCAAAGGTAGGGTATGCTAATATTTTGATAAAGAAGAAAGTGTTATTCTTATTATAATTACTATATGTTGGTTCAATCACCAAGGGAAGTTTGTACTTTATACTACGCACCCAAAGCTGGTCCTCAAAATATCTTTAAACTACACAAGAAGCAAAAATAGATTGACAAAGGAGAATAATTTTTGTTTTGAACTCAAGAAAAGGAATAAATATCAATGAATTTATCCTTTAATTTGACACTCAAGAAGTAAACACAACTCAAGCAATATAGTTTCATAGTATTGTCCAAAATTCTAGCATTCCTTTCAAGGATCATTGAAGAGGTTCAAAAGATTCCAAGATGAATCCTTTGCTCATGTTGTACTTGAAGAATAAAATTCTTCTAGTCATGAGAAAAAAATTTTCAATCTAATTAGTCAACAAGTAGTTCCTAAGATGTCTAAACCACCAGTAGTGGTACTTAAAGTTGTCGGAGGATAGACACTCCTATGTGAACAACGAAAGAAAATGAACCCTGCTAGACTTTGTGTTTTGTGAGTTTCTTTGAGTGGATGCAGAGGATGAATATGAGAAGTTGCTGACTCAAGTTTTCAATGAGAGCAAAATCATTCCATTTAGACATTAGATGATGCCTCAAGTAGCTCCAACAAAACAGATAACTTGATCTCTTCATAGAGTATTAGCTAGCTATATAGACATTGTTTTGGTTATTTCTTTGAGCTTGTGCAGCCATTGATCACGAGAATTATATCACTCAAAGTTATACAATTTCCAACAAGACAAAAATCACTAGAAATGGATTTGTAATGAAGGAGAAGAACAATTACAAGATAAGGGGGTCTATGATAATCATCTAGACTAATAATGTAAAAGTGAAATCTCTACAAAATATGCACAGAATAGCTAGTAGGGGTTGTGCTTAAGAAAGGGTCCAGCTTGAGCACCTATTTACACGACCGTAATGCATAATAAAACTCATTAGAGACTTTAAAGGTCACATACCAACCTCTTTAACCAATCAAAAGCATATACATGTCAAAAGGTGAGGTCCAATCACATCAAGAGGTGAAGGTGACCTAAAGTTTCTCTAATCAATTTATTTCCATTATAGGCATGGTTTGATGCTTCCAACTCATGGAAATCATCCTCTTTTGAATGCCGATAATACGGAATGTTCAGATTGGGGCATGTTCCCACACTCTTGAGCTTGAGATATGACAAAACTTTCAACATTCTCCCTCAAGCTCAAGTCTTTTTCCTTCGTTGCTTCATCCTATGTTACTCATGTTGATTGTTTCCTTGAATCCTCCAAACTTTGTACCTTCAAGAAACTTTGTCATCATGTTTGCAACCTACACTTTAGTGTTTACAAACCTTATATCTAGCTCCTTTTCCATCACCTTTTCTCTAATGAAATGATAATGAACCTCGATGTGCTTGCTCGTTACATGAAACATGGGATTGTTAGCTAGGTAGATGCTTGAAATGTTGTCTCCATAAAGAGCAAACTCCTACACTTTCATGTCAACGTCCTTAAGTAACTTCTTAAGCCAGGTAGCTCACATGTAGCCAATGTTAAACCTCTATACTCAGATTTTGTGGATTAAAGAGCAATAATGGGTTGGTTCCTAGAGCTCCATGAGATCACTTTTGTGCCTAGCATGAAAACATAACCTGATGTAGTCCTTTGATCATCTTTGCAACCTGCTCAATCAGCATTACTATAACGTTTGACACTTAGATCATAATCACAAGAGTAAAATAGACCTTGTTTGATGGTGTGATTAATGTATCTAAGAAATTTTCTTGCTACCATAAGATGATCATGATTGGAGGCACGTAAAAATTGAGAGTACACCTACTACATATGCGAGATTAGTTCTAGTGAATGTAGCATAAACTAATGAACCTATTATGCTTCTATATAGTGTAACATCTTATAGTCTCTCCTTGACCTACAGCCAACTTTGTATTAGGCTCCATGGGCTGGGAAAGTGGCTTATAACCACTCATACCAAACTTGTACAACACATCCAACAAAAATTTTCTTTGAATCAAGAAGATGTCATTGTGTGCATAGATTACCTCTATTCCCAAGAAGTAATTTAGTGTTCCAAGATTAGATGTCTTGAAATCCTTTCCTAGCTTTGATTTTATATCTTTAATACCTGCGATATCACTTCCTATGATGATCAAATCATCCACATAGATGCATATGTATATCGTCTTGTCTCCTTGCGTTTTCATGTAAAGTGATGGATATGCATTGATAAATAATCCACCAACCTCTCATTCTAGGCCCTTGGGGATTTTTTTAGTCCAAATAATGCTTTCCTTATCTTGAAAACATGATTTGGGTACCTCATACTAGCAAATTCTTGAGGTTGGCTCATGTAGACTACTTCCTCAAGCTCTCTATTGAGGAAGGCATTCTTCATATCCGATTGATATACGCTCCATTTCTTTAATGTGTCCACTGTAATCAAAGTCCTAATTGTTGGGATCTTGGCTACAAGGCTGAAAGTTTCATCAAAATCTATCTGCTTTGGGAGAAGCCTTTCCCCACCAACTTTTCTTTGTACCCAGCAATGGAACCATCTGCATTTCTTTTAATTTTATAAGCCCACTTATTACCTATCACCTTCATGCCTTGTTGGGCTGGTACCAAGATCCAAGTATGGTTATCATCAAGTTCCTTGAGCTCTTCCTTCATTGCATCTTGCCATTCCTTGCAATCCTTAGCTTCTTGATAACTAGTCAGTTCTTTGTCCATTACCTCAGTCATGTATACATAATGCTTTGCAATGAAATTATCATATGTTAGCCTTTCAATTCGATATCATACTCTTAAGGACCTTCTTTCACTTTCTTGAGGTGTGTTTGCCCTCTTCTTTCTTTGTTTTGCGACTCCTAGGGTCTGAATTTGTTCTATCTCTTCATCTTCCAACACGCTCTCATCCACAAAGTTTCATTCTTGAATTCCAATCTTCTCTTTGCCTTTGAATTTGCTTTCTTCAGAGATGGTCTCTCCCTAAGCCTTCCAGTCCATGGTGAGGGTCTCCTTGTGTTGTATGAGTTGCTTGAACCGCTTAAGTACAAGCTTTCTTGAGTTCTATCATCATTCTTATTATCTATCTCACTTATTTCTTCAACTTGCAACGGACTTGTGCATGCATACCAAGGCTTCAAATCATCAAAGAAAACATCCCTACTTACTTTGAGCTCCTTGCTGATGAAATTATAGCATTGATACCACTTTTCTTCCATAGAATATCCCAAAATGATACACCTTTTTGATGGAGAGTGTTAATCTCCAAAAGAACAAGTTATCCTTCATGTTAGAGCACCTCTATATCAAGAATAACTCAAAACCTTTACCAATTTGGAGGATCAATACTCAATTATCAAAATCTTGAACAAACTGTGAAGAGAGTTAATACTCAAAAAGTTTGATGCACATAATTCACTCATTGACTGATCAAATGTGTAACGTTTTTTATAAACCTTTGCACATGGTGTCCTCTATAGATTACGCATCTTCTGCAAGTTAAATCATTGCAAAAGATTAAGTACATCTTGAGAAATGAATCAAATAGTTCACCTATGTTTGAAACTATCCTCCTGAATAGTCGATTCAGACACCTGCAACTTCTAACACATAGTTCTCCCAAACTAGAACCCATTTAAGAAAATGCTTTTAGCAATAGATGGCTTACCTTCCAACTTAGATTTTGACTCCTCATTTGTGCTTGACTTTACACTCTGCACTGAGAACTGATCACTCCTTTCACCATCGAGATTGCACCTGTTTCAGAAGACACTCAACAGTTGTTCACATACAAATGTTCCTACACATAATTCTCTTAGCATGTTTACAATTAGGCTCTCAAAATTTAACCATAGACTCGTTAACTATGGAAATAGAAACCTACAAAAGGATTCTTGAATTGATCAAGCACAGAAGGAGAACACAGAAATATCGGGCGCAACTTTTCTTCTATTCAGAAAAACTTTTACATCTGGATGAGAGAGAGTTATTCCTCACTTCCTCATGTGTCTAATGACCATTCTAACTACAAATTCATCTCAACTCTTGTTCTCTCTCATTTTCTCCAACTTTTTACTTGTATATATCGCATATATGTACAAGCTCTTGACCATACAAAAGATATATGTGAGCTAGCTACAAACTAATGTACATATGTACACAAATCTTCTTCTTCTTAACATACTCCATCTTCAATCTTCAATTGTTGATCTTTTCTTCATTCTTTGACTTCAAAACTTTATCCAAAACATCAATTGGTGGTTGAATTTTACCAACAGCTCCCCCTCAATCATCAATTGAGGTTTTCTCCATCTTCTTTATACTTGCCATGTCTTTAAATCTTTGTAGCTTTGGTCCATCTAAGCTCTTGGTTAACATATCTGCAATCTCATCTTTTGTTGAAGTATGTATGACTTCAATCTCCTTATCCATCACGTTCTCTCTTAGAAAGTGATACTGAATCTCAATATGTTTAGTCCTGGCATGAAAAGCAGGGTTAGCAGCTAGATACAATGAGCTCATGTTATGTCCATGAATAGTGGGTGTACTCTGAATAATGTCAAAACTCTTGATAAGAGTCTGTAGCCATATGACCTCCTTTGCAACTTCAACCATACCTTTATACTCTGCTTCTATAGATGATAAAGCAACTGTGTGTTGCTTCTTAGAACACCAAGAGATTAACTTATCTCCCACATAACACAAGTATCCATATGTTGATCTTCTATCATCAGGATTACCTGCCCAATCTGTATCACTATATATTTTGATGTTTGTATCTGATGTAAAACCATAATACAAACCTTCTTTGAGTGTACCCTTAATGTACCTCAACACCCTTTGTCCTACAACCCAATGTTCTTTCCTAGGACAATGCATGAATTGAGACAATACTCCTACTCCATATGACAAGTCAGGCCTAGTTAATGTAGCATAGATAAGACTACCAACTAGACTTTGATACAACTTCATATCCTTGAATTCTTCTCCTCCATATCTGCTCAATTTGTGATTCACCTCCATTGGAGTAGGTGTCACCTTGTAATCTTCCATTTTAAACTTGATCAACAAATTCTTCAAATACCTTTCTTGAGTTATATACACTCCAGGTTGGGTGTATGAAATCTCCATGCCCAAGAAATATGACAAGTCTCCCAAGTCACTAATCTTGAACTCTTTCTCCATTTGCTTCTTTAGACTTTGTATGCCCTTCTCATCTGTACCTGTAAGAATTATATCATCAACATATATGCACATGTAAATGAACCCCTCATCACTTGCTTTAATAAGCAAGATACTATCTGCTTTAGATACTTGAAAACCAAGTTCCTTCAAGAACTTCACAAGTCTATAATTCCATGCCCTTGGGGCCTCCTTCAAACCATACAAAGCTCTCTTGAGCTTACATACATGATCTGGATACCTTTCATCTTTGAATCCTTGTGGTTGCTCCATGAAAACATCATCTGAAATATAACCATTTAGAAAAGCATTCTTCACATCTAATTGACATAATTTCCAACCTTTACATGCAGCAATGGCTATGAGTGTCCTGATGGTTGTCATCTTTGCCACAAGACTATAGGTCTCATCATAATCTATTCCATATGTCTGAGCAAAACCTTTCACAACAAGTCTAGCTTTATACCTAGACACACTTCCATCTGCATACCTCTTTGTCTTGTAGACCCATTTGCATCCAATGATCTTTTGACTGTTTGGTTTACGAACCAAATCCCAAGTCTCATTTTCCATTAATGCATCATACTCTTCCTGCATAGCTTTCTCCCAATTTTCCTTACCTTTTGCCTCTTCATGTGTAGAAGGGTCTTCATCTATTTTCATCATGTAAGCATAGTCTTTAGTTGCCAAAAAAGAAGTATCATAGCTATACCTTGTAGGTTGCCATTTGTGTCTTGATGACCTTCTGAGTTCTCCACTTCTTGAGGTTTTTGGTTCATCACATTCTGGATCAAATCTTGGCACTTCTTCAACTTCAACCTGTACTTCATTGTTCTCTTCTTTATCAAATACCTGAACCTTTGATTTACCTTTCTTCTGATGCACAACTTCTTCATCACCTGCATGAATATTGATTGTACCTGTATACCAAGTACCTTGCTCATCAAATGTAACATCCTTTGATACAAGGAATTGTTTTGTGGATGGACTCCACAACCTATATCCCATCTGCTTATCATCATATCCAATGAACACATACTTTTCAGCTTTAGGTTCCAATTTATGCCTCAATTGAGATGGCACATATGCATAAGCCAAACATCCAAACACTTTGCAATGATCTAAGGTAGGTCTCTTAACCCACCATGCCTTGTTGGTGCATTTTACCCAAGCCTACATGCTTGATATATTTGATATTATCCTCTTTTGTAAGTCACATGAGTAGTCATGTGAACACCTCTTGTAAAAGAGTTCATTTTTATCTCTTGTAATTGAAAAAATAAAAAGGAAGAGTATAGCTTACCTCATCCATGATGTAAAAGAAAATTCGTGGCCCTATCTACCTAAAATCACGAATTTTGGAGCTGAGGGAATATCTCCTAACTTTGGGGATCACTTTTAGGTGGAGCCATTCAAATTCGAATTCAAAACTCCCTCCAAGAATAGCTATAAAAGGAGCAAGAAGGAAGAGGCAATTAGCAAGCCTTGTACGTGACCACTTCATGTCATTTTGTAGAGATTGAAGAGCTTACTCCATAGCTCTATCATTCTACTCCCATTGTGCAAAGATTCATTGCCAATGTGGTTGTAATCATATGTGAATCTATACATTTATCATCATCTACTTCTCTGTTTTGTTCTCTGTTATACTCACTCAGAGCAGTAACTTCAGAAGGTCATATCTCGAGGTTTACTGAACCCTTTTCAGTGATTTAACTTGCGTTGGATATTTCATACTGTCTACTTTGCGCATATAAATTTTCAAGGTCATTGGAATAATACTTTTGGAGATATCTGCATTTTACTGCTTACTGGTCTATCTCTGCAGAGCCCCAAGAATTGTGGGGAGGTTCCAGAAATTGTTGAAACTTGTTCTCAGTGCTCAGTCCATCATTTGAAGTGTTTTAACTTGGATTGGGAAGCTTGCTAAGTCTATTTGCTATGCCCAAAAGGAATTTTTCTAATTCCTTCCAGGTTGAGAGCACTGTTCATTTTTTCCAGCAGGTGTATGTCCAAAAATAGCAAGTTTTGGGAGCTAGTCATTTTGCAACTAGTCTATCTTGACTTAAACTTTTGGGATAGATGTTCCAAAGTACTTGGCTGATATTTTGGTGGATTTAGGAAGCTCAAAGGGTCTACTAATCAACTCTGAAGTTTCAGTTGGCTGGTGTGAAGCTGGTTGTAGCAGCACCTACTCATCTTTGGATTGCATCCACCATCTCTCTTCACAGTGGTATCAGAGCATAGTCAAGCAACATGGGAGATGGATTTCCATCAACAATTGACAAATTGGATCGAAACAACTATCCGGCATGGTCTCTAAGGATGGAGGCTTACCTTCAAGGGAGGAATCTATATGGATTCATATCCGGAGATGAAGCAATGCCAACCATGAGGAAGAAAGGGCAACCATCACATGAAGAAGTGGAAGGACTTTCGAATTGGTGTTCGAAGGATGCACTTGCAAGGTCCTATATTCTAAACTCAATCTCTGATTTTCTTTTACCTCATGTCAAGGGATGCAAGACATCAAGAGAAACCTGGAATGCACTTGCTTCTTTCTTCTCTTCCAACACTCGAGCAAGGAAGAACCAATTGTGGATGGAGTTCACAACAATGAAGAAAAGCCCGAAGCAAAATGTGACTGATTATGTCACAAAGATGAAGGAGATTTCTGACCAACTTGGAAGCATTGGAGAGGTAATTGAAGAGGAGCAAATCATAAGACAAATCATGAATGGAATCAAAGCAGACGACAAGTGGGAGTCATTCACAACAGCCATGGATTTATACATGGATATGCATGTACCCGACCTCAACACACTCATGGGCCAACTCTTCACTCATGAAGCAAAGATTAGCAAAGGTGGTGAGTCCTCAAGAGGTAATCAAACTTCTGCCTTATATTCTGATAAAGCTAAGGTCAAGGACAAGTCAAAGAATAGGAAGAATGAAGATGAAGGAAGCTCTTTCCAAGCAAACTTTGTAGGTAGAGGAAGAGCTAGAGGAAGAGGCAGAGGTGGAAAGCAAGGCAGGGGGAGATTCCAATCATCTCAACCTTGCAACATATGTGGCTTATCTAACCATACTACTGAAGAATGTTTCAGGAACCCGAGGAACTCAAGAGGAAGAGGATTCAATAGAGGTGGCTATGGATCAAATAGAGGTAGATACAATGGAGGCTACAACAACAACAACTACTACAACAACAATTACAACAACAACAACAACTATCAAAGTGGCCATAGAGGAAGAAGAGATTACAATAACTATGCAGAGGACCAAAGTCAAGAAGATTCATTATTGATTATGAATCTATCAGCGAAGAAGGGTAAGGATGATGATCACATATTTTACATTGATTCGGGATGCTCGAACCATGTAGCAGGAAATGTGGCTTTACTTTCTGATTTGGAAGATCCTCATAAAAAGCATGAAGTGCAGACAGGAGATGACACAAAGCACTCAGTGGAGAAGATAGGTAATGTGAAGACATCAGATGGGAATATGAACCTCTTAAGCAAAGTCTTGTATGTCCCTACAATTACCAAAAATTTAATAAGTGTTGGACAGATTGTTGAAAAAGGATTGCAGGTTAGATTCAATCGATTTGGAGCATATGTTGAAGACCCAAGGCAAGGCTTTCAAAGGATTGCCAAAGGAGAAAAGACAGGAAGGCTTTTTACTTTTGAAGTGGAAGATACAAAGAACATAGCTTTGTTTAGCTATGGGTCTTAAACTCTAACAGAGTTGGAGATATGGCACAAAAGGCTTGCTCACATTGGTGAGAGGATACTCAAACAGATTTGCAGGGACCAAAGTGTACTTGGTTTGCCTAATATCACAAGGCAACACACGATTTATAAGTGTGAAGCTTGTCAACTCGGCAAGGCTCATAGACAACCTTTCAATAAGAAAGGATATATGTATCAAAATCCTTTGGATCTAGTGCACACGGATGTGTGGGGTCCAAGTAAGGAGCCATCTATATCAGGCTCAAGATATTATGTGTCTTTCATAGATGATTGTAGCAGGTGGACCATTCTGTTTTTCATGAAGCACAAGGATGAAGTGTTTAATTGCTTTAAGAAGTATATTGCTCTTGTTGAAAACCAAACAGGTAGGACTTTGAAACGACTCAGATCAGATGGTGGAGGAGAATACTTCTCTTCTGAATTTGATGCCTTCTTGCATGAAAGAGGCATTAAAAGGGAAGTCACTACAAGGTATACACCCGAACTCAATGGTGTAGCAGAGAGGAGGAACAGAGCTATTGTCGAAGCTGCAAGGTCCATGCTCAAGGAAAAGGGATTGCTGAACTACCTATGGGCAGAGGCTGTGTCAACAGCCACATATATCATAAATAGACTTCCATCTAAGTCACTAGATGGAACCACTCCATATGAAGTGTGGAATGGAAGAAGACCTAGTCTAGAGCATTGTAAAATCTTTCGATGCTTAGCCTATGTTCACATTCCTTCTCAAGTAAGAGGGAAATTGGATCCCAAGGCAGAGAAGTGTGTATTCATTGGTTATGATCAAAACCAAAAAGGATATAGATTGTACAATCCAACCAATAAAGGATTTTCTGTGAGTAGAGATGTAATTTTTTATGAAAACAAATCATGGTTTGATGATGACAGGAAAGTGAAGCTGCCGTATGACTTGGATGAAGACTTTCCATCACTTCAACCAAAGGAGCCAAAGCAGATTGAAGAAAGTGATTCGGAGATTGACCTAGAAGACTTGGAAAGACTAAAGCTATGGAAGAACAAAGGTAAAGCAAAGATGCAGGATGCTACATATGGACCCGAGAGCTCACATCAACCACTTAGAAGGTCTTCAAGGGAGAAGAAGAAACCAGAGAGGTTTGGTTATGATACTTCTTTGGTCACGAAGCACTCAATCTACATTGCAAAGGATTCAACCAATGAAGAACCTACAACATTTGAAGAAGCACAAAGCAAGAAAGCTTGGAGAGATGAAATGGATGAAGAAATGGAAGCCTTGAAGGAGAATGACACCTGGGAGCTTGTACCTAACAAGCCATCTATGAAGATAATCGGATCTCGATGGATATACAAAATCAAGAGGAATCCAGATGGAAGTATAAATAGACACAAAGCAAGGTTAGTTGCTAAAGGGTTTGCTCAAACCCATGGTATTGATTATGAGGAGACTTTCTCTTCTGTTGCAAAAATGCCTACAATTAGGGTTCTCATTAGTCTTGCTGCATCTAGAAATTGGAATCTTTATCAACTTGATGTAAAGAATGCTTTCTTGAATGGATGGATTTCTGAGGAAGTGTATATGGCACAACCTCCTGGATATGAGGATGCACATCATCCTAACTATGTATGCAAACTAAAGAAAGCTTTGTATGGATTGAAGCAAGCTCTAAGAGCTTGGAATTTCAGATTGGTGACTTATTTGCAGGACCAAGGATTCAAAGCTAGCAAGGCGGATACCTCTTTGTTCATAAAGAGGAATGGATCTGAAGTGATCTATTTATGTGTGTATGTTGATGATATTATTATCACAGGCAATGATCTTGAAGGAATCAAACAGGTAAAGAGTCAAATGAAGGAGGAGTTCAAAATAAGTGACCTCGGACCACTCACTTATTTTCTTGGATTGGAGTTGATCTACACAGATTCAGGTATATAAATCACACAAAGGAAGTATGTGCATGACATGCTCGTCAAGTTCAAGATGGAAATACCAAGTGTGCAGGTACACCTATGGAGCAAAATCATAAGCTTAGTGCTTATGAAGGAGAGCCAATTGAAGACATCACAAGCTATCAAAGCTTGGTTGGAAGTTTGAACTATGCAACACTCACAAGTGTGGATATATGTTATAGTGTTAGCATATTGAGTCAGTTTATGCATAAGCCGAGAAGACCCCATATGGAAGCGGCCAAGCGAGTCCTCAAGTACCTAAAGGGGACCATGAATGAAGGTTTGTTCTACTCATATACTTCAGATATTGAGCTAAAGGTCTACTCAGATGCAGATTGGGCTGGATCTAAAGATGATAGAAGAAGCACATCAGGGTATATATCATTTGCAGGTTCAAAAATCATTTCTTGGTCATCGAAGAAGCAACCAACCGTGGCATTATCTTCTACCGAAGCCGAATATAGAGGTTTGGCTAATGCAACTCAAGAAATCATGTGGTTAAAGTCTTTGTACACAGATCTTGGACTTCATTCTTCAACACCTCACATTTTTGGTGACAACACAAGCTCACTACATCTAGCAGCTAATCCGGTATACCATGTTAGAACCAAGCATATTGAAGTCCACTACCATTATGTAAGGGAGAAGCTAATGAGCAAGGATATTCAACTATCCTATGTCTCTACAGATATGCAATGTGCCGACATGTTGACTAAAGCTCTTGATGGTACAAAATTAAGTAGATTCAAGTTGATGATTGGCTTGCAGGAAATCAAGGACAATTGAAGACTTATTTGAAGGCCAAGCATGTTAGGCTTGAGGGGGAGCTGTTGGTGCATTTTACTCAAGCCTACATGCTTGATATATTTGATATTATCCTCTTTTGTAAGTCACATGAGTAGTCATGTGAACACCTCTTGTAAAAGAGTTCATTTTTATCTCTTGTAATTGAAAAAAGAAAAAGGAAGAGTATAGCTTACCTCATCCATGATGTAAAAGAAAAGTCGTGGCCCTATCTACCTAAAATCACGAATTTTGGAGCTGAGGGAATATCTCCTAACTTTGGGGATCACTTTTAGGTGGAGCCATTCGAATTCGAATTCAAAACTCCCTCCAAGAATAGCTATAAAAAGAGCAAGAAGGAAGAGGCGATTAGCAAGCCTTGTACGTGACCACTTCATGTCATTTTGTAGAGATTGAAGAGCTTACTCCATAGCTCTATCATTCTACTCCCATTGTGCAAAGATTCATTGCCAATGTGGTTGTAATCATATGTGAATCTATACATTTATCATCATCTACTCTCTGTTTTGTTCTCTGTTATACTCACTCAGAGCAGTAACTTCAAAAGGTCATATCTCAAGGTTTACTAAACCTTTTTCAGTGATTTAACTTGCTTTGGATAGCTCATACTGTCTACTTTGCGCATGTAATTTTTCCATGTCATTGGAATAATACTTTTGGAGATATCTGCATTTTACTGCTTACTGGTCTATCTCTGCAGAGCCCCGAGAATTGTGGGGAGGTTCCAGAAATTGTTGAAACTTGTTCTCAGTGCTCAGTCCATCATTTGACGTGTTTTAACTTGAATTGGGAAGCTTGCTAAGTCTATTTGCTATGCCCAAAAGGATTTTTTCTAATTCCTTCCAGGTTGAGAGCACTGTTCATTTTTTCCAGCAGGTGTATGTCCAAAAATAGCAAGTTTTGGGAGCTAGTCATTTCGCAACTAGTCTGTCTTGACTTAAACTTTTGGGATACATGTTCCAAAGTACTTGACTAATATTTTGGTGGATTTAGGAAGCTCAAAGGGTCTACTAATCAACTCTGAAGTTTCAGTTGGCTGGTGTGAAGCTAGTTGTAGCAGCACCTACTCATCTTTGGATTGCATCCACCATCTCTCTTCACATGCCTCATATGGTGTCATACCCTGCAAAGCTTTACAGGGTAACCTACTGACCAAATATGTAGCTCTATTTACAGCCTCAGCCCACAAATAATTTGGCCAATTTTTCTCCTTCATCATGGATCTTGCAAACTCAACAAGAGTTCTATTTCTCCTTTCTGCTACACCATTTTGTTGAGGAGAGTACCTGCAAGTAACTTCCCTTTTTATACCTGCATTCCATAAGTAATCACTGAACTCATTAGAGAAATACTCTCCCCCTCCATCTGACCTTAGTCTCTTCAACTTTTGACCTGCAATTCTTTCTGCATACACATGATAATGTTTAAATGTATTAAATACTTCTCATTTATCTTTGATCACATAGATAATTATCCATCTAGTAGCATCATCAACATAAATCACATAATATCTTGAACCATTTATACTGAGATCCTTTGAAGGTCTCCACACATCTGTATGTACCAATTCAAGCTTCTCAGAATACATGAAACCATGCTTAGAATATGATTCCTTATGAGCCTTACCTAATTGACATGCCTCACATCTATATGTCATATGTTGACCTACAACATTAGGCAATCCAAGCACTGAACCATTGTTAACCATATCCTTAATACCTCTTTCATTGAAATGTCCAAGCCTTTTGTGCCAAAGATCTAACTCAAATATCTTATGTCCTCCATAAGTAAACAAGGCATGACCAACATTACCTTGAATCTTCAATGTGAAGAGTCTTCCTTCTTTTTTTCCTGAAACATTTTGTTTGTACCCATTGCTAGGGTCTTCCACAAAAACTCCATCATTAGCGAACCTTGCTTCATAACCTTTTTCAACAATTTGTCCTACACTTATTAGATTCTTTGGAATTGTAGGAACATACAAGACCTTACTCAGCAGAGTACTTCCATCCTTGGCCTTCACTGATCCAATTGAATTCACATTGTGCTTTGTATTCTCACCTGTTTGAACTACATGATTAGTTACCTTATTCTCCAAATCAGTCATGAAAGCTATGTTACCACTCAGGTGATTGCTACACCCTGAGTCAATGTAGAAGACTCTTTGGTCTTCACTTTGTCTTTCACAAGTTGCATTCATAATCAAGGTTTAATCCTCCTTTTGATTTTGAAGCATAATTGTAGTACGTATTGTTGTAGGATTGGCTTTGGAATCCTCTACTTGCATTTCTTTCAAAGTAACCTCTACTACCTCTACCTCTAAAATTACCTCTTTGATTTCTGCCACCTCTTCCTCTTGAATTAAAGTTCTGATTATATCCACCATTATACTGATTATTATGCCAACAATCATGAGCTAAGTGATTTGTCTTTCCATAAATCGAGCAAGCTTTGATTCCATCTTTATCGCTTCTGCCTCTTCCTCTACCTTTGCCACCTCCTCTTCCTCTTAGGAAGTTAGCTTGGCTAGTTGTACCTTCATCTTCATTTGCTTGTTGCTTCCCTTTGCTATTCTTCTTTTTATCCTTTGAATACATTGCTTGACCTACACTCTTATCACCTTCACCTTTGACATCTTGCTCAAAGGTTAGCATCTGTCCTAGCAACTGATTTAAATCAGGAGTAAAATGATCTAGTGACAATTCGATAGACAAAATGAATGGCTTCCATTTCTCATCTCCTCTCAAACCTGTGAGGGTTTGCCTTACCAATTTATCCTCCTCAATATCTTCATCAATTGCGCCTAATGCATCTGCAACGTCCTTCATCCTTGTCACATAATGAGAAATGGATTGAGAAGGCTTCTTCTTGAATGTGGTAAACTCTGCCCACAAAGATGCCTTTCTTGACTTTGTGGTGTTTTGGAAATTCTCCTCCAAAGCATTCCATATATCACTTGCACTTTCAAAACCTCTAATATGAGGTAGCAAGTAGTCATTGACTCCCACGTAGATAATGCTCCTTGCTTGAGCATCCTTCTTCATCCAGGTCTTCAAATCTGATAACTCATCCCTAGTTGGAACACTAGGATCTCTAAATTGTGGCTTTTCTTCTTCACCTGTAATGTAACCTATCAAGTCTTTTCTCATTAGATGAGCTTCCATCCTCATTGACCAAGCTGGATAGTTTTCTCTATCCAATTTCTCTATCTGAAGAGAATCCCCCATCCTTTCTTCACCTGTGTATTAAATTCTTCAACCTTTATGAGAAATAAGTGCACCTTTACTTCGAATGAAGTACCTTTTGATCTTCTTGATAACGTCTGGTCTCCTTCTCAAGATTTCCTTTCAAGCTTTCACCTTTTTTAACCTTCAAGTGTTGATTTCTTTATGACTGCACCAATCGTGGTCCTCTTTTCTTCAATTTTGATGATTCCTACTCTGATACCAATGATGGAGAGTGCTAATCTCCAAAAGAACAAGTTATCCTTGATGTTAGAGCACCTCTATTTCAAGAATAACTCAAAACCTTTACCAATTTGGAGGATCAGTACTCAATTATCAAAATCCTAAACAAACTGTGAAGAGAGTTAATACTCAGAAAGTTTGTTGCACATAATTCACTCATTGACTGATCAAATGTGTAAAGTTTTTTATAAAACTTTGCATAAGGTGTCACCTATAGATTGCGCATCTTCTCGAATTTAAATCATTCCAAAACATTAACTATATCTTGAGAAATGGATCAAATAGTTCACCTATGTCTGAAACTATCCTCCTGAATAGTGGATTCAAACACCTGGAACTTCTAACACATAGTTCTCCCAAACGAGAACCCATTTAAGCAAATGCTTTTAGCCATAGATGGCTTACCTTAACTTAGATTTTTACTCCTCATTTGTGCAAAAATTTACACTGTGCATTGAGAACTGATCACTTCTTTGACCATCGAGATCGCACCTATTTCAGAAGACACTCAACAATTCTTCACATACAAATGTTCCTACACATAATTCTCTTAGCCTGTTTATAATTAGGCTCTCAAACTTTAACCATAGACTCATTAACTATGGAATTAGGCACCTACAAAAGGATTCTTGAATTGATCAACCACAGAAGGAGAACACCGAGAAATATCGGGCACAACTTTTCTTCTATTCAAAAAAAAACTTTTACATCTAGATGAGAGAGAGTTATTCCTCACTTCCTCATGTGTCTAATGACCATTCTAACTACAAATTCATCTCATCTCTTGTTCTCTCTCATTTTCCCCGACTTTTTACTTGTATATATAGGCATATATATACAAGCTCTTGACCATACAAAAGATATATGTGAGCTAGCTACAAACTAATGTACATATGTATACAAGTCTTCTTCTTCTTCTGAACATACTCCATCTGTAATCTTCAATTGTTGATCTTTTCTTCATTCTTTGACTTCAAAACTTTATCCAAAACATCAATTGGTGGTTGAATTGTACCAACACTTTTAGATTTGGCATCTAACTTTGACCTCAACTCTTGAGATACATGTACATAGGATATACAACAAAAAATTCTAAGACGTGAAATGCAAGGTTTTCTTCCACTCCATGCTTCCGCAGGTGTTAAATGATGTATACCTGATGTAGGACATCTATTCATGATGTATGTGGCTATATATGTAGCCTCTCCCCAATAACGGGGGTATACGTGCATGTAAATTGTCTTTTGATGCCATTGACTTGCAAAAATTCAGAAAATTGATGGGAGATGTACTCTCCCCCTCCATCGGATCTCAAATTTTTTATAAACTTGCCAGAATACTTCTCCACTTGCGCCTTGAATTCCTTGAAGTAGTGGAACACATCTAATTTGTTTTGAATGCAATACAGCCATACGTTTCTTGAAAATTAATCAATGAAGGCTACAAAACACCTATTTCCAACAAGGGATGCTTCTCTTGTTGGACCCCAAACATCCATGTGAATGAGGTCTAATATATTTGCACTCACATGGTACTCTTCTTGAAGGGCAGCCTTGATTGTTTCCCTTGTTTGCAAGCTACACAAATTTCATGCAACATTTTAGATGTAAAATTTGGTAGACCTCTTACCAACCTCCTCATTTGCATGCCCTTGAGATTTTTAGGTTGATGTGACCTATTCCTTTATGACATAGGTCCAAATCTTCTATCCTCTTGTCTCCATATGTGACATACATTGAATGGTGTGGTTGATTTATGTCCATTGTGAACATTCTACCTTGCTTTTTTTCGTTCGTTATGAACTTGAAAATTACCCTTGGATCTTGATCAGAACATCCTCTCTCATTGAACCTAACTCCATATCCTTTTTCTACCATTTGGCCTACCAAAATCGGGTTTTTGTTAATAGTAGGGACATGTAATACCTCTAATAAGCACTTTGCCCTTTGATTTGCTTCCAAACTGATATCTCCCACATGTTGAATGGTATGACCTATGTTGTCACCTGTTTCCACATGTCCTTGATGCTTTGGGACTTGCAAAATACTAAAATGATCCTTTCGACATGACATATGATTGCTACATCCATTGCCTATATACAATACATCTTCATTTGTTTGGATGATGTGTTTGCATAGTTACCTTGCCCTTTATAATTGTTGTTGTTGCTTTGACTCCTTTGTTTTTTGAAAGAAGAAGTTTAGCATTAGCATGCTCTCCCACACTTTGATTAAAATAAAAGAAAATAAAAGTATAGGTGAAGGGGCCTAGCACCCATGGGACCCCCTGAATCCCACAACACAGGGGAAGAACATATAGAGCTAGAGGGTTTTACAAAGGAGGTCGATAACACCTTTGTCCCCCTCATGCTGGGCCCACTTGGCTTTAATCTTGTTGCTATTGAGGAAAAACACTTTGTGGTGCCTAAAAGGTGGGGACTTTTTACAATTGGATATTCTTTTGCCTAGAAGGAAAAGAGATTTCTTGATAGACCATTCTTTAGGAGGGTTTCCAAAATTGGAAGCACATCTCTCTCTCTAGATCTTCCAAAGGGTCTCATCTCTTATAGCATTCCATAATGTTGAGAACCAACCAGTCCCCTCGCCGAGCAGTGCTTGCTTCCAATTGATCTGTTCATGTAGTAGCAAGATTTTTCCAAGAATCTCCCAGATCGAGATAGATTTGGGGCACAAGAAGAAAATTTCTCCCAAATCCACAATGCTATCATGACACCTCTTACACCATAGTGGAGTGCCACAAATTTTGCTACCCTTTTTATTGGTCCAGATTCCCTAGTGAAGGATTTGCCACAAAGCACCAACTTTTTTATCTCGATGAAGGGGTGCTAGAGAGACATGAACTTCAGATCCCACCACAAGCCCATCCAAGTAAGGCACCACTTTGTATTAAGCATGATACGATAGTCCAAATTCTCCTTGATTCTAGCAATTTTGTTTAAGCTATTATCGTTGTGCCATTTGAGACCTTCATGGTCGGGAGGGTCTCTTCCAATGAGGAGGCAGGTCTTTGAGTGCTCCCAGGCCATGCGTCTACTCTGCAAAAGCATTCATTCTTAGAAGTTTACTCTAGTTTCTAGATCTATATCCTCAAATCTAATCCATTGGCCAAATTCTTGATTCTAGAGGTGTTTCCAATATCCAAAACCCTTGTTCCAGAGCTTTTTAGCTTTTTTGAAGGTTCCAGGACTCCACGCCTCTAATGCCCTTGATAGGGAACCAAGTCAATTCATTCTGTCTAATACCAGACGCCCATTTCCAATCTTCATTGATTCTAACGAACTGTTTGACCTTGTTCCAACTCTTCCACAAAGAGAAAACCAGACTAGAGCCTTTAGGAGACACTAGAAGTGGGAACAATAGAAGGGTGAGAAGGTCCAGGTCCTTCCAACCTGAGTGACCCACAAGCATAAGAGCACTCTTGTTCTTGAAGATAAGCATGGCCCAAGCAGCCTCACTATTACACCAAGCTTTGATAAGCCATTTGGCAGCCAACTTGTTAGCCATGCCCTAAATGTCGAGAATGTCAAGACCCCCACGATCCTTTTAGCTAGTACAAGTAGTCCATTTAATTTTGAAGACACCACTTTTGTTGGGGTTACCCATCTAGAGAAAGTTTCTGTAGATCCAATTTGATAATCTCTTGATCCTTCGGTCTCCAACATGAGAGAAAGTAAATAGTTGATGAAATAAGGAATGTATTAATTACCATGGCACGCTCCCCAAAGGTCGATGTGCATATCTTTCTAGTAGGCTAGCTTGCTATTGAGCTTAGGGAGAACCCAATTCCATTATTGGTCCATCGAGACACCAAATCCCATCAGAATACCTAATAGGTGGAAGATTTGGCCCCTAGTGATCATTTGATAGCCATGATCAACCAAGAATCAAGTCAAAAGACCAGTTATCACTCTGAAAGAAATTTTAGAGTGGTTTATTCTGGATCTTAAAGCCATTTAGAATGTGTCGAGGCATCTCCAAAAGGTATCAATGCTGGTCATATCGTTATGCACAAATGCATTCCTATCATCTGCAAAAATTCTCATGATTATCTAGTCATGACTGAGAGGGAGTGAGAGACCCTAAATATGGCATAAGTCCTGCTTTGCAAAGAAACTGAGCCTCTCCGTAACAATAGAGAAAAGTAGAGGGGCCAAAGGGCATCCTTGCATGATAGATTGTTTTAGTATGATATTCTTCGACAACTGGCCATTGGCATTTATTTGTGTCGATGCATTTCCCAATAGGGTAGAGATCATCTTAGTGAATTTTTTACTACAATCAAGTTCTCTAAGAGATTCAAGAATGAGTTCCCATTCAAGCCTATCATACACTTTGTCGAAGTTAATTTTAAGGATAAAATCTTGAGTAGACTCTTCAGCAAATTCAATACCTTCCAAAATTATCAATAATAGCTTCCAGGATGGACCTACCCTTGATGAAGCCCTTCTGGCCCACTTAACCAACTTTGTGAATGGCAAGAGATATGGCTGGCAATAACTTTAGCAAGGATCTTGTATCCCATTTGTAGCATCATGATTGGGTGCCAATTCTCAATCTTGTTTTTGTTTCCTTTTTTTATAAATAAACTTGATGATGCCTTTGTTTAAACATTCGGGCATTGTACCAAAAGACAACAACTCTTGCAATACCAAGTGGAGCGGAGTGGCCACCACCTATCTGAAGGTCTTGAAAAACTCATTGGTAGGGCATGATAAGGAATTTTGGTCATGAATTCCTTTTCCTCATGTGATTTGGGGCAATGATCATTGCTCAATTTCACATATGTGTGTAAAGGAGTAATCTATGCCTTTCCACCCTGCATATTGAACCTATGAAGCACTTTGGATATGTACTCAGTTTGAGGCAAGTATATGCATCTTTTACTCCTATCACGAGTAATTCACATGCCAAGAATATGTTTGCCATCCCCCAAATCCTTCATATGAAATGTTTGACTCAACTTCTTTTTGAGAATTGACAAGTCATAAGAGGACTTCCAAGAAACTACCATATCATCGACATAAAGTATCAAGCATATCATGCTGCCATCTGAACATCTCTTTCTGTAGAGACAATGATCCTCATTGCTTCGAGAATAGCCTTGAGACTTCATAAAAGCATCAAAATTTTGGTACCATTATCTAGGGGATTTTTTAATTACATTAAGCTCTTCTTGAGCTTACAAACTAGAATTTCTTTTCCAAGAACTAAATAACCCTCTGGTTGTTCCATATAGATCTTATATGTAAGATCTCCATGCAAGAAAGTAGTTTTCACATCCATTTGGACTAGCTTTAAGTCCTCCATTGCAAAGAATCCAAGCAACATTCACAAGGTAGTGAGCTTGACCATTGGAGTGAAGATTTCCTCAAAATCAACACCATGTTGTTGCTTAAAACCCTTTGCAACAAGTCATGCTTTATACTTTGGAGAAGCACTATCTAATGTGATTTTTAGCTTATAAACCCATTTCCATGGTAAAGCTTTCTTTCCCTTTGGCAAAGATACTAAATTCCAAGTACCATTATTGTGAATAGAATCCAACAAAATCTTCATGGCATGCTCCACTTGACATGATCCTCTGTCTACATATCCTCTTTATAGCAAAAAGGCTCACCGATATCTATTAGCATAACAAAATCTAAGCCTAGAACATATCTATCACCTGGATGTGAGACACATGCAGAGCATCTCAATGGTTGCTAAACAAGAACATTTGCAGACTAATTTGATTGGACATTCTCTTGAACGTCCTTATGTGTAGCATTTTTATGCATGATAAATGGAGGACTAGTATCCTCAAACACCACTCTTCTCACTTCAACCTCCTTAATCGGTTATTCATGCATCTTAGACTCATTGAAAATGACATCACTATTGATCACTTGTGAGATGATATTCTTATTGAGTGTGAACCTCCTTTAGAGAAGCCCAATACATATATGTATATTGGGATCTATAGAGTGGTAATTAGACCTTGTCTTAGTACCTAGGAACAAGTTAGTTTGGAATAAAAAAGGGATATCCACTGTCACATATTATCACATGTTGACTAGAACCAAACTAACTACTCGAGGACCTAACCGTGAATTGGAAACGACACCGTGAATTGGAAGAAGGTTCCATTGGTATGGGATGGTGGAAACGACTTCTTTTAAGCACTCTTCTTCTATGGCCAGGGAGAAAAGGACTCATCATTCATGGCGTCATGCCTCACTAGATTAGAGGAGAGATCTTAGTAGAAATCTCCTTAGGATTGGGGCTTATTCTTCATAGTTTAGGGAAGATTTATTCTTCCAGTAGAGAATGTGATAGGTGATTTTATCACCATTGATATCACATACTCATTTTTTGAGGTTTTGAGGAAGGATAATTTCATTAATTTTATTGGGCTGTATAGATCCATGTGTAGAGGATGGTTGGCAGAGATAGCTTTTAATATAGATACACATGTATTTATGGTATCATTTCATAACATTGCTGACCATTTTAGTAGAGGGCTTTGATCCTTATAAGGAATTTGTTTTCTCCACTCTTCACTACATATACCTTCATTAGCTAGGGAAGATTTGTTCTCCATCTTCATAGGAATATAAATAATGAGGGATTATGCATTAGTTATGGAAGGACTAAATGAATTCACAAGTTTCTCTTTTAAGGAATGGAGAAAGTGGGAATCAGCCTTGAGATCGATTAGAGATTTCACTTTAGCTCAGAGGTCTCACTTTACCTCCTATTCTTTGAGAGAAAGAGAAAAGGAAAGGAAACTATGATTTCTTCATAGGAGAAGAATATAGCATGTTTTCCTTTAGATAGAAGAGGTGTTTAGAAAACATCTCTTAGTCTATATTTCAGAAGGAATTCATTTTCTCTACTTTTCAATGTAATTTTCCTTTACATGGGAGTTTGATTCTCCACTATTTTGGGAAGGAAAAGTATGGAGAACCTATGTGCATGTTCTCAGCTATGGATGAGTAGAGAAAATTGATTCAATAGAAATCTTTTTCAAAGGGAAAGGGAAAGTGGAATAGATTCCACTACTAGAGCTCTTTTCCTTATATAAGATTAGAGAGAGAGTTTTGCTTTCTTTGGATCACATTGTCTAGATAGGAGTGGCACTCTTCTATCAAAGGCAAGAGGGAGATCAGTTAATCATGATGGTTAGATTGATTCTTACCTGTAGACTCTAGAGAGAAACAATTATGCTATTTTCAATGATGATCTTTGACTAGATGAGATGATCTAGTTATTGACATTAGTGAGATTTGGAGTAGAGTTATGACTCTTCTCTTTAGGGTTTCTAGGAGATAGGGATATATCTAACCTATTGGGGTACCAAACTCTTAGTTGGTGTTACATCATGAGTATGATGAGTAAACATTAGTTAGGAGGATGGGTACTTAGGGATTATCTTAATCTCAAAGGGAATGTTTTTGCATTCATATGGAAAACTACAGTGAAGAGAATATTTTAGAGTTTGCACTAGTGCAAATAGATGCTCTTCCAATAGAACTTAGTCCAATAGTAAAGGATGACAAACCACAGATTTCTTGGTTGGTGAAATGTAGAGATTGCATGTTAACACCAAGAAACTATGATATATGAGCTCGATGATGGATTTGCATAGTTCACAAGGTAGTTTAGATTAAATTATTACTTGTGATTACATTCAAGTTTAGGAAGACCTAGAGTGGTATGACCGCAATCTATCATTTAGTCTTAGATGGGTTTGGAGTCACTTGCTATGGGACTTTGTTCTATACTTCATAGGATCCTATGGTTTATTATCTCCATTACGGTATGATAAAGCTTATGATCTTGGCAATTTACACTTACTTTTTATATTATTACTCCATAGAGGATACATCATATGGACTTAGGTCATTTTGGTGATGTTATATGTTATGGGAGTTATGATTTGGAAGTTGAGTGTATATCGGAGATAGTAAGCACCACTCATACAGTTTCCCACCTTTGAGATGATGTTTTATGAGGCTTCTTAAGAGGAAGGATATGGGGAAACAACACAAAGATGACCATGTACATAGAGTACATGGGGTTCAGGGGAGTCCGAGCATTTTCTTCTACCATTACGGACATTTCACTTACATTTTTGAGGAAGAAAATGTTTTTAAGGGAAAGGAAATGTCATATGATATTCTTATTGAGTGTGAACCTCCTTTAGAGAAGGATGCCACATGGCATCATTTGGGAGTACACACATATATGGTAGAGGAGCAAAAAGAAGTCTCTTATGATTGACTCAGGCAAGAGGAAGCTACGGACATGGCACGACAGAAAAACGAAAATCTCTTTGTGTGTGCAATAGATGAGAGTTGCACGAACTTTCATTGCAGAGGAACTATGGCAAAAGAATAGAGCATGATCGCAATATCACTAATTGTGTTCAAGATCCCATAAGTGATATCCAATTGTCTTTCTAAACCATATCCAAGCAAAATGCATTTCTTTTTGACTTATGGTCCAACTTTTATCTAAGATTCTTGGGTATACGAACATTGCTTCACACCGAAAAACTCAAAGACAATCATAATATGGTTGCTTCCCTGTCCATAACTCTTGTGCCACTTTTAGACCTTTGGTAGTACTAAGTGAAAGGTTAATCATGTGAACTACACTCAATACTGCATCTACCCAAAACCCTTGTGAAAAGTTTGCATGATGCACCATAGAAACTACTCTATCCTGAATAGCTCTACTCATCCTTCAAGCTATACCATTCTATAGTGGGGTATAAGGAGTTGTAAACTCTTTACAAATTCCTCTAGATTGGTAGAAAAGGCTGAATTCATGTGAGTTATACTCACCACCATTGTGTGAATGTAAAGCTCTAAGCTTAGTTCCTTTTTTAGTCTCAACTAAAGCAAGCCATTTTCTGAAAGTAGGCAATACCTCATCCTTTGATTTGAAAGGATATACCCAAAATTTTCTAGTGGCACCATCTATGAAAGTGAGAAAGTAAAGAGAACCACCTAATGATCTTGTGGGCATATGATCACACACATCTGTATGAACAAGATCTAAAGGCTAAATTGAAGAGTCAATGTGCATTTTGTGCATAAATCTGGTTTGCTTTCCATATTGACAATGCTCACAAAATGAAAAATCAGAGAAAGATGACACAGGTAAGTAGCCAGAAGGAGAAAGATTTTCCATTCCACTATGAGATATATGGCCCAAATGACCATGCCAAATACAAGCCATAGGTTGTTCAGGAACAGCTAACAAGTGTTCTTTCTGTGATACAAATAAAGTATAAAGTGAGCCAACTTTGCTTCCTTTTGCAAAAACCATATTTCCCTTTGATATGCAAAAGGACTACGCATAGAAGAACACCTTGTAACCAAGTTCATCAAGTTGATCAACTCACATCAAACTACATGATAATTGAGGTACATGGCATACATTACGCATAGTAAATTTTGAACCATCAATGAACTGCACCTCATATCCAATCTTGACAACATCAAACTGATAAGAATCACCAAGTCTCATAGTACCAAAAGACTTTGTTGCATAATTAGAGAACCACTCTCTATGTGGTATTACATGGAAAGAAGCACTAAAATCTAGCAGCCATGTGTGGGAAAGAAAATCTGCCATAAGAGCCTTAGTAGGCACAATACTATGAAGCATCAACACATCAGCATCATCAGAAATAGAAGTGATTTCTTCAATCTTTATGGTTGAAAAAGATGGTGTAGGTAGCTGTTTAACATGCCCATCAACATTTTTCCCTTTACCTTTATCATTCTTTAATGTATAACATTCTTTCTTCATATGTCCTTTCTTAATAATGGCATTTGATATCCCTCTTCCTTGATTTACTTCTACTCTTATTTTGTTTACCATTCTTTTCCTTGTGCTTGCTCCTACCACATTGTTGATTCTTTCCTTGGTGAGAATCACAAACATTATATGCATCTCCACTTTGAGTGCCAACCATAGATTTTCTACAAATCTCCTTACTCAAGAGTGCTCCACATATGTCATCATAAACCATTCTACCACTAGGTGCACTATTGCAAATAGTTATGCAAAACATATCCCATGATGATGGCAAGGTGCATAGCAACAAGACTGATTTCATTTCATTATCCATGTTCATTTTTTGAGTCTATAATTGGGAGAATATAGCATGAAACTCATTTAGATGAGCACTAATATTGTCTGTTTCCTTCATGCGAAGATCATATAACTTTCTCATCAGATACACTTTGTTTGATGTCGTTTCTTTTTCATATGTATTGCATAACTTCTTCCAAAGCTCCTCTACACTTTTATTGTCCAATATTGTAAAGTAAACATTATCTTTCAAGTGCAATCGAATGGTAGACTTGGCCATTTCATCTAACTCATCCCAATCATCTTCATCCATGTTAGGAGGCTTCTTTGAGATTCCATTTACTGTCTTCTATTGCCTCCTCTGAATCAGCACATCTTTAATTTGATTCTTCCATAGAGAAAAGTTTGAGCCATCAAATTTTTGAATCTCAAAATGATCTTTGCAGTGCAAGTTATAGCTCCTCCTCGGAACACTTGTGCTAGAACTTGGTCCACTAGATGTGCCTGAGACCTTTGCCATGCTAATAAAGAACTAAACAGAATGATAACGAAGCTATAGGAGTCTGAAACACCATTAAGGCTAAAATTTCAACAATCTTCCTAGAAAAATGAATCAATGGACATTAATGACCAACCAAAAGGATTATGTGAGAATAAATGTGCTCAGACCATTAAGTGTATCAAGGATTAAATTGATCGACCACTGTATAGTTGACCAAAACCAAAAAAATTGGAAAACGTTTTTCAGAGTATCCTCTGCAAAATGAGCATACAACCAATGTCGAAATCTCATAAGACTACAAGTACTGACATGTTTACCTGCATAGTTAATCACTGACTCCACTGCATATAGTCAGTTGCCCGAAAGAAACCAACTAGGCTTATCGAGCACCTATGAACAACTATCATACATCTCCTATGGTGAGATTGGGTAAGTCTTCCACCTCCATCACCAAAGAGACCCCTACATCTGAGTGTCTCCTTGCTAGGAAAACCTCACCATGACCCTCCTTATCAAACATAAAAGGCTTTATGCAAAAACATAACCGCTATATCAATGACCACATGGACGTACATAAGCGGTATCCAAAAAAGTGTACATAGTCTATATGTGCATAATATATGCAGTAAAATGGCATTGAAAGGTTGAATTCACTGCCCAAAAACTGGCCAACAACACTTACAAGTGTTTGTTAACTCTATTCTTTAGGCTCAAAAACCTGCATAGACTTGCGGTGACTGCTCCCACCACAACTAAAACCTTTCAAGAAACCTATAGATTAACTAGTGTGGCTGAAAAAAAAGCCCCAAAAGGTGAAATTTCGTTGTCGAAGAAGTAAAAAAAACACTCTTCTTATGTTCTTGGTCCTCTATGAAGAGAACTATGCACATAAATACTCCAAAATGGCTCCAAAAATCACCACAAAAATGCTTCAAAGATAGGCTTTCAAAGCAAAGAATGAAGCTTTGAGGGCCCAAAACTTGTTGAAGATAATGTGAACCTTATTCTTTCCCATTCTTCAGGCACCACGAGAGTGTAGCTTAGTGGCAAGAGATTTCCATGGTTAAGCGAGCTTTGAGGAGAACAATACTCCGATGGATGACCTCCTAGGAAGTACTGGGAACCTCTGTCTTCCTTGATCGTTGAGGTCCTCCTTCACGTAGCCAATGGTACCAACAGTGCCAATGGTGACTTTGGTGACTTGGATGACAAGGTATGCCAAGGTCTATGCCTTGGTCATCACCTTAGTCATAAGTCTTGGGTGGGTGGGTGGATGCTTGTTTTGCTCACACAAAAGGAGCAAAGCTTTTGTGTCAAAATGCTCTAATAACACTGAAGTATTTTGATGATGATGCACCACAATGTACTCTCCTTCTCGAGATCTCCACGATGATATCCTCGGAGTAGGAAACCAAGCTCTAGGAACCATACACAGTACTGTGCACAGAGGCTGTAGAATACATAGAAAACACAGTACACAAGGAGCATGAACAGAGAGTTCTTAGGTGTTACAAATGTGGTCGAACATACAGTGTATAGCTGACCAAGCCAATATATGTTTTATTAAAGAACATATATAAAACTACCCAATGGCCAATTGGCCTTTCACATGGACACTAACAATAATAGTAAGCATTTCCTCTATAAGGGATTCTTAATAGTGCTATATTCTACATCCACTTATATAGTCTAGAAATACTTCATCATCTAGCATGGCTAACTAAATAGTTCCACTTGTGGAAATGCTATTGAGAATCATGTGTCCATAATCACATTTTTCCAACTTATGGGTGTGATGTTTTAGCTTGTAAACCAATACAAAGTCTCCAATTTTTAAGCATTTTCCTTTATATGTGAATCAAAGTAAGCCTTTTGTCTCTTTTTTGTTGCATATATGTGTGTTATGCATAAATATATCTCTCCTAAACATTCTAGATCCAATATCCTTGATGATAACTCATGAGCATCCCACTAATTAGCATACCCAAATAGCATGATGTGGTACTTTGTTCTAATCAAATCATTTATTATTTACTAATTTTGTCAACATATTTCATAGTATCTTGTTTCTACTCTCAGCCTATCCATTTGCATGTGGATGATAAGGGGTTGATTTCTTATGTACTACCATAAACTCTTGAAGTAGATGGCCATTAAATTCACTCAAGAAATGTGTGCCTCTATCACTAACTAGCTCGATAGGAAGTCCATATACAGTGAATACATTTTCAAACAAGAACTTTGTAGTATTTTGTGCATTGTTGTTATTCATAGCTATGATGTCTACCCATTTGCTTAAATAGTATGTAGCAACTATAATATAGAAAATGCATGTCCTCCCATCATGGGTATTTATGGCATTCCATCCCTTCGAGTAGGGTATCAAGCCCTCTTACAAGTTTCACAATGTTTCACATAGGAATGAGCACCCATGTGAAGCATAGGCCACCAAAGAGGTGAGAATAAGAATAAAAGTTTATTAACAATATGATCAAGTCCAAAATGTCCATCTACTAAACTATTATGTGTAGTTTCCATGATTTTGAAAAAATTCGTTCTCATGTGCACATAGTCATAACTAATTTTCTCTACCTTTCTTGTACAAATGATCTCCAGTTGATGCATAGTCAGGGGCTTCAATGAGCTAGACTTTGTTGTCTAGCTAAATTCATATCCTTGGGAAGATTTTTCTTTTTCAAAAAAATGACCAATCGAGTGCTCGATTCATGTATTAAAGAAAGATGATAAAGATTTGTGTATTCCATTGAAGGTATACTAATACAACTAGGGCAATGCTTCATTAGATTGTGGACATTTGACTGCATTGTGGGCCAATGTACTCCTAAGTGTTTCAAAGTTTTTAGTGTTCTATGCTTAGAGAAATGATTTCAAAGTGCAGCTGCATGTGCCTACTGCAAACAATTCTAATACTCTTCCTCCACACAACAAAATAATACTCCCTGGTTTTCATGCTTATAAATACTATCCATACCTAGTCCTTTGTGTTCTATTGTCATGTAATTCATGTCTACTGTGTTCAACTATGTACTAGCATAGGCTATGCGTAAGTGTTCTAAATCAACCTAAACTAGACTAGCAAGATCAACATAAGAGTATTCTAACAAGTCTTAAACCCACAATGGGGTGAGAGATGCACACCTCCATCCAATTAACTCCACCCATATATATAACCCAAGGTTAAGGGGGAAAATGAGGAGAGCTTTCCAAGTTTCCCCTCCTCATGAACGCTAATCCAAGGCCTTCTAACCTTGGAAATCATATGGGATCACATGGTTCTCACATGAATTCTAAAAGGACTTCTCTCAAGCTTTTACATACAAGTCTCAAGGCTTGAGAGACTTCTGTAAGGGTTAAATACCATACCCTTAGGAAATATCACTCCTAAGGGTCAAAGCCCTTCAATTGGGAGCAAATAAATCCAAATGGCTCAAGGGTTCAAACCATACTCTTCAAAAACTTTCCCAAAGGTTCCCCAATAAACTCCAAGGGTTATTCAAGTGGTTTCGGACCCTCAAAATCCATGTCTTTGGCCAGTTTGACCCATAGTTATACAACATTCTTCCACCCTTTAACATTTTCATCCTAGAAAATGTGTGTAGGTATAATATGTGGAGTATTCCTCATTCCACATGATCCGTCTTGTCCATCTCTCTGATTCACCTCTTTATGAGAACGAGATTCTATCCCAGATAGGATCTAAAAAGAGGGGAATCTATGTGTGGGCTAATCTCTACCCAAATCATTCTAAACAATAACTTTGCAAGTGAAACACAAAATCAAGTGCAAAGTATAGAAAGAATGATGTGGCTAGATTAAAAAATCCATGTTTGTTTCAATGTTTCTCTATGCATAAACTATGCATCCATAGAAAAAGCATAAGTAGGTAGATTATAATAGTCTCCAACTAATTTGCTATGTAGATCCATTTCTATACACTAATGAGGCATGGAACTAGCAAAATATATGGATTACTCGCTAGTTCAAGACTTTGAGAAGTCTCTTTAAGTTGAGGTTGACCAAAAAATCTAATTTAAATGTTTCTAAAATATGTTCTACTTCTTAACCAACATCTACTAATCTCTTTTCCCAAATACAGGACTATCATGTCCTATTGGGATTTTAGAGTCAATGTAAAATGTAGGAAAGAAGTGATCCATTTCTTTGGGCAACCAACTCACCCAAGGCTACTTCCTCAAAGACTTGAATTCTTTGGAATTGTTGGAAACAGAAACATTTCTTAACTCTTTTCTCTTTAAGAGCTTTATTCAAACTCTTTGAGATAATAGGCACTCTCTTCATCCATTGATATTGATGCAATACTCAATGAATGAATGAGTTCTCTTAAATTCAAGTCTCTTTTGAAATTAAAGGTGTTTTATATAAAATATCCAACTTTTGATGTTTAATTTGGTTACCTATTCCATCGAGTTGAACCTAGTCTAGAAATGACTTTGAATATAATTTCAAAGTCACATCCAATGTTTGATAAAACAGGAAGGAGGAATTCAAATTCCATGTAACCGATTCAACTTTTAAGAAACTAAAGTGTTTTGAGCCAAATCAGAGGAGACTTGAATGTTCAAATATTTATTCTAGTTGCACATTTGAAGTATTGTTTTCTATCTTTATGAGATTAAATCTGAATTGTCAAAAAGATTCTTTGGGTAAGGTTAAACCATCATCTATCTACCAAACTCTAGTGGTAAGAAAAAGCATCAATTTCTTGAGCCATCGAGTTCTCGTGATGTTCAACTTTACTCTCAAACCATGATGCTTCAAATATCTTAATTACTAAGTTAATAACTTTCAATCTCTTGAGACTCCTATATACTAGAATACCAAGTCTAGTATAGATCTCTGACTTTAGGAGATTGATTACCTCATTGTACTATCAACAAGGTGCTTTGAAGTAACTTATTCTAATCTATGTTGATCACTAAGTCAAATATTTTTCACTACTTCTTGAATTCCTTCATACACAAATGCATAAATTTGTTTTAAGTTAGTGATTCACTTAGTTGTACTCTCAACTCAGCGTTTAGTCCTAGATTGACTTAGTTGAGATTTCCTTGCTTAAAAGGATCTTTCCACGTTCTCTCTTCATAAATGTATATAGTCATTTATTATAAAGAACCATAAATTCCTTTCTTGGAAGTCTCATAAATATGAAAGTCTTATTGAAAACCTTTATGAAGATCTTAAAAGGTGCTTTCAACTTCATGGTCTTTAAAATTTCTACTTAACTTGTACTTAATGTCCTGGTCATACTTTTTAACCACCATGTACTCATTTTTTTTCTTTGAAAGTTTCAATTCCTTATTGGAATTGGATCTCCCTTCATGTCCAGAAACCAAGACTAAAAGATACCTATCATGTCATGGTTTGATGTCCCATACCATCATTCCTACATTAATGTGAATATAAAGTATAGTTTCCCATACCATCATACTTTATATCCAACACTGATGTGTGGATATTATTTATCTTAAAGTCTAGAAGCTTAATCTAAATATAGAGTACCCTTTACTCAAATTCCTTTTGAAGTCAAGGGATCACCTCTTTGTTTCTATCTTGCATAGGTTTCTAAGGTTTCAAATATATGATCATTCTATGATCTTAATTATCCCAAGATCGTACTGGAAGCTCTAAGCCCTTTGATTGAATAAATATTCATCCTTTATATCTAAATTTTGGGTGTAATTCCAAGTATTTCGAATTATATTCAATATCTAGTTAGCTAACAGCTAACACTCAACTAACTTAAAATGACAAGAAATTATTCTTTCCTTTATGGATTCCATTTTGACAAAAGCTTTAAATAGTTAGCCTAGGGATTTTACAAGAATCTCTATACTACTTAAGTCCAAGTATCTACAAACACTTCTAGATTTCTCTTAATAATCCCTTTATGGATAGGTGAATACAAGTTTCACCTTCCAAAGATTTGTTGGTGGTGGTTCTACGTTACATATTTGGAAATCAAACTTCTATTTCTCCTTCTTACTTTGATTTAGATAAGTATAACCTTTGGCATGTTTTATTTGAGCTTATACTTGTGTGGGTCTTGAAAGTATCTAGAAGATGTACTAGAAAGGAATTCTACCTTTGGTATTCAATAAACATTTTCTAGAGGTAAGTGGGTGACCACCTATCCTAACATATTTCCCAAGAATGCAAGTTTATGTCTATCGTTGTTAGGAGAGTTGCGTTTTGAGGGTAGTAGGAAATTAGAAAAAAAATTCCATTTCATTATTGTACCTTGGGAGCTTTAAATTAATTCACCAAGAACCATTGCATATTCTAAAGCAAACTTCTCTTGGCCTTCCACTTGAGATTTAAATTTCTTGACTAAATGAAGCCATAAATTGACTTGCAAGTACTTTAAAGAGAAGGGGGTTGTCTATGTTTCCTGATGTCTTTAAGTAGTTTACATCATTTTTGTTGGTGCAAGTACATTGAATAAACTTTATAAGTTCAATTGCTTATAATTGCTTTCCATCAATGCCTTTGATGGAATCAACTTGGAGATTTACATTGTGAGGCTTTCAAAACCATTTTTGGTAGCATTGCATTAGGATGTCTCATCAAAAACTTCTTTGGAACCTTTTCCAATTAACTACCTTCAAGTATTTTTATACTTAGGGTATTTGTATTGTAGATTCTTTAAACTAGTATAAGAATTATGCCCCAAAGAACCCTTCAGGGAAATCTTATATGTCCTTGAAGACATTAGATGTATTGAGATGCCATCTACTTAAGGCATCTCATCAAAAATCTTTTTTTGGAACCATCTCTAAGTATCTCTTATACTTAGAGTTAGCATTTAGTATGCTATGTTCTCTTGTGTATACATGACATTAGACTTATGTCACAATGAAAGAAATTTCCCAAAAACTTTCTAAGTTATAAAAAAACTTGGATATTTTTGGTTACAAACTCTTTCATGTTAGTGAAGTGAACCTCTTACTTAAGTCATTAACATGGCTGATCAGGTATACCATGGGTTTTATGGAACTCGAGTATCCATAAATAAGACTCTAATCTTGGGGATTATTTTCTATTTGTGTTAAGCTTTTTTGGCTTTTGAATCAAGCTAACATGGAAAGCATAAAAGGATAATGGTTTTTAAGTCCCATACCATTAAACTTTTATGCCTTTGAACTCATGTCAAGAAGTCATTTCCTATCTTAAGCTTAACCTTAATCTCTTTCTTGTCCTATGAAAACCATGCATATAGAATGTCATTTATTGATTTTGCATACTTAGTGTATGCTAGAAACATATAAATCTTTACTCAAAGATGCTTAGCATGCATAAGGTTCGAAACTAAACCCCTCTTTAAAGCAGGCATGGAGTTCTCATGTTGAAATCCATTTTATTAAATGAGATGCTCTTTCTTTGCATTCGTTTTCATTCCATGCTATGATGAACTTTCTAGCTTAAGTTGTGATCATTTTCATGAGATAAGTCCATTTTTTGCTAAATGAAAAATCTTTTGTCATTATTTATGCTTCTTTTTGTGAACAAACATGGGATTTTCTATGATGCATCATCATGCTAATGCACTAAATTCTTCATATTCCTTGGAGAAATGCATGCAAATGCTTGAGGTGCTAGATTTCCCTTCAAACCATGCATGTTTGCCTCTTGAAAGCTAAAAACACCTTTTCTTTGAATGTGAACTTGGACTGAATCATCAATAGCAGTCCTTTATCATGCTTCAGCTTTGTATACATGCAAAGATATTGAAAAACAAGGCAAACAAAAATTAAACATAAATTTAAAAAGTACTTAGCTAAGAAGCTTCATCCTTCCTTTGCCTTTAGGGGAGGAGCCATTGTCAATCCTTGAGCCTTCCCTTTTAAAGATGAAGAAGGTTTCCTTCTCCTGCATCATCCATATGTGATGGCAGCATTGAGACTCATGCCTATAAAGTGAAGAACACTCTTGAATGTGAATTCGCAAGCATGGAGTAAAGAGCAAAGAATCTCCTCCTCTCTAAAGCTTCACAATGGCCAAGCATGTGGCCATGTGTGTGTGAAAGAGTTACCCATGGATCCCTCTAAGGGGGTTTTCATATGCCTCTAGTGGGGGCTAATAAACTAGCCTTTTGCAAAACCTAGAACAAAACTAAAACACGCATTGAAAAAGGCTTGTGGTGGTAGTATTCAGGCGTTCAAGATTGTAACAATAATGCATGAAGAAACAGGTCCATCAAGGATCCATCAAAAAGCTCTTAATGCAAATGTTGTAAATCAACCTAAACTAGACTAGCAAGATCAACATAAGAGCATCTTAACAAGTCTAAAACCCACAATGTGGTGAGAGATTTAGACCTCCACCAAACCAACTCCAACCATATATATACCCCAAGGCCAACGGGGGGAGTGGGGAGATCTTGCCAAGTGTTCCCTCCACATGAATGCTAATCCAAGGCCTTCTAACCTTGGAAATCACATGGAATCACATGGCTCTCACAGTGATGCTAAAAGGACATCTCCCAAGCTTGTACGTACAAGTCTCAAGGCTTAAGAGGCCTCCCTAAGGGTTAAATACTATATCCTTAGGAAATATCAATCCTAAGGGTCAAAAACCTTCAATCGGGAGTAAATAAATCCAAATAGTTCAAGGGTTCAAACCATACTCTTTGAGACACTTTCGCAAAGGTTCCCCAATAAACTCCAAGGGTTCTCCAAGTGGTTTGGATCCTCAAAACCCATGTCTTTGGCCACTTTGACCCATATTTATACAGCACTAAGTCTAGGTTTTGGTCACCTGTGGACTCTGCTAACATGCATCCAGTAGAAAAATTGGACGCATCTACATGGACATGGAATGATTATTCCAATCCGGAGTTTTTATAACTGGTGTTGAGCAAAATCATCTTTTGAGTTTAGAAACTAACTTTTCGCATTTTTCAGTGCACTCAAAGTTGGTTTAAAGGTTGTGCATTGGTCTAGCTATTATACCATACATGTGTATGAATGTTCTATAATAACCACAGTGGCCCATGAAGGATTGTACTCCCTTTATTGTCTTAGGTCTAGGCAATTCCACGATGTCTGTCACTTTATCTTTTTTTGTTTATATAACATTCTTTGAAATAATATGACACAAAATTTTCCTTTGAGCTATGATGAATACACATTGTTATGGGTTTATACATACTTATTATTCTCTAAAATTTTCAAATATACACCTAAGCTTTGTTATGTGAATTTTTCTCATGTCAGAATGTGCACACAACTCATCCATATAGCCTTCTAAATTCTTTTGTAGAAATGACTTGAATACATGACACATTATTCACTGAAAGTAGTAGGGGCATAGATTTCTCCTATGTATGTTCATCTCTCTTCTTTGTCTTTAGGTGTCACCATGATTTTCTTTGTCACTTTTATGTTATCGTATGTTTCTCCCATTAATGCTTCCATCTTTAGCATACTCACTAAGATTTTCCTATCTTTGATTTTGTACTTCTTAAAGTTCTCTAATACTTCAAACAAAGATTCTTCCTCCAACTAGGGGGTTTTCTTATGTTTCTTCTTCTTTATTCTATCTCATTGATCGAGAGTATTTTGCTCTTGATTATACTATCTTCAAGTTTGTTCACTTCTATGCTCTTCCTCAAAATGAGAAAAGGTGTCCACCATTATGGTTTCTAGGTCCTCGTCATCCTCTATAGGTTCACACATGAATAAGGATATATCATAGTGGTTGCCATCATAATGGAGAGTCCATTGTTCTTCATCTACTACTATGTCCATTGTGGTTAGTATTTGTACCCAACCATGAGGCTCAAATTCCTCACCTAGGAATACCATTGGTGCATAACTTGGGTCTTGCATAGGTCTAGGATTTCTCATATTCTCTCATTTCTATTCTTTTCCCTTCTCCCTCAACTATTTTATAGGTCTACAATCTAATGTCTTCATGCATCCAAGATGGATCATAAGAGCTCATAGAATGTATAGATACAAAATCTGCTTGCATCTTGTGGATAGAATTCCACTATATGGGTGGGGAAGCTCTATAGTAGTCCTTTAGATTGACCTTATTTGTTACCCCTAATTGTTGAAAATACAATGAGTTGCTCCTTTTTTTTAATTTGCAATTTTTACATGAATGGTTTACCTATTATCATTTCATAAACATGATTCTTTCCAAAATCACATATGGAAAATGTATGTTTTGATTCGGCAACACAGTTAGTGAGAGTGAACCCTTCTAGTGATCCCAATGAGCATTCAATGTGGCCATATGGCATTTAAAGTTTCATTTGAGTGGAGCATAATGCTAGTTTGCCCCACTGCATCAATAAAGATGTGGTAGTAATGGAACCTCCTATGCCTATATCTAGGATTGTGTTGGTTTGTGGCCATGATAAGTAATAGGAAGATAGGTATTACCTTCTTGAAGATAGGTATTACCTTCTTCACTTTCACTTATGTCTACTATCCTATCTATCAAGATTTGAGTGGCTTTCCTCTTGGATCCTTCCATCAAGTGGGAGAAATGAAGTCTTGAGACTTCATTTTCTACGTGTTTTCACAACTCTAATTTCATTTTTAGAAGTTGTTCTAAGATGAGATGGAACTACACCTTAGTTTTCTTGGCTGCCTCTCTATTCCTAGGTATGTTTGAATATTCGTTTCTTATCAATACAATTGGGACTCTCAAATAAAGTGACTTGGATTCCCATGGGCCCATGTGGTAGTTCTTTTAAGGAGTTAGATTCGAATTCTAGTCCATCTTTTAACTACGCTTAATGTGAGTTCCAAGATTTTAGCTCATTCCAGTTCCACTAATTTCTTTGACCAATTTCTTTTCACCTTTCTAATTTCTTTCCATGCTCTTGCCTTCTTTTTGTTGGTTCTCTTGAGTCACTCAAACCAAATTCCTTTTCTTGTTCCACTTGCTTAGTCTATGACAAAGCTTTTGCTGAGGAATTGCATGGATAGGAGCCACACTATCCATGCTTCCACTAGAACCTTGCACTATGCCCACTACATTATTTTAGATATACTTTAGATATAATGATTGAATTCTTATGGAAATTCCAAATGATATGCCCTTTGCCAGAATATGAAAAAAAGCTTTAAATGATAGTAGATTGAGGTTGTCTTGAAAGCAAAGGGTGTGCACATTCACACATAAAATGGTGTCCCTTACACCTAAAGCATGATCCTCTAGAGTTTTATAGTGCCAAGTTGCTTCATCTGAGGTTTCAATTTGGGATTTGTGTGCATGAAATTTGTATAATCAAGTTCCCAAGTATATTTAGGCGGAGGGCTTTATATTGTTAGGTATTTAAATGCTCTGCTTACTCTCTAAAGTATGTGGGTACACTATCAATATGTAAAGAGTGAAAGCAATAGGCATTAGGATATACAATCAAAGGAGAAACATGTACTAGGACCAAATATTGATTTTATTATACAAAAACATACTCAAATGGAGCCATGTTTGGTGGATGTGGTGGTTGCTCTCCTAAAATAGGTTGTGTTAATCATATGGATCCCCTATGCCAAACTAATGCTTGATGGTTTTTCACTACCTATGAGAACCTTAATGTTGTGGAGTGTTTTGTTTGCTTGGTATGGGAAAGTCTTCATTATCCTTAAGTATTCTATTTACTCTTGGTCTTTCTCTCTCTAGTATACTAGCTCCTTGTTCTAACATACCCCTTCCTAAATTATACACAAAAATCACCTTTGGGAATTCCCTTGATTTTTCTCTATAGGCACCTAATTGTTTAGATGGTCATGTACTAGTTTGTTTTTGGGATACAATATGCTTGTGAAGGGGAAATATCATTTCACCCTTCCACACATGATTTTGTTTACTATATTCTGACAATGGGTACATCCTCTTTAAATCATGATCTAAATGAGTCACTTGACTTGGGGTATCTGGGTATTTGAACTCATACACTAATAATTCATCCTTTGTGTAGGTTCTAGTTCGTCGAAACCTCCAAAGGCTTCTTTTCTAGCCTCATTCACATAACACACATTATCTTGGGGACTTAAGAAGTAGAAATGGTTGTTGTCAATGTTGAATTTCCTCTAGGAGTGGTAGATCCTTTGGAAAGTTCATCTTCCTTGGGTTCTTGTATCTTTGACTTAGTAAGAATCATCCCAAAGTCATCAATCCTATCAAGGAAACTAGTAATAACGTGCATAGTTCCTTGCCTCTCTCTGTATGATATATTCTTGAATTTGACCACTAGTTGATCTATCCCATGAGAGTGTTCAAGATTTCTAAGTTGGACCATTGATTTTCTTAGAACATCCTCATAGTTTCAAGCACCTAATTGGTTCGTATGTATATACTCTAGTTGTGTCTTTTATGGTCCTTTTGGGAATTCTAAAAAGGATACCCTAGAATTGATTGTGAATCTCTCAATGTTCTCAAAACTATCTAACTCAATTGTTTCCATAATTATCCTTGAGCAATGGGTACCTGTTGTTTTGACCACAATTGGGTAGTAGAAATGACACTAGCTTTAGAAGATCTTAAGCTTTGTTGATCTACTTTGCCAAGATAATTGCTCCATTTCAAGTTCATTAATTTTCTACCCCGCTGCCTTAAATGGTAATTTCCACATGAGTTGGTTCCTTGATTCTCAATCACTTGTTCTTTTGTAGTTGGTTTTATTTGATTCTTGTTTTTATTTAGCATCGTCAACAGTAACTTGTGTGATTCAAATTTAGCACTTCCTCATTTTGTTCATGTTCTTTCCTTTGGGCTTTTTGTAGTTGCAAGTTGACTTATGGATCTTGAACTTAATGTCTCTCGTATTAGTCTTAGACTTGATATTTCCTATCCCAACCTTAAAACTTCCACTCTACGGCTATGTACTTAGCCTAGGTTATAATTGTCCAAGGAGGTTTAGTGTTTTCTCACCTTATGTCACGTGCTATGTGCTCGCAAGCTCCAGGCAATGTCCTAAGCTTTGTTTCAATACACAATCACCACAATACCAAGTTTCAGAGTCACGTGTAAGCCTTGAATGTAAGCTAGACCTTGAAGAACCACAAAAAAAGTATTAAATTCGACCCAAACATTACAGTTTCTTTTTTGTATGTGGCAATAGAGATATGATGAGATAGAGTGTTCTACGCTGATAAACATGGTCTATCATGACAAATGGGGTCTATCAAGTTTGGTATATAAGGATAGAGGGTATCTATTGTGATAGACGAGGCCTATTGTGAGTCTAGTTTATCATGATAGAGTGGTTTCTCACAATAGATGGTGGTCTATCATGTGTTCCATATGTCATGATAGAGGGTGTCTATTGTGATAGATGAAGTCTATCGAGGGAGCTTTGTTCTGATAAGGAATTCTTTCATGGCAAAGGAGGGTCTCTCATTATAGATAATTGCTCCCTTGTGTTAGTGTATTCTAATAGAGAGACCTTGTCACAATAGATGAGGTCTATGATGATAGATGGTCTCTATCGGAGGTCTTCATCTATCACAATAGATGAGGCAGTTTGTCATGATAGAAGGGTCAAGCCTGATAAAGTCATTCTATTGCAAAAGATAGTCCTTGTCACGGAGTTGGATTGTCATGACAGATAGTGGGTATATTGCGATAGAGTGGCCTATCATGATAGACAAGGTCTATTGCAATAGAGTCAATCTATTGTGGGCACAATCTATCATGATAGACCAAGAAAGCTGAGTTCTCTAGATATATCTAGTGTGTTAGGATGGTGCTCGAGAGATCTGTTTCCCTATAATGGTGAAACATAAAAAAGATGAAATCTCAAGTGTGTTGCAATAAACAAAACATGTTACCTGAGACCCATGCAAGGGTGTATTGTATCTGTATAGGCTCCTTGAGTGGATGATGAACCTAAATCTACACAAAAATAGTGAAAAAAACACATAACAAACATGAAATCTCTCTCTCTCTCTCTCTCTCTCTCTCACTATCTCGCTCTCTCTCACACACACACACACAAAAGAAAATGGGTGGTGAATGAGGAGGAGGTGGGTATATGGTCAGGAAGGTGAAAATTTCAGCATAGAAGGAGATGGAGTGGGGAGGTGAACGGGGGTGAATGGAGGTGAAAATGGAGATGAAAATGATCAAGAAAATTGGAAAAGTTTTCACAAAACCTACTTACCCATAATGCAACATCTTTTATATACACGCTCACCGTCACACACTTGCCCTCGAGTAAGAATCCCTGACAATGATGCCAAATTTGGTCACTCATAGAAAAATGAGGAGTATCAATGTTGATAGATATCCACCTTGTTATTGTCAATCCATGGAGACATGAGGATGGTATGCAGATTGTGCACAAGTGATATGTGTAGATGTGAAGTCAAGAAGCATACAAGATGCACACACACACACACACACACACAAGATAGAGGATATGGATTGCAACAATGGAATCACTTAATTGCTTGAAAATCGATAACAAGATTACTCTCTTAGCTCTCCTAATCCTACTATCTCCCAAAAATAAGATGTCTAGCTCCTTTTATAGTTTTTAAGCGATTTTTTAGCTTTCAAACCTAGTGTTTAACATAGTTAAACAAGAAGTTCTAAAGCTATTTTGAAGCTCAAACATACTATTATGAAATCCAAAACATAGCTTTTACCTATGCTCTTCAAGCTTGAGGACTCCTTGGCTCACACAAAATAGAGTAGGTATCTACAAATGTGGGATTTTTTACAATAGGTTAATGAAAAAAATCATTTTTTGTGTAAAAAGATGAATGCTTTTATCAAAGTCGAAATGTGGGGCTTCTCTTATGTACTTCCTCTTCTTCTATTGCTTAAGCCATGTACTTCACTCGTGCTACTTGTTGCTCTTCTAGTTTGCCTTCTTTGATGATAGAAAACACCTTTGCTCAGGGGAGATTATGGAAATCAAACCCTTCTTAAGGAAGTGGGCACTGGGCACTCATGCCATAACTGATAATCTCTATCTTTTGTCATAGAATTCCTATGCATAGGTCATATCGATGATCAAACAATTTAACCAAATTCAAATATTGTATATGCAAATTGTGTAGAATTCCTACGACGTGTAACCTTGTTTTGAAGACTAGTTGCATTCAACTGTTGACTATTGTTGGCGGTCAAGTCCAAGTTGAAGAGACATAATTGGAGGACGCAATAGTCACAAAAGAAGAGGAATCACGTGAAGGAATTCCCGGAGTTCAATTCTAATATTAGCATGTTACTTTGTATAAAAGAGTGATTTTTATCACTAACCCATTGTATAAAAATCCAACATTTGTAAATAATTGTTGCATTTTGTGCAAGTTAAGTAATCCAAGAACTTCAAGAGCTTAA
>CM035419.1:185125539-185128039 GCA_020310875.1 Ceratopteris richardii
TTCCCCTTTGATTTTGGAGCACTTACTAAAAAAGTCGATTTGTGGTTATTCATTCTACCTTGTTCTAAACTTTGAACCATTAATACCCCCCCCCCCCCCCCCGAAAAAAAGCAAGGCTATAGTTCCCTTTATTGTAGGCTTCATGAAGATACGTAAAGAGACAAACTCATCCTATGAGAGCACAAATGGAGTTCACAGCCAACCACACGTAGTATCATCAACTACAAAAACAAGTTGAGTATTGTGTACACCGTTCATCCCACAAAAAGAGAGATGTTCCCCTACAATTTTGAACTACTCCCTTTGCTTTTTTAGCCTCTGTTTTCTCTCTGCACAAGATGTAAGGTAGATAGTCAAGCATTTCTTATGTAGGCATCCCCAGAAATTTGCTAAACTTATCCAATGCTTTTGAAGTTTTCAGAGCCTCAGGTTCTCATTCTCAGAACAAGAACAAAAGACACGTTTTGGAAGCAAAAACAGGACAGCGCCTGCAGTGAATGAAATTGATAAACACTTCATATCTCTATGCAGCATAGTATAAGTTGGTGGAGCAAATAAGCTTGAATAACATATTGTGAACCACTCAGGTGATTGAGTGATGAAAGTGGATTAATGTAAAGGACAAGGGTTTCATTAGAGAGGACAATATGCCTACAAGAGAATTGTCTGTAACTATAAAACAAAATATCCAAATGCATTGTGTGAAACAGACATTGTGCACCCATCTCGCAGTTACCCTACTAAGCATCACAATACCTTCTCAGTTTACGTTCTACTGCAGGATATATCCAAACAAAAAAAATAATGCTGCTAACATGTATCTGATAGGATAAAAGAATGAATATTCACCTTGCAAAAAAGCTGGCAATCACAGTTTTGGCAGTGCTAACGAGTTTCTTAAGTGGAATGGACATGGGATATGCAAGAGCACTTATTGATTGCCCCACACCATGAGCACACACAGGTTCTGGCCTCACATGATGCCGTGAAAATGAAGCACCCCAGCTTGATCTTTTCATGTCCTAGTAAAAGTGCATAGATTTACAACCACATCCTGTATGAAAGAAAGCATATAAAAGGAAAAGAGACTGACCTGAAGAAAAGACAGCCTACGAAATCTTGCTGGAAAATGAATTTGGCATCTCCCCTTTATTACTGATGACTGTTTATGTGTCTGAAAAACACATACAATCTGTGAACACCTCAAAACACCATCAGTTTTATAAGTTCCAAGTACTCAGTGTAGTGTTTAACACCTTGAAGCAATTTTCAATGCAAGTCGCCAGATGTAGCTGCAAGTTATACATCGTGAATACTGAAATATAGGCTGTACTCACTGAAAAGAGAATGTCCGAGGATAATGACAACCTCAACGGGAAACCTAATGTTTAAGGTACTGTAAGTGGTCATATTTTGTAGAACATATTGCGTCTGACAATCAAGAATAAATATGGATAGCTGAACACAATGCTATCTGAAGTTAAAGAACGTATGTACCTTCAGAATCTGAAGGGAAAGTATGCGCCCTCAAAACAAAATTTTCTCGTTAAGATGTTTCTTTGACCACTTACTTCTTATCATATTTCTGTCAAGATTGGTCGTAAATAACACCAAAATATTTCAATGTCAATCTGGAGTGGGGGTTACTGTAACAGTGCGGAAAGGTTGGCAATAGAAAAACTGTCGCTGCTCATTATTTATGAATGACCTATAACAACTGCAAATGTCTATTGAATATCGGTTCGCCACCAAAGATTACAGATACATAATGCACAGAATCAGATGTTTTCTTAAAACCAAGTTCGGATAAGAACTGCGGTTGACATCAAGAACATGAATGTATAGAATTCGACACGGGAAAGATAAAAAGACGAGGCCACGATCAGAACAACAATAAACCGAACATGAAGCACAAGAATCTCGAAGAATATCCCCGATTTGTATCTTTAATGACTGTAATCCCTGTCGATTCGAAGAACCTGATACTGGAATACCGAGAGTGACTTCTGCAAGTTTCCCCAGACAGCAAGCTGCAAATAGTAAAACTCAATCATAAGTTAATCTAAGATCGTGCGCAATTTCCGCTCAAGATTCATGTACGGGATATTTGGTAGCAGTTCCAGCTTTCAGTCTGCGTACAACAATATTAAATATTAGCTCAAAATTAGGCGCGCTTAAGAGTTCATCGTTTACAACAGAAAACAACTTTTTTCATATTCTGTCAATTCGTAAAAGGTGGGGCATATTAGACTTTTCAAAAAAGACGAGGTCCCATGACTCAATAAGAAATTCCTCATGACGAGTGAGGAGTGAGAATTCGGGACTGAGGGAGTCGGAAGTCGGTGTGATGGCCCTTTCTTATGGCTTTTGATGGGATAACAAAGGGATATGATGAAATATCTTCCCAATCCCATGAGAATATATAATTGTCATCACTAATTATCTCACTATATGGGTGAGGCACGCATGAGCACAAAAAATGATACTCAAATGACCTCCG
>CM035419.1:185133039-185203039 GCA_020310875.1 Ceratopteris richardii
AGTCAATGAGTGAAAGAAGATATATTTGTATTCTCATTACTATCGAGATTAGGTCTATATCTTTTGTTTCTCCATCTTTTATTTTGGAGATTTTGAAGTTCCTATTCATAATCGCTAATGAATGCTTGCATGCATTCTCTATTATATGATATAAAAGTAGAAACATCACTTTTTTCTTGCAATGTAAATTGAAATGGAGCTCTTTTACCTGATAATACCTCATCTATTATTTTTGAAGAAGACTCGTTGGTCCATGCACGTGGAATTTCTTTATGAACTCTTTCAAGGTATGCACTAACATAGTCCAAAATGTCAATCTCCTTGGTATAAGGAAGAAGAGGGTAAAATTCCAAAAAAGATATTGATAAATTTTCCATTGGCTCCACGAATCAAACATATGTTTCAAATCCTTGAATTAGCAAAGCTTTAGTAAGTAGAAATCTGCTAATTGTGCACAATCAAAAAAGAAAGAAAAAGGAGAGAAGAAAACATAAAAGCAAAAAAAAATTGTAAACATTCTAAAGGAAAATATCATTTCATAAAGAGTTGTCCAAAAGTGGTGCAAAAGAGGGAAAGAAAAAAGACATGAGAATGGTTGTTACAAATGGCTCGACACCTAAAACAAAGTCTGGTAATCTTGTGTAGAATGAAAAATGGGCATTTACCACTGTTCGCAGTTATGACCCATCTTCACATGAACAATGTATGTTTGCAATAGACTCAGATGTTTGGTACTTTGACGATGAGGCAACCAAACATATTACCTTGGAGTGTAGTTGCTTTAGTAAAAATGAAGTCTGTTAATCTTGTGCGGAATGAGGAATGTGCATTTACTACTATTTGAAGTTAAACCATCTTCTCATGAACAATGTATGTCTGCAATAAACTCAGATGTTTGGTACTTTCAGAGTGGGGTAGCCAAACATATTACCTCACAGTGTAGTTTCTTTGGTTCACTTCAGCCTGCCCCTATAAGGAATATTGTCACATGTGCTAACAACTCCTCTTATCGTGTAATCAGATTTGGTAAGATCATTCTGAGAACTACTGATGGTAGTTCTTTCACATTTGTAGATGCTTTGTTTTTGTCTGGGATCAAGAAAAATATGTTATTAATTTCAGGATTAGCCAAGATCTTCTTGGTTGTGAAATTTGTTGATGACAGATTTATAGTTCATGATCTATCAAATGACGATGTTATTATTGCTTCAACCATTTTTATGTCATGGGTTGTATAAGCTCATAAATTATGCAAAATCTATCAATGATTCAGCATGTGTAGTTCAAGATTCTTAGGCTATGTCATATGCAAAGCTTTGGCATGCATGCTTTGGTCATCTGAATTATGCTAGCTTGCTACGCCTCTAGAAATCTGAAATGGTGTCCTTTCTGCCCAAACTTGAGGCATCTTGTAAACATGTTTTTGAAGGCTATATTTTGGGAAAAATACAGCATTCCTGCTTCCCAAAAGATGGTTCAATTCAAGCTACTAAAAATTGCAACTTGTTCACAATGATATCTATGGTCCTATGCTAACACCCTCTTTTGGGAACTATGTTTACTTTGTGACTCTTATTCATGATTTATCTAGGCATGCATGGGGTGTATCCACTCAAAGCAAAGTCCAAAGTGTTTGTGTGCATCAAATAGTTTCTATTTTTGGCTGGAAAATTATCGACATGTAAAAATAGGCACCCTCCATTCTAATCAAGGGGGTGAATCCATGTCTTCTTAATTTAATGCATTTCTAGCGGAATGCGGGATAAAACATCAGTGTATAGTGTTGTATACACCTCAAAAAATGGAGTTGATAAAATGAAGAATAGGTCATGGACATGGTGAGGGGTATGGTCAAAATTTAGGCTTTACCACATAGCTTCTAGCTTGAGGTTGTTATGTGTGCAACATATGTACTTAACATGTTTCCTAAGCACGGTATTCTATCACTCCATATGAGGCTTGGCATGGTCGCAAGCCATCCGTTTCTCATTTGTGTGTCTTTGGTTTTTTGGCATATGCATTAGTGCTTGAACAGTAATACCAAAAATTGGATAAGAAAGTAGTGATATGTTTTTTTTTTGGGTAGAGTTCTGAAAGTAAATGCTTTTGTCTGTATCATTCACAAATTAAATGCATTTTGGTTAGTCATGATGTTGTATTTAGGAAGATGAAATTCAAGCATTACTTTCATGAACTAAGGAGACATCAATTAGCTCCAAGCTTTCGGGACAAGAAAAGGTGTCCAAAATCTTCTCTACCAATGATGCCCCGTTTACACTCTGGAGAGGCCCCACATATTTTTTTTTTTCTTTTACATTAGTCCAAATTCCCCAGGGGAGAATTTGCCACATTAATACCCCTTTTTTATTCTCAATGAGAGGATGCCAAAGAGCAAGGAACTTGAAAGCCTAGCTGATTTTCATCCAATTTTGGTACCATTTACATATTAAGGGAGTTTTTAAGAGTTTGAATCTTCTAAAATCTCGAAACTTTTTCTAAGGTGTTGTCATTGTGCCATTTGATACGTTATGTCTGAGGGGGGTCATTACCCTAGAGGATCTTGGACTCCAAGAAACTCCCAAGCACTCATTCTATTTTCTAAAAGGCACTAACCTTGATAGTCCAATCCTCCAAGCTAGGTTAATGTCTCCAAATCTAATCCACTATCTTCTCTCATGATTCCATGGATGCTTCCACAAGCGAGGCCCTTTGTCCCACAATTTCTTTGCTTTTTGAAGATTATTAGAGTTGACAGCCCTCATTCCTTTGATCCAAAACCAAATTGAATCTTTTTGCCTAAATCAGCCTCCCACTATAATTATTCATTGATCTTTAGGTAAATTGTCCTTGTTTTCAAGTTTTTCCATAACAATTAGATGAAATCTAAGCCTTTATGAGTGAGAGGGAATGGGGAGAACAACAAGGTGAGTAAGCCATGCCCCTTCCACCTGGGTAGACAAAAAAGAGTAATTCCCATTTTTTCCTAAAAACTAGTTTGGGACAAGAGGCATCCATATTGCTCCAACTTTTATGAGTCACTTGGCTATCAGATTGTCCGTTAGGTCTATGATGTCGATAATGCCCACACCTCCCAATTCTTTAGTATTTGCAAAAAACCTCCATTTGATTTTGCACACGCCCCTTATATTGTGATCACCCATCCAAAAGAAATTTAATTCTTTTCTAACTTAGCTAGATCCTTATCTTTTGATCTCCTCTAAGAAATAAAATATGTAATCAATGCCATGACAAACATGTTGATCACCATTGTTGGAGGAGATGGTGGATAGTCACAAGAAATTAAGTGGTGTTGCTAGATTCTACTTCACACCTGCTAAAAATGATTGTTGGAGAGTGTATTGGGCCTCTTTAGCTAGCTAATGATAAAAAATAATCATATATGTTGCTTGGAACAAGATCCACTAATCATTGGATCAAAACCGATAGGTAGGAGTTGATCCAAGAACAAAAAACTTGGTATTTTTGTTCCTATACATATTCAATGTTTTGAACAGTTCTTTGAGCATAGCAGCACTTGGATTAATTTCTTTTGGGAAAATATAATTAGCTTATTAAGGTATTAATCATGAGTGATTTCATAAAAAATGATGGACTACACACAGAGAAGGATGTTTAATAAATCATAAGACCATCTCGACAATTTCGGGGTTCAACAGTCAATAGACCAGTGAGCAAAGATGAGTTAATATCTCGTGATCTAGAAAAGTAATGCTAATGAAACTTTGTAGTCATGTACTAGACATTATGCTGAATCTACCATGCTTTAAATCATGAAAAATGATCAATCATGCCCTGAGAACAAGCTCTAAGAAGATCACTATTATGATGGAGTTATAACAGAGAATTAAAATGAGAATGTAATGATCATGTATGTGTTACATCATATACAAATACAATGTCATTGGCAATCATACATTACTCAATGTGTGAGAGGTGAATGAGCTATGGGATAAGCTCTCACTTCACAATGAATCTCTTCAAAATGATCTCATGGGCTCGAGATTACACGCAGGTCTTTTGATCCTCTTCTTATAGTTGTGCTTGGAGCCAAAGTTTGAATTCAAATTCAAACATCTACCTAAAAGGTGAATCCTAAAGTATAGGATAGATTCCCTCATTACTCAACAAACAAATGATTCATGATTTAGAGCTTCCTAACTCCACATGGATGTGTACCACTTTAACAAAGGTAAATGTGATGCACTTTTTACAAGAGGTTGATCATATGAAGCCTTGCATAAGTTATGCCAATAAATCAAGCATGGGTTAATTAACCAAGTATGTGGGCTTGGTTTTAATTGCACAAACAGCTCTCCCTCAAGCCTAGCATGCTTGGTCTTCATTCCTCCTTTATTTCTTGTAAACCAATCATCAATTTGAATATGTTCATCTCTTGTTCCATCCAATGACTTTGTGAGTATATATGCACATTCTAAATGAGTTGATACATAAGATAGTTGAATCTCCTCACTAAGCAATTTCTCCCTTACATAATGATAGTACACTTCAATGTGCTTAGTCCTTGAATGATATACATGATTAACAACCAAATGACGTGAACTAGTGTTGTCTGCAAAGATTATTGGAGTGTAAGAGTGTATCTCCAAATCTGCATATAATTGCTTAAGCCACATAGCTTCTTCGGTTGCATTTGCCAAAGCTCTATATTCTGCTTCTATGGAAGATAAGGCCATAGTTGGTTGCTTCCTAGATGATCATGATATAAGCTTTGAACCTGCAAAGGATAGGTACCCTGAAGTGCTCCTCCTATCATCCTTGGAGCCAGCCCAATCTGCATCAGAATACATCTTTATATCTATGTCAGAAGTGAAGGGATAGAACAACCCTTCATTCATTGTACCCTTTAGATACTTAAGCACCCTTTTTGCAGCTTCCATAGGAGGCTTCCTTGGTGCATGCATAAATTGACTCAATGTACTTACTCCATAGGCAATGTCTACTCTTGTTAGAGTAGCATAATTGAAACTTCCCACAAGTTGTTGATTGTCTATAACATCATCAAGTAGTTCTCCTTCATGAGAACTCAGCTTATGATTGAGGTTCCATAGGACTAACTACAATTTTAGTGTTTTCCATCTTGAACTTTACCAACATATCATGTATATACTTCCTTTGAGTAATGAATGTACGAGAAAAAATTTACACAAGCTCTAAGGCAAGAAAGTAGGTTAATAAACCAAGATCACTGATTTTAAATTCTTTCATTAGTTGAGCCTTAACCTGCTTGATGCCATTCGCATCATTTCTTGTAATGATGATGTCATCTACATAGACACATAAGTAGATAACTTTTGATTTGTTCTTCTTAACAAATAAAGAAGATCTGCCTTGCTAGCCACAAAGCCTTGTTCTTGCAAATAAGTAACAAGCCTATGGTTCCAAGCTCTAGGAGCTTGCTGGAGACCATAGAGTGCCTTCCTCAGCTTGCATACATAACTTGTTTTATCTTCATCTTCAAAACAAGGTGGTTGTGTCGTATACACTTCTTCTAATGTCCATCCATTTAAGAATGCATTTTTTACATTTAATTGATCAAGATTCCAATTTTTAGAAGGAGCAACACTTACCAAAACCCTAATTGTTGGCATCTTTGCCACAGGTGAAAAGGTTTCTTCATAGTCTACTCCATGAGTTTGGGCAAAACCCTTTGTCACTAACCTTGCCTTGTACCTGTTTATAGAGCCATTTGAGTTCTTTTTTATTTTCTATATCCACCTATCCAATTACCTTCATGCTTGGCTTCTTGGGAGCTAGATCCCAAGTATGGTTTTCTTGAAGTGCTTCTACTTCTTCCTGCATGGCTTCTCTCCATTCTTTCTTCTTCTTGGCCTCTTCAAATGAAGAAGGATCTTCTATCATAGAGTCTTTAGTGATATACACAGAATGCTTGGTGACTAATGATGTATCATAGCCATACCTTATGGGTTTTTTACTCTCCCTTTGTGATCTCCTGAATGCTTGATTTGAAGACTCTGGTATGTCTTCTAATTGCTTGACTTTGATCTTGCCTCTTGACTTCTAAGCCTTGAAGTCAATATGCTCTTCATCCTCTGAGTTGATATTTTCTGCTAATTGTTGATCTTCTTGTGTGAGGGCTGGAAAATCATTTTCCAAATCCTATGGTAACTTGAGTTTCCTGCAATCATCTTCAAACCATGAATTATTTCATCAAACACTACATCCCTACTAACTATAAATGCTTTGTTAGTGGGATTGTACAACCTATAGTCCTTTTGGTTCTGATCATACCCAATGGATATACATTTCTCAGCTTGAGGGTCAAGCTTCCCTCTAATTTATGAAGGAATGAGTGCATAAGGGTTTGATCCCTATAATTGAATAGTGCTATGTTCCTTGTGTCTTCAATCTCAAATGTGAATAATCTACCAGACTTATCGCCTTTAGCAATCCTTTTGAAGCCTTGTTGAGGGTCTTCCACATATGCTCCATGCTTAGTGAATTTGACTTATAAGCCTTTCTCAACAATCTGCCCAACACTAATTAGGTTTTTGGCTATAGTTGGTACATATAGAACTTTACTCAAAAGGTTCATGCTACCATCAGATGTTTTGACATTTCCAATTTGCTTGACTGAGTGTTTAGTATCATCACCTGTCTGAACTTCATGCTTCCCTTTTGGTTCTTCAAGGTCAGATAATAAAGCTACATTTCCATCCACATGATTGGAACAACCTGAATCAATATAGAAAAGATGCTCATCATCTTTACCTTGCTTGGATGTCATGTTCATGATGAGTAGTGAATATTCTTGGTCTTCAGTATAGTTTTTGTAGACCCTTCTTCCTCTGAAACCTCCTTGATAATTGTTGTTGTTATAGCCTTGATTGTAGTTATGGTTGTAGTTGCCTCCACCATTGTTGGAGAAGATGGATGGATACCTCAAGGAAGTGAGGTGGTACTGCTAAAACCTGCTTTGTGCTTACCCTAATACACTTCAGAGTTATGTAGTAGGCCCTTTTAGCTTTCAAATGACACCAAGAAAGTACCTATGTACTTCAGAGTTGATGCTTGAAACAATTGAATCAAAACATACTACTTCGTGAATAGCTAGTGTCACAAAACTTGCTATTTTAGTCCATACACCTACTGGTTCTTCTGCTCAGTGCTCACAGTACAGTAACAATTGATGAAATTCATTTTGAAGGAATTCAATTAGCTTAGATGGCTAATGATTTCAAGTGGAATCATCTAAAATGATGAACTATGCACTTAGAAAGAAGTTTAACAATCCAAAGCTTATCCCCAATTTTTTGGGGACTAACTAGTAGATGACCAGTGAGCACTTCGACGATGATTTCTCTCAGATGGCTGAAGCAAATACTTTTAAACTTTGATAGCATAAATAAGACTTCAAGGGGGTTCTAAAAGGCTATAGATGATGCAAAATGGTTGAGAATTCACTGAGTTATGACCAGAGAAAGTTCACTGTTTTGAGTAGTCATAGCAGAGAAGTAGACAAAGATGTTCAATGAAGTATATGTATTATAACACATGATTATACAAGATCATTGACATTGTAATGATGCTCAATGATGGTGGAATGAGTAAGCTATGGTGTAAGCTACTCAAGTCCCTACAAATGATCAATGGAAGATCTCTCAATGAGACCACACAACCATGTGATTTTCAAAGACCTTTATATAACAAATTTCTCCTAAGTTTGAATTTGAAATTCAAACTTGGCTCCAACTAAAAGTGACTCCCTTAATCTAGGAGTTATTCCATCAGATGAGATTCATTGCTCATACTTCTCCTAACTCCATCAGATATATGGTTTTACAAGATTCTCTCAAGGTAGAAACCTTTTACAATGGTAAATGATCAAACAATTACAAGCTATGGTTCATATGAATCATCAAATGCTTCCTCATATAGTCTTCCATGCTAAGCCAAATGTGAAGGCTTGGACATTTGGACCAACAACTTCCCCCCAAGCCAAACATCTTGGCTTGTATTGCTTCTTCAATCTTCTTGAATTTCTTGTAATCCAATCATGGTTTTAAACTTGCAAAGCTTAGTACCATGGAATGCTTTGGTTAACAAGTCAGCACATTGCATATTTGTAGATACATACACTAATTGAATCTCTTTGCTCAAGAGTGTCTCTCTAACATAGCGATAGTGCACTTCTATATGCTTGGTTCTTGCATGGTAAATGAGATTGGCTCCAAGATGCAAAGAACTAGTCTTATCATCAAAGATAATTGGTGAATGAGTATGAAGTCCCAAATTTGAATAGAGCAATCTTATCCAAATAGCTTCTTATGTAGCATTTGCTAATCTCATGTATTCAGCCTCTGTTGAAGATAGAGCAATAGTTGGTTGCTTCTTAGAAGACCATGAGATGGGCTTATCACCTGCAAAAGATAGATATCCAGAAGTACTTCTTTTTTCATCCTTACATCCTACCCAATCTGCATCTGAGTACAACTTTATATCCAAATATGATGTGTATGGGTAGTAAAGACCTTGATTTTGAGTACCTTTGAGATACTGCAAAATTCTTTTAGCAGCTTCCAAGTGCAGTGCTCTAGGTTTATGCATGAATTGACTCAGAATACTTACTCCATAACATATGTCAATCCTTGTTAATGTTGCATAGTTTAGAATTCCAACTATGCTTTGATAACCTACAATGTCTTCAAGAAAATCACCTTCGTGAGCACTCAATTTATGATTTACCTCCATAGGGGTGCTAGCTACTTTTGCATTCTCCAAGTGGAACTTCTTCAACATGTCCTGCACATATTTCCTTTGAGTGGTGTAAATTCCAGAGTTAGTGTATACTAACTCAAGTCCAAGAAAATATTTCAAAAACCCTAGGTTAGTGATCTAAACTATTGCATCATCTGGTTTTTTATTTGTTTGATGCCATTGACATCATTACTTGTAAGAATGATGTCAACCACATATACACATAAATATATCATTACTCCTCTTGATAAAAAGATAAGAATCTCCCTTGCTCATCATGAATCCTTGGTCTTGAAGGTAGGTTGTTAACCTGTGGTTCCATGCCGTAGGTGCTTGTTTCAAACCATAAAGAGCTTTCTTCAATTTGCACGCATGATTTACCTTGCTGGGCTCTTCATAGCCAGGAGGTTGAGCCATGTAAACCTCCTCTGAAATTCACCCATTGAGAAAAGCATTTTTCACATCTAGTTGATACATATTCCGATTTCTAGACGTAGCTACACTTACCAATACCCTGGTGGTTGGCATCTTAGCCATAGGTGAAAAAGTTTCTTCATAATCTACTCCTTGGGTTTGTGCAAAACCCTTAGCCACAAGCCTAGCTTTATACATGTTTATGGATCCATCTAAGTTCCTTTTGATTTTGTAAATCCACCTAGAACCAATTACCTTCATTGATGCTTTCTTGGGTACTAACTCCAAAGTGTCATTTTCTTGGAGTGCTTCTATTTCTTCATCCATAGCCTCCTTCCATTTTGCTTTGGTACTTGCTTCTTCATATGAAGAAGGTTCTTCAAGTGATGAATCCTTAGCAAGATAAATAGAATTCTTAATGACTAATGAAGTATCATACCCATATCTGATTGGCTCCTTACTCTCTTTGTGATCTCCTTAAGGCTTGGTTGGATGACTCAGGTGCCTTTTTATTTCCATGCTTTAAATTCTTCTAAGTTGATGGTGTCCTCATCATCTGATTTGATGTCTTCAATTGTGCTTGTCTTCAATTCTTCTTCCAAGTCATAGGGCAATTTGACCTTCCTACATTCACTTTCAAACCAAGAATCATTCTCATCAAACACAACATCTCTACTGACCATAAATCCTTTGTTGGATGGATTATAAAACCTGTATCCTTTTTTATTTATATCATACCCTATGAAAATGCATTTCTATGCCTTAGGGTCTAACTTACCTCTGATTTGAGATGGAACATGCACATAAACAACACAACCAAATATTCTGCAATGTTCAAGTGATGGTCTCCTACCATGCCATGCCTCATAAGGGGTCATCCCATCAAGGGATTTAGAAGGTAACTTGTTAATAAGATAAGTGCCAGTAGAAACACTCTCTGCCCACAAGTTATTAGGCAACTTCTTTTCATTTAGCATTAAGGCCTATTCAAGAAAAATGGGAATTACACAAGATTTTGAAACAGTGCTTTGTGTCCCAATGTTTTACTTTTTGAGTCATCCATACACTACAACATGCTATTATCTCTTGATTGGAGTATTCACAATTGACACTTTAATATTAATAATAATTGTATTGTAAATGGAGTATCAAGTTTGGGCTAAAACTTAAGAAGTTAACATAGAAAGTAATAAAAATGGGACTTAAAAAATACCCAAATTTCTTAGGCGTTCATTGATCTAGCTGCTTCCACAATCAATCTATTCCTCCTCTCTGCTACTCCATTTTGCTCTGGAGTATATCTAGTAGTGATCTCCCTTTTGATACCTCTGTCCTGCAAAAATGGATCAAATTCATTGGAGAAGTACTCACCTCCGCCATCTGATCTTATCCTCTTTAAGCTTTTTCTTTTTTGATTTTCCACAAGTGCAAGATACTTCTTGAAACAACTGAACACTTCATCCTTATGTTTCATGAAATACAAGATAGTCCACCTATTGAAATCATCAATGAATGACACATAGTACCTTGAGCCTAAAATTGAAGGATCCTTGCTTGGTCCCCACACATCTGTGTGGAAAAGTTCCAAGTAATCCTCATGCATATAACCTCTTTTTGTAAAGGGTAACCTGTGTGATTTACCAAACTGGCATGCACCACATTTATAGATCATATGTTGCTTGGATACATTAGGTATCCCAAGTACACATTGATCTCTACATATCTGCTTCAATGTTCTCTCACCAATGTGCCCTAATCTTTTGTGCCGTATCTCTAATTCAGACAAGGTTTGATCCTTATAATTATAAAGTGCAATGTTTCTAGTGTCCTAAAGCTCAAAGGTAAACAATCTACCTATTTTCTCTCCCTTGGCAATTCTTCTGAATCCATGTTGGGGCTCCTCCACAAAAGCTCCAAATTTATTGAACCTAACCTAGAAACCCTTTTCCACTATCTATCGAAGACTCATCAAATTCTTTGTGATAGTAGGTACATAAAGTACTGTGCTCAACAGATTCCTATTCCCATAAGAAGTTTTGACATTTCCTACCTTGACAACTGAATGCTTGGTATCATCACTTGTCTACACTTGGTGCTTTCCTTTGGGCTCATCAAGATCAGAAAGAAGAGCTATATTGCCTGCTACATGGTTTGAACAACCTGAGTCAATATAGAAGAGGTGCTCATTATTCATACCTTGTTTTGAAGTCATGTTCATAATGAGAAGAGAATCCTCTTGATCCTTTGCATAGTTGTTGAAGTCTTTTCTGATTTCCTCCTTGATAATTTTTGTTGTAATTGTTGTTGTAGCCATGGTTGTAACCTTGATTATGGTTGAATCTTCCTCTTGATCGTGAGTAGCCACCTCTTTGAAATCCTCTTCCTCTCTTGTTCTTGAAGTCCCTATAACACTCATCAGTTGTGTGATTAGACAGTCCACATATACTGCATGGGGAAGAGTTGAAAGGGCCCCCCACCTTGCTTACCTCCTCTGCCCCTTCCTCTTGAATTCCTACCTCTTCTTGCATAGTTATCTTGAGAAGTAGTACCTTCATCTTCAACTTTCTTGCTCTTTCCTTTATCCTTAGTCTTTCATTTATCTGTATATAGGGAAGAAGAATTGTTACCTCTTGATGGTTCACCATTTTTGTTGAGCTTGGCTTTGTGGGTAAAGAGTTGTCCCATGAGAGTGGTAAGATCAAGGATTGCATATCCATGTAGAGATCCATTGTAGTTGTGAAAGATTCCAACTTATGATCTGCCTTGATGCCATTGATTATTTGTCTCACTATTTGCTCTTCTTCAATCTCCTCTCCTATGCTTGCCAACTGATCAACCACATCCTTTACCTTGGTCACATACTTTGAAACATTCTGCTTAGGTTGCTTCCTTTGAGTAGTAAACTCAATCCAGAATTGATTTTTTCTAGATCTTATATTGGAAGAAATATATGAAGATAGAGTATCCCAAGTCTCTTGGGAAGTTTTGCAATTCCTAACGTGAGGAAGAAGTCAGAAATATAGTTAAGTAGATATGACCTGGCTAAAGCATCTTTGGCACACCATGAGTTGAGTCTTTTTAGCTCCTCTCTTGTAGGTTGACTTTTGCTTTTGAATATGGGCATCTTCTCACCGCCTGATATGTATCCATAGAGACTCCTTCCTTGTAGATATGTCTTCATTCTCAAGGACCATGCTGGATAATTATTCCTGTCCAATTTATCAATGAAAGAAGGGAAACCATCTCCCATTTTACCTCAACTTGCTCTGATACCACTGTTGGAGAAGATGGATGGATACCTCAAGGAAGTGAGGTGGTACTACTAAAACCTACTTTGTACCTGCCCTAATACACTTCAGAGTTATGTAGTACGCCCTTTTAGCTTGCAAATGACACCAAGAAAGTACCTATGTACTTTGGAGTTGATGCTTGAAACAATTGAATCAAAACAGACTACTTCATGAATAGCTAGTGTCACAAAACTTGCTATTTTAGTCCACACACCTGCTGGTTCTTTTGCTCAGTGCTCACAATACAATAACAATTGATGAAATTCCTTTTGAGGGAATTAAATTAGCTTAGATAGCTAATGATTGCAAGTGGAATCATCTAAAATGATGAAGTATGCACTGAGAAAGAACTTTAGCAATCCAAAGCTTATATCCGATTGAAACTTTGATAGCATAATGTAGACTTCAATTTGATTCCAACAAGCTATAGATCATGCAAAATGGTTGAGAATTCACTGAGATATGACGAGAGAAAGTTCACTATTCTGAGTAGTCATAGCAGAGAAGTAGACAGAGATGTTCAAACGAAGTATATGTATTATAACACATGATTATACAAGATCATTGGCATTGTAATGATGCTCAATGATGGTGGAATGAGTAAGCTATGGTGTAAGCTACTCAAGTCCCTACAAATGATCAATGGAAGAGCTCTCAATGAGACCACAGAACCGCATGATTTTCAAAGATCTTTATATAAAAAATTTCTCTTAAGTTTGAATTTGTAATTCAAACTTGGCTTCAACTAAAAGTGACTCCCTTAATCTAGGAGTTATTCCATCAAATGAGATTCGTAGCTCATACTTCTCCTAACTCCACAGGATATATGGTTTTACAAGATTCTCTCATGTTAGAAACCTTTTACAATGATAAATGATCAAACAATTACAAGCTATGGTTCATATGAATCATCAAATGCTTCCTCATATAGTCTTCCATGCTAAGCCAAATGTGAAGGCTTGGACATTTGCACCAGCAACCATTGTTGTATCTGCCTTTGGATTGTCTGTAGTTACCTCTATGGGAGCCTCTTCCCCTTTGATTCCTTGTATTCTTGAAACATTCTTCTGTGGTGTGGATTTAAGACCACAAATGTCGCAAGAGGAATTATTGTAGGATCTCCCTTGCTTTGCATTCCTCCTCTGCCCTTTCCTCTAGCACCTCTTCCTCTTCCTGCATAATTAGCTTGAGAGGTAGTAGCCTCTTCTTTATTCTTCTTGCTTTTACCTTTATTCTTAGCTTTATTCTAATCTATATAAAGTGTAGAAGATTGGTTACCTCTAGAGTTTTCACCATTCTTCTTGAGCTTTGTCTCATGGGTGAAGAGTTGCCCCATCAAGGTGTTGAGGTCAGGTATTTGCATATCCATGTAGAGGTCCATTGCTGTGGAGAATGACTCCCACTTGTCATCAAATTTGATGCCATTAATGATCTTCCTTACTATGTGTTCTTCTTTTATCTCCTCTCCAATGCTTGCAAGCTGATCAACCACATCTTTCATCTTGGTTACATAATCAGCCACTCCTTGCTTTGGTTGTTTCTTTAGAGTTGTAAATTCCATCCATAACCGATTCTTCCTAGCTCTTGTGTTTGAGGAGAAATATGATGAGAGTACTTCCCAAGTCTCTTGGGAGGTCTTGCAATTCCTAATGTGTGGTAACAAGAAATCAGAGATTGAGTTTAGTAGATAAGACCTGACAAGAGCATCCTTTACACACCATGTGGTCAACCTTTCTTGCTCTTCCCTTGTAGGTTGATGCTTGCTCCTGAAGATTGGCATTTCTTCATCTCCTGAGATGTATCCATATAGACTTCTCCCTTGAAGGTAGGTGTGCATCCTTAGTGACCATGTTGAGTAGTTGTTTCTATCCAATTTGTCAATGAAGGATGGAAATCCATCTCCCATCTTGCTTGTTGTTGCTCTGATACCACTGTTGGAGGAGATGGTGGATAGTCACAAGAGATGAAGTGGTGTTGCTAGATCTTGCTTCACACCTGCTAAGAATGATTGTTGGAGAGTATAGAGGGCGTCTTTAGCTAGCTAATGATCACAAATAATCATATATGTTGCTCAAAACAAGATCCACTAATCATTGGATCAAAACAGATAGGTAGGAGTTGATCCAAGAACAAAAAACTTGCTATTTTTGTTCCTATACTTGTTCAATGTTTTAAACTCTAATTATCTTAGTAAGCTATCAATCATGAGTGATTTCATAAAGAATGGTGGATTACATACAGAGAAGGATGTTTAACAAATCATAAGACCATCCCAACAATTTCGGGATTCAACAGTCAATAGACCAGTGAGCAAAGATGAGTTAATATCTCGCGATCTAGAAAAGTAATGGTAATGAAACTTTGTAGTCATGTACTAGACGCTATGCTGAATCTACCATGCTTTAAATCATGACAAATGATCAATCATACACTGAGAACAAGCTATGAGAGGATCACTATTTTGATGGAGTTATAGCAAAGAAGTAAAATGAAAATGTAATGATCATACATGTATTAAATCATATACAAATACAATGTCATTGGTAATCATACATTGCTCAATGTGGGAGAGGTGAATGAGCTATGGGATAAGCTCTCACTTCATAATGAATCTCTTCAAAATGATCTCATGGGCTCGAGATTACACGTGGGTCTTTTGATACTCTTCTTATAGTTGTGCTTGGAGCCAAAGTTTGAATTCAAATTCAAACATCTACATAAAAGGTGAATCCTAAAGTATAGGATATACTCCTTCATCATTCAACAACCAAATGATTTGTGATTTAGAGCTTCCTAACTCCACGTGGATGTGTACCACTTTTACAAAGGTAAATGTGAAGCACTTTTTACAAGAGGTTGATCATATGAAGCCTTGCATAAGTTATGTCCATAAATCAAGCATGGGCTAATTAACCAAGTATGTGGGCTTGACTTTAATTGCACCAACAACCATGGCCCTGCCCACCAAGTTTATTTGCATTCCCTTTGAGTAAACCAACTTTTTGTTGATCTTGGTAAGAACCCAATCCCACCTCTAGCCCATAGGGACATCAAAGCCCAGGGGAATGCCCACAAGTCAAAAACTTTGACCACTTGAAATCACTTGAAACCACTCTTCCATAAGAAATTATGGTTGATGCCCTATAATTGCTTTGAATGTTGTTTTTGAGTGGTTTATGTTTTATCAAGATGCCATGCAAAAGGTATTTAGATAGTTCCAAAAGGTTGTGATACTTAATGAATCATTATGAATAAAGGCATTACTATCATCTATAAAATTTCTCATGAATACCTGTTCCTAGGTATTTGGTAGCACAAGATGAATTTGGTAAATTCAATGAAAATGGTTGACCAAAAAACTAAGCCCATTAGTCTCAATAGTGAACAACAAGGGAGGTAAGGGGCATCCTTGCTTGATGGAACATCTTGGTTTAGTTAAATAGGAGAGATAACTAGCAACAAGATTACCCATAAATGTTAAGATCATATTAATTAATCTAGCAACACATCCAAGATCTCTCAAAGATTGAAAAATAAACTCCCATTCAAGTTTTTCGTAGGCTTTTTCAAAGGAAATTTTGAGAAAGAGCACATCCTACTTGGACTTCTCTACATATTCAAGACCTTCCCAAATATCGATGATAACCTCGAGGATCAATGATAACCTCAAGGATGGGTCTTCCTTCAATGAACCCTTTTTGTTCCACATAGAGCAAGTGCAAAGGTGGAAAGCATCATAGTTGTTGAGAACTTTGTCAAACAAGTGTAGCTTAGATGAGGCCTTGTAAATATGAGATGTGTCAAACTTTCAACAATTTTCTTCTACGTAGTAGCATTTGCCAAAGCTTTACCTGATGTAGTATCAAACTTCAAATTTTGTTCTAATGACATAGAAAGTGTCTTACATCTAGCCATACCATACTTATGTGTCATGCTCAAGGACTATTGCCTTTGGGACAAGCATATATCTATTTTTGTATGTATAAACTCAATGCCCGAAAAATAGTGTAGCACACGAAGATCTCTTATATCGAATTCTTATATAAGGAGTTTCTTTACCTCTTTAATGCTTTCTTCATTATCACCATCGACAATCAAGTCCTCAACATAAATAGCCATGCCATCATCACCCTTCCTTGTGTATAATCACTGACTTGCATCCCACATGAAAAATCTAATGGATCTTAAATAATCTACAATCCTTGCATGAAAAACAAGAGGGGCTTGTTTAAGCCCATATAAATCCTTTTTCAACTTGAAAGCATATTTAGGATGCTTTGAATCCTCATATCCTTGTGCTTGGTCCATTTGTACTTCTTCCTCCAACTCACCATGTAAGGAAGCATTATTCACATCCATTTGATACAAAATCCATCCTTTTGTTGTAGTCAATGCAATAAGTGCTTCAAGACTAGCCATTCTAGCTATAGGCTTGGAAGTTTGCTCACAATAAATTTCATACATCTCTGCATATCCTTTTTCTACCAATCATGCTTTAGACCTACTTATGCTACCATCAACATTATGCTTTACCTTGTAAACCCACTTGTATCCTATGAATTTTCTTCCATGAGCGATGGGACCAGCTTCCATGTTTTATTTCCATGAATTGTAGCCATCTCCTCATCCATAGCTTTCTCCCAAATTTCATTTCCAATTGGATCTTTAAAACAAGAAGGTTCAGCATCTTGCATTACCTTGGTCATGTAGGAAAAATGAAAAGCCATTTAGCTATCATATGTTAATTGTTGCACTCAATTCCACATCATCTCATATCTTCTTTGTCCTAGTTCTCTTCTTCTTGTTGTATCATCTACATATTCCTTTATTACTCCTCAAATCTTCAAAAAGAGTAGGCCGAGTTCTTCATCAAGGCTCTTTTATGAATTTCTTGATTCTCCATCAATGTCTTCAAAACCCACTGATGGTTTATTACTAGCAAAATCCTTTTATTTACCTTTCTTGGACATAGTCGATGAATATGATCAACTAAAATTTTTGCTTAATCTTCCACTCCATGGGTCTAAGTTGAAATTACTGTTAGGTCACAAAGCTAGTCCACACAGGACTTGAGATTTTGCACTTGAGTTTTCAATGTTTCCTTTGTAATTTGAGTCATCATTGAGTCCTTTTGTACTAGCATAGTATGTTGAAATTTCATCAAATACTACATCTTTGCTTACCTTCACCCAACATGTGATTGGGTTGTAGCATTTATATTCCTTTTGCTCAAGGAAGTACCTAATGAAGATACAAATTTGTACTTTTGAATCAATTTTATTCCTCAACTCATCTAGAACATGTACATATGCAACCAAAAAAAATCTTTCAAATGTGATAAGTTAGGCTTCTTTCTTGTAAAATTCTCTTTAGGTGTAACTTGATGTTCAATATTAGTTGGAGTTTTATCATGATGTATACAGAAGTGCGCATAGATTCTACACATAATCAATGCGGCACATTTTTCTCAGCCATCAATTCTCTTGCATTTTTTTGCAATATATCTACTTTTTCGTTTAGCAACACCATTCTATTGTGGTGTGCACCTATATGAAATTTTCCTTCAAATTCCATGAATTTTTAGGAAACTAATAAATTAATTGGATATGTATTCACCTCCTCCATCACATCTTTATGTCTAAGTATAGTTCCTTGCCTACTTTTACACCATAGACTTGAGATTCTAAAAGTGATTAAACACCTCACTCTTCTCCTTCATGAAGTATACCAACACTTTTTGTGTATGTTCATCAATTAATCAACACTATCACATAATGACTTGATAGTTTGACCTTAGAAAAACACAAATTTCCTATATCAAAGGTACACAAAGCTGATTGAAATTCTAGATCTAATATATCTGGAAGATGACTAACAAGACTCAATTTATATTTTTGCAAAGTGACCTCTTTTTTTTTGAACCACATTGTGAGCTCAAAATAGCAGTCGAGATCACGTTAAAACTAAAATTTCTGCAAAATAACTGACCTTGAAGGAGTGATTCTCTAAAGTATTTTTCACCTTCTACGTTCACATCAAATTTTATAGCAACCTAAGATCATTTGTGAAGTGCGCATTCTCCATGCCTTTTCATTGGCTCTACTCTTCACTATCGAACTTTTTTGGAGCTCTCTTTAGCCACACTTGCTCTGGTACCATGTCAATAGAAAGGAGACAAGGAAGAAAGCTCTCACACACTCTCACACACAAAGAGAGGAGGATACACATATTGAGTCAAGGAAGATGAATTCTTCTACTTATTCTATTACATAAAGAGAATATACAAGAATGACCTAATACAAAAATACTAGTACAATATAAAAAGAAAAGTACATAAAGAAAACCCTAATGTTTAGGAATGAGTCAAATGGGAAGAAACAATATTGTTCCATCAATCTCGGTAGATAAATTTGGTAAATCTCAGCAAAAGTCTCCCTCACATATATTGGTGTACCAACTATATATGTTAGAGAGATGAAAAAGTGGTATACTCATCCTCGATCATCACATGTTGAGATTGATATCCCAACAAACAATATCTCAAGGTGATGATGATATTTCAAGTATATGTACTGATATGTAAATTACAATGCCTAGAGGTTGTGGAGGACTCCTATGGCTCTGCAATAAGCACTACAAGCACTCTTAATGCGTGTGAGAGCTCAATCTCTGCCTGCAAATTTTCCACTGAGGTTTATATAGACTTTTTGCCATGTTTCTAACTAGTTGGTGTTGATGACTCTACCATATATTCCAATCAACTTTTAAACTACTTATTTGAGTTTTGAATTCTAATATGAATTGTGGCTTTGGGATCCATGATCTACATAAGTAATTTCCATTCCAAGAAAGTATGATAACTTCCCTAGATCACTTATCTTAAATGATTTTTCAAGTAATCTCTTCACTTCTTTAATTCCTTCATTTGCAGTACCTTCGATCATAATATCATCTACATATACGCAAATATAGATTGTACCTTCATCTGTTCTTTTGATGAGTAGACTTGCATCTGCTTTTGAACTTTCATATATGAGATCATTGAGGTACTTCAAAAGCCTATAATTCTAGGCTCTTGGTGCTTGATTTAGTCCATAGAGTGCCCTTCTTAATCTGGATAGATAATTTGGATACCTAGAGTCTGCAAACCCTTGTGGTTGCTCCATATATACTTCACCTGATATATATCCATTCAAGAATGCATTCTTTATGTCTAACTAACTCGAGGTCCATCCTTTTGATGCTGCAATACCAATGATTGTCCTTATGGTTGACATTTTGGCCACTGTAATAAATGTTTCATCATAATCTATTCCATAAGTTTGAGCATAGCCTTTGACCACCAATCTAGATTTGTATTTGGCTATTCTTCCATCTACAAGCTTCTTCACTTTATAGAACCAATTATTTCCGATCACTTTCTTATCATGAGGTTTTGGAACAAGTTCCCATGTCTTGTTCTCCTCAAGTGCATTGAACTCTTCCTTCATTGTTTCTTCCCAATGTATCTTTCCTTTTGCTTCATCATAATTCTTAGGTTCTTCATCATCTTTGACCATATAAGCATAGCTTTTACGAGTCATATAAGAAGTATCATAAGACTACCTTGTTGGTTGTCTTCGTTTTCTTCTTTATCTTCTTGGTTCCTCCACTTCATGTCTATGTGCATAGATTTCTTCATTAAACCTAGATGCATATTCATTTCTTCTTGATGAGGTAGCCCTAGATGTACTAGCTTGCATATAATCTTCATCTCCATACAACCACACTTTTGATTTATGTTTTTCACCTCTTCTTCAAATTCTTCAATTGGTTGACATTGTTCTTCATACCAACTTTTATGTTCATCAAATGTTACATCTCTAGGAACTAGAAATTGTTTGGTTAAAGGATTCTACAACCTATAACCCATTTGCTTTTCATCATATCCAATGAATAGATATTTTTTTGCCTCTGGTTCTAGCTTATGCCTAAGTTGAGATGGTACATAAGCATAGGCAACCGATCCAAACATTTTACAACAATCCAAGGTTGGTTTCTTACCCCACCAAGATTCATAGAGAGTCATTCCATCAAGAGTTGTACATGGCAACCTATTCACAAGGTAAGTGGTTGTATTCACAACCTCAGCCCATAAGTAATTTTGACAATTCTTTTCTTTTAGCATGGCCCTATCAAATTCAACAAGTGTCCTATTCCTTCTTTCTGCTGCCCCATTTTGTTGAGGTGTATATCTACAAGTTATTTCCCTCTTGATACTGCATTCCAAATATAATCATTGAACTCTTGGGAGAAGTATTCTCCCCCTCCATCAGACCTTAATCTCTCTAGCTTTTGACTTGTTACTCTTTCTACATATGCAATTTTCAATCGAGAATAAAAGATTTATAATGATTTAGTGTTAAATTTCTAAAGACGACGTCAAATATCTACATTTAGATTTTCTTAATAATTATGTCTGGCAACATATGAATCGAGAAATATCCATTCTATGTAAAAAACAGTACGAAACCTTGGTAAAGTTTTGGTACTTTGTTTGAGAGAAAGTGAAGTTATGCTTGAATGTCTTAGGTAGTATTCATAAAAGAAATGAGAATCAATTTGAATCATAAACAGGATGCGTGAGTGGTAAAACAATAAGTTCCATGATTCCGAATTTTGATAGAACATAAAATTATTATTATGCTGAATTGTATGGGTATAAAATATTTATATGGAGACCAGGGTAGATCCAAATAGCAAGACATTCCAATTACTTTAAAAAAGTGGATACTTCTGAAAGATAAGTTCTACAACAATAAACTTTAGAGATAAAAAGAAATATGTAGAACTGTAAGACATGGAGATTTCTGTAGCTGATGGTCTAATGATATGCCAAAAGAAAAAGGGGAAAAATGTATTTGTTATGCAAATGATAATTAATATTATGACGAATTCCTCCAAGGATTCACACTTGTTTAAGGATTCCAGCTATAAGAAGTCATGCAATGCACCATGATGTATAGAATTAATTCAAGGCCTCTAGTAAGTAAATAAATAGTATACTTAATTTAGAGTTATTACTCTACTCGAGGTAAAAAATATTATACTCGGACCACTAATACAATGAGATGGAGAGAGATACAGTCTTTTTGGTGTTGCAAAGAGTATTGTTCTAGTAGAATGTCAAAATGTGGGGGTCATGGTTCGGGTTCATAGGTAGAGTGTTTGTTGATCTTTAGTTGGGGGAGCCAGTGGCCTTTCGGTGGTTATGCTTGCTTTAGTGAGTCATTATTTCGGCTCTAGGGCTAGCTACTTTTCTTTGGAGGATCTTGTTTAGCTAAGTGTGGCATGTTTCTTTGTGGTAGGGTGTTGAGGTGTTTCCCCCTCTTGTTTGCATGAAGTTCCCCATGGAAGCAATCTTCTTCTCATTTGGGGAAGGTAGATATGGCGATTCCCTCCATCGAAAAAAACGCAAGTGAAATCGACCTAAGAAAGGGTACAAGGGCTTTGAGCTCCTTGTTGGATATTCACACCTCATTGTTTCTCTGAAAAACTTGAACATATCCAAGACGCAAGAAGTGCTTTAAAAAACATAAACCAAAGAAGGTAGATCCAACAAGAATCGAGTTCGCACATTGAAACGGATAAATATACATAATAAAAAATGATCATCCTCTTCTCCAAAGTCAAGGGTCTCTCAAATCCCTCTACATCATTGGTTATTATCCAATGGTTGAAGGAAAAATCTTGAATCCATACTTTATTTTCCTTCAAGAAGTTAAAATCCATGGCGAAGAACTTTTGAAAAGTCTGCAAACTATATATCATGATACAACTGGTTTTCCACTAATAACCTAAGAGGGGGAGGGGACAGAGTTTTTTGTTAAGTCACATTGTTCAGCATTATTTCAAAGCTCCTGCTTAGACCCCTCCATAGATGGGTGGTTTTAATCTTCAAAGGCATCCATTGATTCTCAATGATGCCTATTGAACCTCCTAATTTCGAGCTTTACCAAACTAAAACTTAGAATTCATTAAGTTGCCTTTCTACCTGGGTGATCTTCATAGAAGACTTCAGCATGGTGGAAGTTGTTTCTAATTAGTGGGACTCAAAAGGGCAGGTCATTGATGGGTATTCAAAGGCTCTTAAGGTTTCTCGGTCTCCAACCTTCAATCTCATGTAAAGCTTGATAAAAGCCCTTGAAACATGTTTACCTCCAATTGTCACTATATAGCCAACACTACTCCTCCTATCTTCCTTTGTTACTATCCAAAGTGCATTCGAGTATGCTAATATCTGTATATCACCTCCTAAAGTATGAAACTAGTCCTTATTCATAGCGTTTTTGATGAACCTAAACCCTTTTAGTAGCTTCTAATAGATGTGGAAACCCTAGGAGAACTTAGAAATTGAGATAACACTCCTGCCACATAAGATATGTTTGGCCATGTTATTCTTGTATGGAAGAAAGATCTAATGATTCACCTAAATAGATGTGAATTCTCTAAATCATTAATTTCCCTAAAGGTTAGCCTCAAGTTCTCCACCATTGGAATTTTAAATGTCTTAAAGGATCTATGTAAAAACTTATCGAACATGTATATTTCCCTTCAAAGAGATGTACACCTTCCCATTTGTATGTGACTTCTTTCCCAAATAACTACTTAAAATTGACTTATTTTCAAATCTTTTACTCTACTCCAATGTACGTCTTGAGGTTATTTAGATCTCCAATGCAATTCCCTAAAAGAATCCGTTGGTCCACATTTGTACAAACTCATTACCTATCGTTTTCATGTATAGGAAAGGATCTACCTTGCTTTGAATGTAGTCACACTATGTGAGATAACCAAGTAACATTTGATTCCGAGCCCAAGGTCTTGCGTGAGACGGTACAAAGAATTCTTCAACTTGCAAACATTCTTTTGATATGTGTTTTCTTCAAATTCTTGCGAATGATCCATGCATACCACCTACACAAGATCTCCATTCAAGAGTGCATTCTTCATATATATTATAATGCTTGCACGAACATATAGCCATGCATTTTTTCTAAAACTATAAAGGTCTCTTCACAATCAATACCCTAAGTTTGGTAATCTCCTTTGGCTACAAAACTAGCTGAATACTTTGCTATTGAGCAATGTAAATTCCTCTTGAATTTGTAGGCCCATTTATTTCCAATCATCTTCCTCTTCTTTATCCTTAGAACCGATAATCATGTAGATTTGTCTTCTAGAGGCTTAACCTCTTCCATGCTAGCTTCATTTCACTCTTGGAACTTCCTTGCATGTTCATAAAACACTAGATCATCTTTTTCTTCACTTTTTTTAGATAAGGAATGTGCCTTACCATGAATCTATTTTTGAGAGGCTTGTAGATAGAGTAGTTTATTTCTTTTGTGAAACAATAAACTATTTAACCTTATCTTGTTGGTATTGTTTTCTAACAGCCCTACTCTCTTAAACTTAACACTTTTTGAACCACTTCTTCCTCCTATCCCATGTGTGTATGCAGATCACGTCTTTCTTTGGATAGAGTTTCAACTTCTATCCCATGTGTGTGTGTGCAGATCAAGTCTTTCTTTGGATAGAGTTTCAACTTTAAGGATCTCTATGAGTTCATCTTTGCCCTTCAGAGCATTCGAAGGTCTTCCTTGAAATCATATGCTACCCATAAGACTGTGTGTTGTTATAACATGCAAGTCCTTCCTTGGACTTGCTACCATATAGTATATAGAACTTATCATCCATAGAAGCTGAGAGGTTGCAACAAACCCAACTTATCATCCCTCGAAGTAGAGAGGTTGCACACCCTTTTGCATTTTCCCATTGTATTGTTAGGTTTGTTCCACCCTAATACCAATGTTAGGATCGATTGTGGGTTGAACATATGACATTTGGGTAGCCAATAAGTTTTGATAACCACTTCACCACGCAAAGCCGGTTATGAAAGGCTTGTGGATCCGATAACTTATTGCTTGCTTTGTACAATGGCAAACTCTTTCACTTTAGCTTGTTGGGATTATTTTCCAACATAATACCTACTACAAATTTTGTTCTTTTATGATGTAACTAAGGAAGAAAAAAGCTTCCTTTCAATTGAAATTTTTACATATCTACATGAAAGGTATTGGAAGGGAACACCAATATTATATTCTAAACACACCTAAATAATTTTGCATGATTTCAAACACACTAACATACCTTTTGAAAAATATCCCCAAGTTTCAAACATGCATAGAAAATTTCTTGGTAATTTTTCTTATCCATGCGAATACTGCAGAGCATAAGCACTTTTTACTTCTATAATAATTAGATGATTATATACATGAAGATCATTCTCCCACCACCGTACTTAAACTAAAGTAAGCTTTCGATATGTATATTGCATGTCATATAATAGTATCAAAATTCTCATCCTTAGCATGCGAAAATATTATGTGCCACATTGGTTGACCATGTTGGGTTTTGTATACCTTTTTGGGCTGTATATGCCACATTCGGTTTTCTTTTCACCATGTTGGTCGAATTTTGAGCCATTGGTTTGTCCTTTTTTGAGATGTGCCTGACGTTGGGTGGCTTTCTCCATATTAGGTTTCTTGAAACTCCCAAGGATACAAGTGCATGTTCAATAGATAGCTAGTTTTATTGGAGGGCAAAGGTTCATCTGATTTTTAATTCAACTTACGTTGGCTTTAAATTGGTTGTCATTGACGACGCTGGCAACATTAGGTCTACCTCTTTTTTTTTTTCCTTCAAAAGGAAGTTCGGCTACAACCTACTCTCCCAAGCTTTAATTCATAGAAAGAACAACTGTACATAAGAACATTAGGTCTACCTCTTGCACTAGTTCTAGAGTAGCTATCCTTCGGCCAAAAGTTTGGAGTTAAACATAAAGACTTCACTATTTGGGAATTTCTTAACATGGTAGTATTGTGTATACATTGTCTAATCCATGGCGTCATAGATATGAAACAAATATCATCGAGAGGTGCTAGGACATTTTCATTTACATTAAGGGCGTCATCATCATCGATTCAACCAGATTGCGCCTCAGCATTTATTCCATCAGAAAATCTTGCCTATGCCTCATGTTCATTCGATTATTTAAATTTCATCTCTTCCATTTCTAATAGCATCGTCCTCAGTTGTGGCTCCACGGAAGGCTTTTTCTGAACCCACGATAATGGAACTATTTCCGTTGAGAGAATCTTCCTCAGGCACAAAACGAGAAATTCAAAACCACATGTAAGGGTCTGAAGGGTCACGCCATGTCTACATTGATTCTGTGTAAGAAAAGTTGGGGACTCCTCCTCCTTCACATGTGTATGATGTGCAATCTCCTTCTCTATTGCCACATGAGTATATAGAAAAAGCAATGCGAGCAGTAGAGATGAAGAATACATATGTGAAAATTACAGAGTACAAGCTCTACTAGCTTAAACAATAGCTCTACTAGCTCAATAGTCACTAATTACAATAGCTCTACTAGCTCAATAGTCACTGGTCCTAAAAAATTCAACAACCACAATATAAGCTCTCTAGCTCTAGTTATAGTTTTTGCCTACTTTTGACCGGTTTCACATCTAGTGACCGACATAGTTAAACAATAGGTTCTACATCTAATTTGAGGTACCTAACGGCTTCCAAAAATTATGAAGTTTGGTATGAGCACACTTAGACTCCTCAAGCTCGAGGACTCCTCGGCTTGCTCAAAATGAAGTCACACATGCAGTGATCGGATGTATGTACATATATTACATTGTTTTAGTGATAAAAATCACTGTTTGGATTATGGGGTAAGCTATGTGTTTCCTCTACATCTATGACGAGATCTTGTGCTTGATCCTTTGCCTTGAACAGAGAGGCTCAAAATAGATACTACAGTAGAGCACCAGATTCCAACACTGGTACAGGACAAGAGAACGAAAATTTTCATACAGAGAACAAACTAAGGTCCTAAGCAACCCTCATTCGAGAGAATGGTTCAAACCTACTATTATCTGTCTCCAATAATCTCCAAATTCTAAGCATGCAAGGAGGAGCCAATCACTCCTAGGTTCACCAATCACCAATCACCAATCAGAAGCTTCTCAAGATCAAGGGGAATCGGAGATTCAATCAAAACATGAATAATTCTCCACATCTGCACATTCAAGATGCAAGTAGACCTAACATGCATAGGCAAGATCCTCTAAAACATCAAATTTCAATGAGAAGATCCAATTTGTGCAAGAGGTTAAGGCCTATGCAAGTTTCCCACTCCATGAGAGATCTATATGATAGATGTGGTGATCCTCATGCAAATTCTCTTAGCAGGGCAAGTGGAAAATTTTGTTATCCAATATGAACCCTTTTTGGGCTTACCCTCAAAATGTGACATGGTTCCAACCCTTACGGATTTAGAACTTTGTGAACTTGAATCTATTGACAGATGAATTCATTGGAGAATTTAAAATGGAGGAGCCACACATGACATAACCTCACTAATCCGTAGTTTAAACAATCCGTGCGATTGACCACGAGAAGATTCAAGCAATACATCTTAAGATGTCCCACCCAAGAAATGCCATCAGAAGAAAATACAATATCCTTATTCATAGGTGGAGTAACTAATCACAAGATGAGAGAGTTAGTATTTAGCAAGAGACCATCTACTATAGATAAGTGCATCAAAGAGTGTATTGACTTGGAAGATAACTAGAAGTTAGCCAAGGAATCTCCAAAGAAGAGCAATGTTGCCAGAGTGCAATCAGACTTATCTATCAATGATCTAGTAGACAAGTTGGCAAGAAATTTGGAACTCCCTTCAGGGTTTGACAGAAATAAGGAGAGATCTAGCCAAAATAGAGTTTGCAAAAATTGTGAAGGTGACCATTCAACCAATTTTTATCATAGAAAGAACTAGGTTCTTAGACGTACTCATCCACCAAAACCACATAACACCTCTCAGTGGTGTGATATTGAACAAAAGATGACTACTCACTACATTCTTGATTGTTCCTATAGTAGGCAAGTTTTCCATCAACCACAACCTAATATAAGGCCACCAACCTTTGAGAATGCACCATAATATAAAAGTAACCAAGCATAGTTTCATCCAAAAGTGAATAGGAACCTAATCGAATACCAAGAACATATCTGAATAGGGATTTCACATATGGCCAAAGGCAAGAAACATCTTCTTGAGGTACACCATAAAGATTGTATGGACAAGAACCATTACAACCTTAGCTAGAGCAATGGCCTCCTCATCCTAACTAGGTCATTCCACTTAAATATAGACTCTAAGATAACCTCAAGGAAGCATTAGTGCAGATTGATACACCAACTAACTCAAGGACCCATGAGAGATCATAGGACTATGGATCTAAACCCGACCATGAGGAGCAAGGGATTTTACTCATGGACATAACTTTGAGTGAAATCAAAGTCAAAGTACTTATGATTATAATGTCCTAAAATACATGGTATGATAATCCATCTCCACAAATTCCTAGACAAACTAGTCCACCATATAGATTGCCTATTGCTAAGGACAGGTGTTACAAGTCCAATGTTGAACACTTCATTTGCCAATGCCTTGTTGTTCAAGCTGGAATAATTGCGAACACTCATTAAAGACACTTTGTACATTGCTTTGGGTATGGTGAGGATCATGTAATCAAGGAATATCCTAAGAACCCTTTACCCATTGAGGTAACACCCTTGAATGTGGTATAACTTATCTTTTGGTAAGCGATATTGATCAACCAAAACCCATTTAGGTGATTACTAGGGTGCAACCAAAAGCCAAAGAAGAAATGATTAGAGTCCCTAATTCGGATAAGGATCTTTCTAGCTTGGGTGCATGAAGTCCAAAGATAACACAAGTACAGAGGTAGAGAAAGAACAAGTCAAAGAAGAAAATAAATAATCAAGTACCAAAATCAAGTTCTTTGAATGTGAAAAGAAGAAGAAACCTGCATGGAGAGATAAAAGAGCTAAGAGGGTAAACTCATGTAAGAAAAGGCTCCACAAAATGAAAAATTCCATATCCCAAACTAACTTCTAAATTCATGATCAAGAGCTAGAGCATAGAGTTAGAGCCAAGGAGAGAGAAAGATCTAGTCTCCAATAAAAAAGGCAAAACTTGCAAGACAAATGCCAATAAGTAGAATAAATGTTGGCAACCCCAATTGCAGAAGGCATGGAGATGCTCTTAAAAGCATTTCAAGCTAGATTAGTTACAAGATGATCAATTGAGAATCACAAGAAATGCTATGTAAGAGGATATCTAGATAGAGAAAGGTTAGACATGTGTAAGACAATGATTGAGGTTCCTCAGCAATGGCTAGAGAAGGTATCCAATCCTCTCTCTAACACTAGAATACATGAGCCATGGTTCCAACACATGACATGTCCAATGCATTATCCTCACTTTTCGTTACCACCTTCTCAACCAATGGTCTATGTTCCACCACCAAATCCAATACAAATAGAGCCAATGAAGCTAATCGAGTCATTTTGGTCTTGAACCCTTCTAAGATGTGCACTCCAAAGTCACCTTTAGAGAGTGGAAAAAGGAGACCGCTACGCATAGAACCACCCTTACCCCCACTAGACGAAGTAAAACCACTTCAACCTAAAGAGAATTAGGCACTTGGGACTAATGGAATTGATTCTACACATAATCAATGTGGCACATTTTTCTCAGCCATCAATTCTCTTGATTTTTTTGCAATATATCTATATTTTTCATTCAACAACACGAGTCTATTGTGGTGTGCGCCTATATGAATTTTTCCTTCAAATTCCATGATTTTTTAGGAAACTAATAAATTAATTTGATATGTATTCACCTCCTCCATGAGAACTTATGTTTAAGTATAGTTCCTTGCCTACTTTTCTACCATAGCCTTGAGATTCTAAAAGTGATTAAACACCTCACTCTTCTCCTTCATGAAGTATACCAACATTTTTTGTGTATGTTCATCAATTAAAGTGACATAAAACCTTCAATGTCCCATAGATGTGGTCCTTGCATGACCAAAACATCTCTATGTACTATATCTAACACATTCTTAGTAACATGTTTATCATATGGAAATAATGTGATTGATTGTTTACCAAATTGGCATGCTTCACATACCTTCTGCATCTCTATAACCTTGAAATTTGGTAGTCCATTGACTTGCTCCTTTGAACACATCAACTTTAGCCTCTACAAATTTGCATGTCCAATTCATTTATGTCAAATATCTAAGTTAGCAATAACAGCTGCACCTTTTGCAAAGATGGCTACATTCATTACTAGAATTTTCACATTCAAGGTGAACATCCTACCCAATTTGTTCCCATTGGTGATCAACATTCCGTTTTGTTCGTAGTCTTCTACATATAAACCATCATATGTGAACCTGACTTGTAATCCTTGTTCAACCCTTTGTCCAATATAGACTAGGTTCTTTGTTATATTTGGAAGATGTAGTCCATCAGCAAGATGTGTCACCTTTGCATCCTCCATGAATAGTGCTATGTTTCCAACATGCTTGATAGGATGTGATGTTTCATCATCTCTTTAAACAAATCCAAGGACTGTCATGTTGAGAGGTTCTGAAAGTAAGCGGATCTGAGAACTGTTGCTTCTAAATTAGAAAGGGATCTGATCTGCTCGGCCACTCTATCATCATGTTTTTGACCGATTTGTTCGACTCTCTTGAGCCAGTCTAGGAATTCGATCTCAAATGTGTCTTGTCCCTCTTCCGTGACATGTCCACCAGGTATTGACATTGGGTCATAAGGCTCTTCAAAACTCTCTTCGACTGGGATCTCCACCATGGTTTCAGGCTCCGGTTCTTCAATAGGAGAAGGTGGCCTCTCATATGGTAGGAGTCTGGCTTTTAATTCTTCGACTTGCTTTCTTAAGGCCTCTAGTTCTTCAGTGGATTGTTGAGGTATGGCAGGCTCGGGTTGAGATGTGCTGACATTGGCCAACAACTTTCGGAGATCTGCACATTCTAATTCCATCTTTTCATAAGATTCTAGAAAGTTGGCATGCTCCTCAAGTAAGATTCATATGTCTTTTGAGGGGACCGCTCTATACTTTGTAGGGCTAAATTTTGCTCTCGAGGTCCCTTCCATAGCCGCTTCAAAATTGTCTTGTTTTTGTTGTTGAAGCCGCTTGGAGCACATTTTCCAAACCTTTGAATGCTTTATCATCCATAGTAGACATCTTGGACTCCAATTTGGTATGAGCCTGTTGTAAGATGGTATATTATGCCAGAAGTGTTTGATGGTCAGCTTCCAGTGTAGTGAATCTGACTTGTAGCCTCTGTGACTCTGCTTGGAAGGCAACACTGTGCTCTTGCAATCGTTGATATTCTTGTTGTAATTAATATGCACACTGAATTAACATATTGGATGAATTATTTACATTATGAGATGTGAGGGGAGGATTTTGGAATGCAGAGGGAATGGGAGTGGGAAGGGGAGTTGTGTATGCTTTGTCTACGAGTGAGGTGGTGAGTGGCGATGTGGGGGTAGGGGAGTGGGCGACGGTGGAATTGTAGGGAGAGGAGGGGGTGCTGTGGGTGGTGAAATGTCCATGGGGTCAGACAGTGCGATGAGATGGGGTGATTGTGGCGAGTGAGGTATATGGGGTGGATGGGAAGTATGGATCCCTAGAAAGAGGAAGATGTGAATAGGGATAAGCAGGGAAACCTAGACTACCTTTTGTGGGTCGCAGGGGTGTCCAATGATGGGTTAAAAAGGCAAAAATGGTGGTGATAGAAGGGTTGGTAACGGAAGAAAAAAGGGTGGCCTATGATCTTGGTTCAAAGAAAGAAAAAGGAGGATGAAGAGGCTAGGGTTTGGGACATGGTTGTTATTACAACAACGGTTTCCATAGTGGTTGGTGGGGGGGGGGTGGGGGAGATGGAGATGGAGGGTGTTGGGGTGAGATTGGCAATGTCTATACAAATGTTTCGGCTGTAAGGTCTATGGTGGTGGTTGAGGTAGTTGTCAATTTGATGGTTGCTTCAGGTTCAATTAGTGGTATTTGTATATTCTTGCCAGCCCATGGTCCTGTATCCACTCTACAATCATTGTATCAAATAGATTATCAAACTGCTGCGTAGATAGCCTCCTGAACTCCCAAGGATTCGGATAGTAGCTGGAGGCTAGTGATGAATTGCGTGTCCACTCTTTCATCAGCTAACATCTGTTCTATTAGGGCTTGGCCTAATGCAAAGCAAAGTATGTGCCTCTCTTGTACTGCTCTGATCGTGTCGTATAACCTTTGCAACTGGGTTGTGTACACAGGAGCACCTACAAGTTCTGGTACTCCTTGCTTCTCCTCTTGCTATCTTTCTTGATGCCCTTCCTCGCCTTCTTCAGATTCTTCATCTTCTGCATCGTCTTCATCCTCTTTTTCATCCACATCAATAGTGGTAATGGGTACTTGTGATGTTGTTCCTTGCAGTTGAGCTCCTTCCAATTGTTGTTCTTCTTCTGCTTCAAGATTCACTTCCTTTCATCTTTCTTCTCCTTCTTCTATGTTTACAACAACTTTCTTTGTTGTCTCCTTGTTATCATAGGCATCTATTGCTAGGGCTTCTCGTTTAGGCATCCTTACCATGAACCTCCTATCTTCTATCTCATACTTCTTGAAATTTTCAGGGACCTCAAACAAAGATTCTTCCTCATCTAGTGAGGCTTCTCTCTTCTTCCTCTTCTTGCCTTCACTCTTGGCAGTCACTTGTGTGGTTAGCCTCACATCATTCGTAAGTTCTCCGTGCTCTTGGAGGTGAACTTCTACTTCATGTAAGTATTCCTCTTCTGATGCACAAAAAGGATCCATAGTAATTGACTCTAGATCTGAGTAACTTGCTTCCTCAAGTACATCAGTGCTCGACTCACATTCTTCAAGAACTAAATCACACATAAGTGGTTCTATAGTGAAGACTAAAATGTCATAGCCATCTTCATCATCATGTGGTGTCTATTGCTCTTCATTGATGGCTACGTCCATAGTGGCTAAGATTTTTGCCCAACCATGAGGTTCAAACTCTTCATCCGAAAATACTATAGGTGCATAGGATGGGTCTTGAACTGATCTTTGAGTTTCATTCGCACCTACCTCTCTAGCTTTTTCTCTTTCTTCTTCTTCTTCTACCACTTCGCACATCCATAGGTGAGTGTCTTCATGCATCCATGAGGATCTTGATCCTATGGAATGCATTGAATCTGTATCATCTGTGGCTCTATGTATGGGATTCCACTCTATGGGGGGCATGTCTGTGTGAGATTTATCCTTGAGATTGGCTTTGGTTGTAACACCTAAGTGTTACAAATACAGGGAATTGGTTTCCCAATCTTGTACTACTTGCAACTGTTTCATGAATGGTCTTTCCAAAATCATCTCATAGGCCTGATTTTTGCTAATGTCACATATAGCAAAAGTGTGCTCAAACTCTACACCACATGTAGTGAGAGTTATCCCTTCTAGCAATCCTAAAGGTTTCTCTATGTGACCATAAGCCATTTGCAATTTCATTCTTGTTGGTCTGAGTGCTAGTTTGCCCCAATGCTTCCATAGGGAAGTGGTAGCAATTGCAACTCCTGTGCTTGAGTCCAAAATAGCCTTGGTGGTGTAACCCTGGTGAGTGATAGGAAGATAGGTGTTTCCTTCTTCTCCTTCACTCATGTCTCCTATCTTGTCCAAGGGTATTTTTGGCACTGTTCTATGAGATCCTACGTGGGAATGAGGTTTAGCTACTTTTGGTACTTGATTGGCTATATTTTTCAACAATTCTGGCCTAACCTTGAGTAGCTCCTCTAAAGTGAGATTACACTGCACTTTAGTGTTCTTTACTACTTTTGTGTTCCTAGGTATAACTCAGTTTTGTTTCTCACCATGATTGTGGGTGCTCTCATACAGGTAGACTTTGCTTCCCATGGGCCTATGAAATGGGGTAGTTCCTGCAAGGAATTAAACTCAAAGTCTAATCGCTCACTAGATTCGGCATCCTCTTGTTCTTCGTAAATAGAAGGAATGCCTTGTGGGAATTGATCATGCAGGTCATCCACAAGTTCAATGGGAGGAGGGTTTTCACTTTCTTTAGCCCACTTCTCTTCTTGAATTTCTCTTAGAAATTCTGGTGAATATCGATTCATGGAAGAAGAACTGTCTGTTTCAATAGAATTAGGCACGTAAGCTTCCTTGGGAGGAATGCTCGCTCTTTCACTTGCCTTGTCCCTACCTTGGGAGGTGGCATCCTTTCCAGATTTTGCAATTAAACTCTCCAATCTTTCTAACAATCCATCAAAATGCAACTGAGTCTTAGAGTAATTGAAGAGGTAGCTAGCTTCAAACATGGTTTGAGCCAACTCTACCATCTTAGCACAAAGATTAGTTCATTCCATCTTTAAGTCGGCTCTAGGGTAGCACTTTTCATGATCTGTTACATTCAGCCCTTCTTGGATTCTGGCTTGATATGCTTTAAGCATCATGTCTAGGTCCTCGGGAGTAGGATCTTCTAAGACCGCTCCTACTCTAGGGGTGGTGAGGTTACATGCGGTGGATTAGAGGGTGGTGGGTTGGAAGGTGATGGAGATGGTGGTGGTGGTGGTGGTGATGTGTGAGAGTATGTTTGAGAGGCGAATTCAACTATCTTGGCCTTTGTTTCTCTTAGGCTTTCCTCAAGCTCACTCATCTTCCTTGACCATTGTCTTTTCATTCTCTCTCGACTGTCTTTCCAAGCTCTTGTCCTTTTCTTAGTTATACTTTGGTCTCACTGACGTTAGAACTCTTTTCATGACCTAAGGCTTGATTTTGTTGTAATGCTTGAGCTCTAATGAACACTTGCACTAGGGCAATGGAAGTTACACTAGTAGTAGAATCTATTACTAACCCAATCACATTAATGGGAGTGATCTTTGGCGCATTGTGTGGGTTCTTTGGGCAGTCTCATAAGATGTGATCTTTCCCTCAATCTTGACAAAAGCCTTGAATTGTCACTGATTGGGGTCGCGTACATGCATGCATAGGACAATCATGAATGAAGTGATCTCCCTGACATCTATAGCATGGTTTTCTAGGTGCTTGGGGTCTCATCTGTCTAGGTTGGGACCTATAATTAGGATTTGCATACATGACATTAATGTACTCAAGTTCTCCACTAGATTCACCAGGGTCTTCATAATAGTAAGTTTCATTATGCTCATGTGAGTGCATATAGTAAGCTTGCAGACTATCCATATGAGTCGAGTCAAAACTATGATACTTTGGGTCACTTTCTGAAAGCAATGGTGTTACTGGCACTAAGGCTCTATTCAGGTTTTCTTCAGTGGCTGCATACTTCACTCAGATCACATTGGCTAGAGTTGGAGGCTGCTGAACTAACACAGGCTGAGGCCTTGGTTGGATCTGGTAAGGTTGCTGATATGGTTGCTGGGGCCTACCATACTGCTGTGATGGGTACTGGCTCTGGTATCTTCCTTGTTGTGAATATGGCTATGGATAATTTTCCCTAACTGCTTGCTTGTTATATGGGCATTCTTGTGTTGTTTGATTAGTGTATCTCCGTTCTATGGTGTAGTATTGGTTATTCGGAAAGCATTCTTCACATCCATCTGATGCAAAGTCCATCCTTTTGCTGTAGCTAATGCAACAAGTGTTCTAACAGTAGACATTTTCACTACAGGGCTGAATGTTTCCTCAAAATCAATGCCATATGTTTGTGCATATCCTTTTGCTACCAATCATGCTTTATACCTACTTATGCTACCATCAACATTATGCTTTACCTTGTAAACCCATTTGCAGCCAGTGGGTTTCTTTCCTTGCGGCAATGGAACCAGCTTCCATGTATCATTTCCATAAAGTGCAGCCATCTCCTCATTCATAGCTTTTTCCCAATCTGCAATTCCAATCGCATCTTCAAAGCAAGAAGGTTCACCATCTTGTATTACCTTTGTCATGTAGGCACAATGACGAGCCATATAACTGTCATACGTCAATCATTGCACTGAATTCTGCATCCTCCCAGATCTTCTTGGTCCTGGGTCACTTCTCCTTGTATCATCTGCATGTGCCCTTCTTACTTCTAGAGTTTTCACAGATGGCAATCCAAGTTCCTCATCAAGACTCTTTTTTGAACCGCTTGAATCTCCATCAACGTCTTCAAAACCTGCACATGTTTTATGACATGTAGAAAGCTTTTCTTTACCTTTCTTGGAAGTATTTGATGAATTTGCTAGACTGAAATTTCCATGCAATCTTCCACTCCATGGATTTGAGTTGGAACTATTGCTTGGTGATGCATCTAGTCCACTCAAAACTTGAGATTCTGCACTTTATTTTTCAGCATTTTCTTTGTCATTTGGTTCAAGATTCAGTCCTTCTTTGGCATCTTGATAGAAGCTTGACATTTCATCAAATACCACATCTCTGCTCACCTATACCTATCGTGTGAGTGGGTTATAACATTTATATCCCTTTTGCTCAAGGGAGTATCCAATGAAGACACACTTTTCTTCTTTTGGATCAAGCTTCATCCTCAATTCATCTGGGACATGTACATATGCAATACAACCAAAAACTTTCAGATGTGATAAGTTTGGCCTTTTACCTGTAAACTTCTCTTCAGGTGTAACTTGATGTACAACAGCAGTCGGAGTTATGTTCATGATGTATACAACAGTATGCACAACTTCTGCCCAATAACAATGAGTCATATTCTTCTCAGCCATCAAGGCTCTTGCTATTTCTGCAATATGTCTATTTTTGAGTTCAGTAATGCCATTCTGTTGTGGTGTGTACCTACATGAAAACTGATGCCGAATTCCATGATTTTCTAGAAAACTGCTGAACTCATTTGACATGTATTCACCTCCTCCATCAGATCTTAATGTCTGAATGTACTTCCCTGCCTGCTTTTCCACCATAGCTTTAAAATTCTGGAAGTGAGTGAACACCTCACTCTTCTCTTTCATGAAATATACCCATACTTTGCGTGTATGGTCATCAATGAAAGTAACATAAAACCTGCAACCGCCCATAGATGTGGTCTTTGTTGGACCCCAAACATCTGTATGTACTACTTCTAGTACATTCTCACTAACATGCTTGTCATGTGGAAATGATGCTCTTGACTGTTTACCAAATTGACATGCTACACATACCTTTTGCATTTCTGCAACTTTGAAATTTGGTAGTCCATGGACAATCTCCTTTGGCTGCATCAATTTTAGCCTTTGCAAGTTTGCATGTCCAATCCGTTTGTGCCACATCTCTATATCTGCAATAACTCCTTCACTTTTGCAAACATGGCTGCATTCATTTCAGGAATCTTCACATTTAAGGTGAACATCCTACCCACTTTGTTTCCTTTGGCAACCAATGGCCCATCCTTCTTGTACTCTTCTACATATAATCCATCAGCATTGAACCTGACTTGTAATCCCTGGTCAACCATTTGTTACAACAAAAACTAGATTCTTTGTTATATCTGAAACATGCAGCACATCAACAAGATGTTTTACCTTTCCATCCTCCATAGATAGTGCTATGTTTATTGTATGCTCAATAGGATGTGATGTGTTATCACCTGTTTCAACATATCCAGGAACTGGCAATTTTTGCAAAGTACTAAACCATTCCGCATGACTGGTCATGTGATTTGAAGCACCTGAATAAACATACCAGACATTATCATTCGATTTTGAAACACCAGCAAACACCGTATTCATCATGTGATGTTGAACCATAAACAGCTTCTCAGAATCATCTGCACTTGTGGATGCATAGTTGTTTTGCTGCCTTCTGTTATTTTGATTCTTCAACCTGCAATCACGTTCAAAGTGTCCCTGAGGTTTACCACAAGTCTAGCATCCTTTACTATCATTACCTGAATCATTTCTTTGGAAATTTCTGTGACCTCTTTGGCTCCCCCTGCTTCAAAATTGTCCTCTTCCTCTTGCATGATTATGTTGTTGACTTTGGTCTTGGTTACTATTTCCTCTTCCACTTCCAAAACCTCTACCTCTACCTCTTCCTCTACCAGAGTAGAATACCTGCTTAGAACTAGATTTTCCTTAGGAGTTTGAATCCTCACCAAGATTCTTTTCTTCAATAATAAGCATAGATACTAGATCAACAAAATTTGGAATATTTTCCTTGGTCTGTATAGAAGTTCTGAACTGCTTATATGTAGCTCCTAAACCACGAAGACACACTTCCACCTTATCATCATCATCTACATTCACCCCAATAGATGCAAGTGACTCACATATGCTTTTGATTTTCAAGGTGTAGTCACTTACCGACATGCTCTTCTTCTCCAATGTATGCAGCTCGTTCTTGAGTTGCAATTTTTGTACCTTTGTATTGGTCTCATACAATGTGACCAAACTGTTCCAAGCCTCTTTTGGAGTCTTGGCATCGTGTATGTGTCCAATCATGCTATCCTATATGCTAACAGATAGCCAATACATTACCTTTTTTGCTCCTTGATTCCATTCCTCATATGCTCTTACCTGATCTGCCGTACGATTCCTGTCTGGTAACTGCGGAGCATTTTCATTCTCTCCTTCGATGTACTTCCAGTAGCCTTTTCCCATCAGGAAATTCGTCATATGTTTGCCATTTCTGCAGCAATTCACAACACTGCATAACCTTACGAGCAACACTTCTGCTTGAACACTGTTGCACTATGATGTGACAGTTCGATCTCAGAAAAACACAGTTTTTGTGTATCAACAGTACACGGAATCGCTTGAAATTCTAGATCTAGAATATATGAGTGTTGCCGAACACAACGCAAGTTATAATTTCTGAAATTGACCTGGTTTTTTGCGGGCCCCACCTTACAGGCTCGAAATGGAGGTCGAGATGGCTACGAAACTTTGATCTGACAAAAACAAGTGACCCTAAATGGATAAATCTTGAAAATATTTTGAGGTTTTCTACCTTCACGTCGATTTTCGTAGCAAATGGAGGTCGTTTGTGAATCGCATTTTCTCCACGCCTTACCGCGTACTCTTCACCGTCGCCTTCTCCATGAGCTCTCTACAGCCACGCTGGCTCTGATACCATGTCACGAGGAAGGAGATAAGGAAGAAAGCTCATGCACATACTCTCACTCTCAAGGAGAGGCACACACATAGATTGAGTCAAGGAAGAATGATCTTCTTCTTCTTCTTCTTCTATTACATAAAAAGGAATGTACAAGAATGACCTAGAAACAAGAATACAACAAGTGCAATATATAAAGATCAGTACATAAGGAAAAACCTAATGTCCGCGAATGAGTGAGATGGCAAGGAGCAAATGTGCCATCACTCTCGGTAGATAAATCTAATAAAGCTCAATGAAGTATCCCTGACATATATCGGCGTGACCACTATACATGTCAGAGAAGCGTAAAACTGGTATGTGTCATCTTGGATCATCACATATTGAGCTTGATATCTCAACACTGGGGAACCCATTTGAGAGTGATTATTCTAGTCAAGATTGATTTGTCTCGGGGGGTCTTTGGCTCTTTTCCTAAGTTCCCTTGCTCTATGTCACCTATTTTAACTTCTGAGATTACATTGCCAAATTCATCTGTCCTATCTGGTTGGGTGGTGACCACATACATGGTCCCTTCTTTATCTATGTATGCACCATTTTTGAATTTGACGACAGGATGTTCTAGTCCAATGGGTTGATCCGGGTTTTTAATTTGGGCAACAGATCTTCTTAGGCCATCCTCATAGATGCGAGCACCTAATCGATTGGTCCTGATGTATTCGAGTTGAGTCTTGTAAGGTCCTTTTGTCTTTTCTAGGTATGCCACTCCTAAGCCACCTACGGGTCTCTCCATGCTAAATGACATCTCAAAGTCACTCGTTTCTAAATCTAGAGCATATGGATAATCACTCAATTGCTGAGCCCAAGACCTAGCTATATGATTGACACTAGCTTCAGATGATCTGAGGCTTTGTCTATCTCATCCTAAATATCTTCTTGACCTAAGGTTCATAAGCCTTGGTGGTTATCCCAATTTTTTCCCTAGTACAACCTCGTTGCAAAGTTCTTTTGTATTAGTACCTTGTTCTTTTTATTTTCCTTAGGATGTCACTTTCTTGTCCAATAGTTTTCTGTCGTGAGAAACACTTAACTTTCATCGCACTTGAAGTTTGATCGCTCAATTTACACACTTACACCTTAGAGTTTGTTACAGATCTGAATTATTGATGGTTGCACTTGAGAAATTATGGTTCTTATACTTGATCATACTTAACGTTGCCCTAATTAATCAAAACCTCTATCCATAATTAGCCTAAGCTAGGAATTGACAGAGGGGGTTGAGCATGATCCAACCTCAAGTTGCTTATCCCTTGCTCCTGAGTGCTCAAGAACCCCATTCTCAAGCTTGCAGAATGCCCTTGCTATGGTTGCCTTTGGATGCTCTCAATGGACCTGTAAAATTCTCAAAGTTAGCTCAAGTTTTAAAGTTAGTTGACATAACAAACCATGTATTTTCATGTAATTCAAAGGCCCAATGTTGCTTTGTTTTTATGAAAATTCCCTTAGAGATCCCTCAACTTTCTCAGCCCTATGGAAGGTCAACTTCAAAATACCCTATCTATAAGTCTTTGTATCAACTTTACAAAAACCAGCCAATGTTTCTGAGCGATTCAAACTAAGCTTTCCAATGAGCCCAAGATCACTAGAAATGGAGTTTGTATGAGAAAGTTATGACAGTTCAAGGTTCTAGGGTTAAAACAGGCTAACATGCAAACATGGTTTCGCAAATTATTTGCTTGGAGCCTCCCTATGTTCTTATAGTTTAATATTTATGCCCAAAATTAGCCAAAAATTGAATTTAAAAAACCCTAAAAATTTAGCTGAAATTGGCTGTCAATTGTGATGGACATGGCTGTCAATCATGATGGACATAGCTGTCCATCGTGGCCTGTCGATCGTGATGGACAGAGTCAATCGCGATTGATGGGATTTGATCTTGATGGACAGGGTTTCCATCATGATTGATGGGTCGATCGTGATGGACGGGGGTGTCTGTCACGATTGATGGTGTCTGTTGTGATTGATGGGTGTCAATCATGATGGACAAAATTTCTCATGTTTTTGCATGAATACCTATCAATCATGGGTCTCTAAGTCACGATGGATACGTTTCTCACAGAATTGGGGTATCAATCCCGATTTTCTTGTTAGTCTTGATGGACAGGGGTGTCCGTTGCGATGGACGTCTATCATGCGTGATGGACTTCTATCCGTCGCGATGGACGCCTGTCAATCGCGATGGATAGACAGTCTGCTGTGGGGCAATTAATCATGATTGATTGAATTTTTTGGATTTTCTCATTACCTTGTGTCAATCGGGTCTCTATGTGTTGCGACAAGAATTTGGCTGTGTTTGAGTGTCAATCATGATTTTTCATTCCATCGCGATGGACTGAGGTGTTCGTCGTGATGGATGCTATCAATTGTGATTGATTGGCTATCTGTCGTGGTCTATCGATCGTGATGGACATGCTGTCCATCACGATGGACACTGTCAATTACAGCTGATGTTTGTCAATCACGATGGACAGAGAAAATGCAAATTTTTTTAATTTCTTATGGATTTGTGATGTGCAAGGTCCCTAGAGTGTGTTTTTGCACTTAGTTTTACCAAAAGGTTGATTTTTCTATCAATCGTGATCGATGGATCTCAATGCCCCGGGACCTGTGCAGACATTTTTTGTACCTGTTGAAGCTGTTGTGGAAGTCCATACTTGCAAGAATGCTCAAGAAACACACAAAAATAACACATGCAAATTCGCTCTTTCGCTCTCTCTCACAAGTGAAATGAGGGGAATGAGGTGAGGAAGGTGATATGATCGAAAAATTGAAATTTTTGTGAAGGTGGAGATGGAGGTGGGAGATATCGGGAATATGTTTTCAAGTTGAAAAAGGATTTGTATGGGCTTAAGAAAGTCCCTCTTGTTTGTCATGTAAGGATTGTAGATTATTTAAGATCGATTGGATTTTTCATGTGTGATGCAAATCACTGATTATACACAAGGAAGGGTGATGATGGCATCCAAATTATGGCTATTTATGTTGAGGTCTTGATTGTTGATGGTGATAATGAAGAAATCATCAAAGAGGTCAAACAACTCCTTATGTAAGAATTCGATATAAGAGATCTTGCTGTGCTACACTATTTTTTAGGCATTGAGTTTATACTTACAAAAATAGCTATATGTTTTTCTCAAAGTAAATATGCCTTGAGCATGATACACACATATGTTATGGCTAGATGTAAGCCACTTTCTATGTCATTAGATCAAAATTTGAAGTTGGATACTACATCTGGTAAAGCTTTGGCAAATGCTACTATGTAGAAGAAAATTGTTGAAAGTTTGATACATCTCATATTTACAAGGCCTCGTCTAAGCTACACTTGTTTGACAAAGTTCTCACCAACTCCGATGCTTGCCACCTTTGCACTTGATCTATGTGGAACAAAAAGGGTTCATTGAAGGAAAGACCCATCCTTAAGGTTATCATTGATCCTCGAGGTTATCATCCATATTTCGGAAGGTCTTGAATATGTGGAGAAGTCCAAGCGGGATGCGCTCTTTCTCAAAATTTCCTTTGAAAAAGCCTACGAAAAACTTGAGGGGAGTTTATTTTTAAATCGTTGAAAGATCTTGGATGTGGTGCTAGATTTATTAAGATGATCTTAACATTTACGGGTAATCTTGTTGCTTGTATCAATATTAATGGTCAGCTCTCCCATTCGACTAAACTAAAATGTTCCATCAAGCAAGGATGCCCCTTTTCTCCCTTGTTCATAATTCCCATTCATGGGCTTAGTTGCCTGGTCAAGCATTTTCATTGAATTTATCAGATTCATGGTCTCCTGCTACCAAATACCTAGGAACAGATATTCATGAGAAAGTTCATAGACGATAGTAATGCCTTTATTCATAATGATTCGTTAAATATCACAACCTTTTCGAACTACCTAAATACCTTTTGATGGCCTCTGGATAAAAAACAAACCACTCAGAAACAAAATTCAAAGCAATTATAGGGCATCAACCATAACTTCTCGTGGAAGAGGGGTTTCAAGTGATTTCAAGTGGTCAACGTTTTTGACTTGTGGGCATTCCCTTGGGCTTGATGTCCCTATGGGCTAGAGCTAGGATTGAGTTCTTACCAAGATCGACAAAGAGTTGGCTTACTCAAAGGGAATGCAAATAAACTTGGTGGGCAGGGCCATGGTGATCAAGACATTTGTCATGGCCTTGATTACCTATTTTATTTCTAAGGGGAGATCGAAAGATAAGGATCTCGGTAAGCTAGAAAGAATTCGCATAAATTTCTTTTGGATGGGTGATCACAAGGGCGTGTGCAAAATCAAATGGAGGTTTTGTGCAAATACTAAAGAATTGGGAGGTGTGGGCATTATGGACATCATAGACCTAGCGCAAAATCTGACATCCAAGTCACTCATAAAAGTTGGAGCAATAGGGACACCTCCTACGCCAAACTAATTTTTAGGAAAAAATGGGAATTACTCTTGTTGGTCTCCCCAGGTGGAAGGGGCATGACTTACTCACCTTGTTGTTCTCCCCGTTCCCTCTCACTCATAAAGGCTCAGATTTTATCTAATTGTTATGGAAAAGCCTAAAAACAATGAGAAATTACCTAAAGACCAATGTAGAATTATAGTGGGAGGCTGATTTAGGCAAAAAGATTCAATTTGGTTGTGGATCAAAGGAATGAGGCCCGTCAACTCCGATATTAATCTTCAAAGAGCTAAGAAATTATGGGACAAAGGGCCTTGCTTGTGGAAGCATCCATGGCATCATGAGAGAAGATAGTGGATTAGATTTGGAGACATTAACCTAGCTTGGAGGATTGGACTATCAAGATTAGTGCCTTTTAAAAAATAGAATGAGTGCTTGGGATTTCTTGAAGTCCAGGATCCTCTAGGTAATGACCCCCCTGGACCCCCCTCAGATATAAGGCATAAAATGGCACAATGACAACACCTTATATTAAAAAGTTTCGTGATTTTAGAAGAGTCAAACTCTTAAAAACTCCCTTAATAGGAAATGGTACCAAAATTGGATGAAAATCAGCTAGGATTTCAAGTTCCTTTCCCTTTGGCATCCTCTCATTGAGAATAAAAAAGGGCTATTAATGTGGCAAATTCTCCCCTGGGGAATTTGGACTAATGTAAAAGCAAACAAAATATGCGGGGCCCCTCCATGGTGTAAATGGGGCATCATTGGTAGAGAAGATTTTGGACACCTTTTCTTGTCCCAAAAGCTTTTTGGTTTGGCAGGCAATGGGGAGAATTCTCTCTTTACAAACCTAAATAAAGTGGAAACAAGCCTTACTTGGAGAAGCGATCATGTGCTCTATGGCATTGTGTAATGTCATTAGAGGCGAAGCAATTCGAAAATATGGAAAGAGAGATGTACTGCTAACTTTGAGAACACTCCAAAAGAATGGTCAATTGACAAGACCCTGAGCTTTTTAAGTATATACATTAGTAATAGTTAAAAGACCCCTCCCTTCAAACATCATAGGTCTTTTTTCTTGGAGAACGACAAGATCCAAAGCATATGGACCCCCCCCATGAGGGGGGTGAAAGGGTGATCAACCTCCTCTATAACTTTTGATTAAAGTTCTATCTCATGCTTCTTGGTATCTTTCCATAATGATCTAGACCACCTCTTGGCCATCAAAGTGATTTTGCCTTCCCCTACTCGCTGGGGTAAGTGTCCCATGGATGCTATGCCCCTTTCTCATGTATAGTTTGTCCTTCAATTAATTCATGTAACGAAGATTATAGGCAGTGGCCGAACTTCCTCTTTAAAAGGAATTCTGTAGACCTGTAACACCTTAACGATGTTTGATCGACAAAAAAAGTTTCTCAAGGGAGTAGAGAATTAGATTAATTGAGAAGTCTTGGGCAACGATTTTAATCGTTAATGAATGAAATAAAAAGGTTCCCTGCTTGTTTTTAACAATTGGCATGAACACTATTGTAAAATCATATACAGTAAACGAGACCTAATAAAGTAGGATTGATGGACCACTGCCAAGGGTGTTAAGTAAGAATATGCTAAGGGTCTTAAGTAAGAATACTGGTGTGCTTTTGAAGTTATTTTATTCTCCTTTATATTAATAGATGTATTGGCTACCATACATGGTGGTTCATCCTTAATACTATGGGTTTGTATGGCTGTTCAATCCTTGACTACTCTAAGAAAAACAAAAACCTTTGAGTAGTAGTTGCTGTTTATACATTGTCACTAATAATATGGGTTTGGAAATTTATATATAATGACATAGGCTCGAAAATTTTTGATAAGGTCCAATGCGTTTAAAGTTCTCTATAAAATGACATGTGGCTTTGAAAATTCATATATAATGACATGGCTATAGTGACTACCATACCGCACGTTAATAGGCTTGAAGTGAATAGATACCTAGGTCTATAATAATCGTAATGGTGAGTGCGGTACCATCTACTTAAATGTACTACATTGCCAAGCCTTATCGTTTTTGTTTTTAACATTGTTGAAGTCTCAAGTATGTGGAAGCACGCGAACAACACAAGGAAGAAGAAGAAGCTTGGAGCACAACACACAATACTAAATGTATTACCAAGTGAATGTACAAGCCGGAGCAAAAAAACCTCCTAAAGAGGGAAAAGAGTGCCCCAACAATTTTAAGTGAGTTCACACACATCACTCCCAAAATATATCAACAAATCCCCTCTAGGAGTGATGCGGTGAACAATGAGCTGGCACTCATGTATAAGGAAGTGCCAAGCTATGTGGAATCAATCCACAAATGGAAGCAAGCCCAAAGCTTTTCTGAAAGCCTTTAACTTTTCCCTAGGCAGAGCCTTTGTGAAAAGGTCTGCAATGTTCTCCTATGTGGGCACATATGCCAAACTTATATCTCAAGTAGAGGATCTCTCCCTGACATAATGATAGTGCACCTCAATGTGCTTAGTGCGAGAATGGAACACACGGTTCCTCACAACTGCCCATGTGCTCTGACTATCAGTGAATATGGTGGTGATAGAAGATTGACCAACACCCAAATCAGCCAAAAGGTGTCTGAACACACACACACACACACACACACACACTTAGCCTCACAACTAGAAGTGGCCACAATATGCTACTTCTTACTCAACCAAGATATGCATGTGCTACCAAGCATGAAGCAAACACACGAGTGTCATAGCAACCAACTCAATCATAGTCACAAAAGGCACGTAAATGTGGGACTAGTATTCCCCCCTTGGATAAAATAATCCAAGTAGATAGGTGCCACTCAAGTAGCAAAAGATGCGCTTAACCACCTGTCAATGCTTGACACTTGGGCGATGCATAAACTGCTCATCTGCGAGACAAAAAACTGAATGTGAGGCTGAGTTATGCATAAGTAAATCAAGCATCCAACAACTTTCTCATAGAGAACAACATCAAATGCATCTCCAGCATCATGAAGGCTCAATGGTAAACCTATTTCTATCAAAAGGGAATAGGCTTGCAATCATCAAAGCTAGAATGCAAAAATAATGTGTCAATATATTTTGTTTGACATAGAGCTATTCCAACATCAAGTTGCATAAACTAAATGTCCAAATAATGATGAAAATGCCCCAAATTTGTCAACTCAAAATGATGCATGCAAATCAACATTAAAATCAGAGATATTCTCATTAGGACCAGTGAGTAGTATGTCATCAACATAGAAAACAATGATGAGAGGCACATCATTTGCATGCTCAACATATAAGGTGCTCTCAGTTGGATTGTTCTCAAAACTAATGCAAGCAAGTAGGCATGCGTCTTTTCTTACCAAGCACGTGGTGCTTGCTTCAAATCATATAATACATTTTTCAATATGCACACTTTGTTTCATGCCCTTTATGCACAAAAGGACGAGGTTGAACAACATACACTTCTTCATGTAAGTTACCATTCAAAAATGCACTTTTAATGTCCAATTGATGTACATTCCAACCATGATGGATTGCAAGTCCAGAGATGCTATGAACAGTAGTCATTCAACATGTGGGTGCAAAGGTTTCATCAAAATCAATGCCTCTTTCTTGAGCATAACCTTTTGCAACAAGCATAGCCTTATACCTATCAACTCTTCCATCAAGCTTAAACTTCATCTTGTATACCCATTTAGTGCCGATGGCCTTTTTACCTAGAGACAAATCAAATAAATACCAAGTACCATTCTTCATAATAGCATCATATTTTGATTGCATGGTAGCCATCCAATATTCTGAATTTTGTGCTTCTCAAATTAAATAGGCTCACTCTCATCACAAAGACTAGAGGCAGCCATAGCATAGCAATCTAATGCAAACAAATAACTATGAGAGCCTGAATGAGTACAATATGACATAAATGCATCTAATTTGCTATCTTGCAAAGTATGCACCAGCCATTTAGGCATAGTATTTGCCTTCTCTATATCAACCCTCTCATCAAGAAGTGCATTATGTAAATCTATATCAAAAGTGGAATGATTTGCATCATCATCATGTGAAACTTATAAAGGCTCAAAAAGTTCCTCATTTGGGCCAACACTTGACTTTCCACCTGTAAAAACAGGTAGCAAAGTGTCATACACATCTTTGGAGCTAACTGATGTCTCCTTAATTCATGAAAGTAATGCTTGAATTATCTTCCAAAAAACAACATCACGACTAACCAAAATGCATTTAGTTTGTCAACAATACAAAAGAGACTTTACTTTCAGAACTCTACCCAACAAAAATACATATCACTACTTTATTTTCCAATTTTTTGCATTGTTGTTCAGGCACTAATGCATATGCCAAAAAACCAAAGACACACAGATGAGAAACGGATGGCTTGGGACCATGACAAGCCTCATATGGAGTGATAGAATACAGTTCTTTTGTGGTAAACCTGTTAAGTGCATATGCTGCACACATAACAACCTCAAGCTAGAAACTATGTGGTAAAACCTAAATTTTGACAATACCCCTTGCCATCGCCATGAACTATTCTTCATTTTAGCAACTCCATTTTTTGAGGTGTATACGAAACTCTACATTGATGTTTTATCCCATGTTGAGCTAGAAATGCATTAAAATCAAAAGACATGGATTCAACCCCTTGAGTAGAATGGAGGGTGGCTATTTTTACATGCCGACAATTTTCTAGCCAAAAACAAAAACTACTTGATGCACATAAACACTTTGGACTTTGCTTTTAGTGGATACACCCCATGCATGCCTAGATAAATCATCAATAAGAGTCACAAAGTAAATGTAGTTCCCAAAAGAGGGTGTCATCATAGGACCACAAACATCATTGTGAACAAGTTGCAATTTTTAGTGGCTCGAATTGAACCATCTTTTGGGAAGTAGGAAATTTGCATTTTGCCCAAAATATAGCCTTCACAAACATGTTTACAAGATGCCTCAACTTTGAGCAAAAAGGACACCATTTCAGATTTCTAGAGGTGTAGCAAGATAGCATAATTCAGATGACCAAAGCATGCATGCCAAAGCTTTGCATCTGACATAGCCTAAGAATCTTGAACTGCACATGCTGAATCATTGACAAATTTTGCATAGTCTATGAGCTTATACAACCCAAGACATAAAAATGGCTGAAGCAATAAAATATTGTAATTTGATAGATCATGAACTGTAAATTTGTCATCAAAAAATTTCACAACCAAGAAGATCTTGGCTAATGCTGAAACTGATAACAGATTTTTCTTGATCCCTGACAAAAACAAAACATCTAACAATGTGAAAGAACTACCATCAGTAGTGGTCAGAATGATCTTACCAAATCCGATTACAAGATAAGAGGAGTTGTTAGTACATGTGACAATATTCCTTATAGGGGCAGACTCAAGTGAACCAAATAAACTTTGCTATGACATAATATGTTTGGTTTCCCCACTCTGAAAGTACCAAACATCTAAGTCTATTGTAGACATACATTGTTCATGAGAAGATGGTTCATAACTACAAACAATAGTAAATGCCCATTCCTCATTCTGCACAAGTTTAACAAACTTTGTTTTACTAAAGCAACTATGCTACAAGGTAATATGTTTGGCTGCCTCATTGTCAAAGTACCAAACATCTGAGTCTATTGCAAACATACATTGTTCATGAGAAGATGGGTCATAACTATAAACAATGGTAAACGCCCATTCTTCATTCTACACAAGATTAGCAGACTCTGTTTTAGGTGTAGAGGCCTTTGTACCAACCATTCTCATGTCTTTTTTCTTTCCCTCTTTTGCAACCAATTTTGGGCAAATCTTTATGAAATGATTATTTCCTTTACAATATTTGCAAATTTGTTTTTGCTTTTATGTTTTCTTCTCTTCTTTTTCTTTCTTTTTTGATTGTGCACAATTAGCATATTTCTGCTTACTAGCAGATGAGCTCCATTTACCTTTTCCATTCTGACTAGCTAAGAAAGCTAGATCTGCTACATGCATGATGGACCTGTTCAACCTAGATTGATCTTCATGCAACAAAGGAGAGACTAACTCCGCAAATATTAAGGCATTTGGATTGCCTTCCATCATCAACCAAAGAGCACGATTGATAGAAAAGGCTATCAACGCATGTGCCTGAGCATCTCTGCCATCCCAAGAAAGTTGCTCTATAGTAGGTGTGATAAGAATTGCAACAAAAACAAGAAAGTAAAGATCATTATCTTCAACACCATTTGCATCACCTTAAACAACTGTGTTTGCATGCCCAATAGGTCCTTTTTCAACACCCTGGACAATACTCCATAGTCCTTTTGCAACCAATACATGATGCATGATATATGACCATAATAGGTAATTAGTACCATCCAACTTATCCTCAATAGCCAACATACAAAATACATCATTGCTTTCTTCCATGGCCACTGACTAAAATACCCTGATGCAGAAAAATGACTATCTCAAAAATTTGAACATAACTACCTTGTTGAGTTCTGCTAAACCTGTAGAAGACTTCGAGGCACTTGTACTGGTGAACCAAATCCTATATATTTTTTTGGCATAAAAAAGACAAAATTGGTAGCATAGGTGTTGCGATAGTGTGTTTAGAGATCGAAATGAGCTCAAATAGAAAGCACCACAGAGTGAAGCAATTTTGAACCCGTAATCGCCTTGAGTATGCTCACTAATTGTCCTACAATTTTGAGATTCTAATTAGAGTGGCATCTAGGATTCCCTAGATGAAGCCATGATCTGCTCTGATACCAATTGTTGGAGTTTGAGGTCTACGGAAGCACGTGAATAGCACAAGGAAGAAGAAGAAGCATGGAGCACAACACACAATACTGAATATATTATCGGGTGAATATACAAAGATAAGTAACTTGTTAGGGTTATAGGCGTATATACACCTTAGAGAAAAAACCTCCTAAAGAGGCAAAAAAGTGCCCCTAGTGGTCTTAAGTGTGTTCACACACGTCACTACCAAAATATATCAATAAACATTACTAAGCAATGGTTAATCCCCTAAATTGATATATTCACTCGGTTAATAGATGAAATAATGTATTAATAATAGAGTCACTCCTCCTCATGTTGAGTTGAGTACAGATGTATAAAGTACGGTACTTAGTTTGGCTATTCGTAGGAGGGTCACGTTATGGGTTCTATAGGTTCACAAAAGGTTTGAAAAAGAAGAAGAAATCTGTGTACTTACAGTTGTAGTTATTCATTATGTCATCCATGTCTAGATACTATTTAGTTTTCTATCACTACGAATAGGCTATCACTAAGGAATAGGGGTTTCACGTGCGGAATATTGGTAAGCTTTTCGGTAGTGAAAGAGAGTTTTGGCTTTCAGACAGTTCGTTAACATAATACGGCTCATTTAGGTGAAATAATGGTTTTATTTTTCTACTTAAGGATACACTACATATGGTTTGGATTAATAGAAATGGTAACCTGTGTTTCGCGAAATCGTGACAAACGAAAAGCTAACTAGATCAGATGTCTTAGCTTGTTTTACGTCTAAGTTACATGTCACTCGTACTTGGTAACAACTACAACAAACATGGGTGGTGTTCCAGATATTTACAGTTGAATCTTCTTCTATTAGAATATTATTGAAAAGCTATCGTTGGGCTTGTGGCTTATCATGCCTCCTTTAATACGAATAGATTCTCATGTCTGTTTTTATAAGTATTATTACTTGAAAAATTGTTTGTTTTTAAATTTTCTCTTAATAGACATCTATCTGAGTGACCTAATACATGAAGTGGCAATGTGTGTCGGAGATGAAAATCGAGCAGGGTTGTTGTGTGTGCCACCCCTCTCTGATGTTCATTTTTACTAACATACTTTATAGTCAATCCTATCTGTGATCATATATGCAATGAAAATTTTAGGTTCAATTTCGTTGCTGCTATGTTTGATTTATGTATGGTTTGATGCTCCTTGAATCATACATTCATTCATACATTTATACATAAACACATACACACACACACACACATATATATATATATATATATATATATATATATATATATATATATATATATATATATATATATATATATATATGTGTGTGTGTGTGTGTATCTATGTATGCATGTGTGTATATATGTATAAATGCATTCACATATAGTATGTACATATGGATGTATGTAAGTATGTATGTATCTATGTAGCATGTATGTATGCATGCATGTATGCGAGGATGCATATATGTATGTATTTAGGCGTGCATATCTATATATATATATATATAGAGAGAGAGAGAGAGAGAGAGAGATACATACGTACAAGCATACATACATACATACGTACTTATGTTGTCTTATTTATTCTCCTAATATTATGTCTCTTGTAATATGTGGCAAGCAACATGAGACATCAAGTCTTAAGAAACTGAGGTACTAATAGATTCGGCCCCTTCAAATTGATAGGATAGAGGCACAATTGGAAGCAAGTTTGTTTTTCAAATTATAGTATGTGTTTACGCATATCATGATGTAATGGTTTTCAAGTTTTTGGAAGTAATGACACTTATTATTAAGACTATGAAAGCCCCTCAATTCGCACAAATAACTTTTCTACTGTGGCACATATGTCAATCTCAAAACTAATTGAAACATTTTCAAATAGATACATCTTGGTCTGTAATCACCCTTTATCCTCTAAACCATTGCTCGTGATTCCTCTACATCCGCAACCTTTATATTTTAGTTTGAATTATAGTTTTTAGTACCAAATATTATGTCTACAATGAATGATCATATATTTTTGCACCTTATTTGGCATGGCCAGTCTAATTATACCTCTTACTATCATCATTAACTTATTATTTGCTCTATCATTTTAAACAAATATTCAAAATGTCCTAAGCTCTCCTTGATAGTTTGAATAATTTGTTTTTCTATGTTTTCTATGTAGTTTTAACCATCCCCAATGATCCAAGGATTATTTGTAGGAAACATTTGTTGGAACATCAAGCTTACACTATGCTTGAGGTGGATTTGATCTACATCAAAAGCTATGGCTTGGATTATATCAAAAGAATATCCATTGAAGCGTTCTTTTACCTATGTTCATTTATTTTAATTCTTTTAAAAGATTTTTATTGGATCTTTTACCATTGTAAAAGGCTACAACTTTACACATGTAAAAGGATAAAAAGAGAGCCTAAATTCCACGAATTTGTGGTGGTTGAGTTTGCAATCAATGAATCATCTAAAAGTAGATCAAACTAGATCTTCACTTTTCATAGATTCTAGAAATGTGAACATGGAAGCAATATACATACACTTGTGGCCATCATTGTCTTGCTCCTTCATTTTTTTGCATCATCTTCTTCAAAAATAGTAAGCTTGCAGAGGCTGTTTCTCTCTCTATAAAGCTATAAATTGGATGAATCAGCACTCCTTGGAAAGGTATTAGTATCTAGTTTATGTGTATAAAGTTTCAAAGCATTTAATTTAGTATATTGCGGAAATCTTAGGTTTTTTGTATCGGGGTCTATCTCTATGCATTCCTAAAAAATAGGAGGTACCACTGTTGAGTGTCTGATTTATTTCAAAATCATATTTTGCTTATTTCTTGTACTTTTGTGCAATCTATTTACTCAACCATATGTGTATCACTCCTCGAGAAGGATTTTTTCTAATTGTAATCATGCTGGTCACCATGAGCATTTGAAGTGAAGTGATAAGCAATGGCAATCCTTCACCACAACTTATGATCTCATCACGGATGTGCAAACTCCGGACTTCAACATCTTTCTTGGACAAATCTTCAATCAAGAGGCCAACAATAACATAAATGAAGGTAACTCCTATCATGGTAATTCAACTAGTGCTCTATATGGAGATAAGAAGGAGAAGAAGTTGAAAGGAAAGAAGAAGGAAGGCGATGAACATGAGACTTTCCAAGCCAACTTTGCAAGCAAGAGCAAGTGGAAAGGGAAGAAGAAAGGTCCAAAACATTACAAAGCCAAAGGTCACAATGTTCAACCTTGTGCCATCTGTGATAAGACCAACCACACCACTCAAAATCGCTGGTTCAATGGGAAGACCCAAAAAGCAAGTGGAAGAGGTGCATATGACAACAATAGAGGCAGAGGTGGACTCAACTTCAACAATAACAATAGAGCCTAGAATAGAAGGGACTTCAACAGTTATTCAGAAGATCAACCACATAAAGAATCATTGCTTCTTATGAATCTAAGCCACAAAAAAGTTAAAGAAGATGATCATTTGTTCTACATAGATTCAAGATGTTCAAATCATGTTACAGGCAATATTGCCCTTCTATCTGATTTGGAAAGTCCAAAGCATAGACATGAAGTTCAAACAGGGGATGACACAAAGCACAATATGGAGAAGATTGGTAATGTCAAAGCTTCCAATGGCAGAACAAACATCTTGAGTAAGGTTCTCTATGTACCCACTATCGCTAAAAACCTAATAATTTGTAGGCCAAATAGTTGAAAAGGGCTTGCAAGTTAGGTTCACCCAACATGGAGCTTTTGTGGAAGATCCATGTCAAGGCTTTAGATAGCCAGAGGTGAGAAGCATGATAGGCTCTATTCACTTTTGGGTCTCAAACCCTAAGTGAGCTTGAAGTGTGGCATAAGAGGCTTGCTCATGTGAATGAAAGAACCTTGAAGGATATATGTAGGGATCAAAGTGTTCTTGGACTGTGAAACGTATCATAGCAACACATGATCAACAGGTGTGATGCATGTCAAATTGGAAAGGCACAAAGACAACCATTCAACAACTTATTGGACTTAGTACATACAGATGTATGGGGACCAAGTCAAGAACCTTCATTGGCAAGATGAAGGTATTATGTCTCATTTATTGATGACCATAGTAGGTGGACTATTCTATACTTTATCAAGAGTAAGAATGAAGTGTTTGATTGCTTCAAAATTATCTAGCACATCTGGAGAACCATACAGGTAGCTCCCTCAAGAAGCTCATATGTGATGGAGGGGGAGAATACTTCTCCAATGATTTTGATGAGTTCTTGCAGGATAAAAGTATCAAAAGGGAAGTGACTAGCATGTACTCTCCTCAACTGAGTGGAATTACAGAGAGAAGAAACAAGACATTGGTTGAATCAGCCAGAACAATGCTTGAAGAGAAGAGGTTGCCACATTATCTATGGGCAAAGGCTATTTCTACTGCTATGTACCTTGTCAATAGACTACCATCCAAATCACTTCAAGGTATGACTCCTTATGAAGCATGGCATGGAAGAAAACCTAGTCTTGGACATTGCAAGGTGTTTGGTTGTTTAGATTATGTTCATGTAACATTACAAATAAGAGGTAAGCTAGATGAAAGGGAAACAAAGGCAGTGTTTATTAATGGGTATGACTCAATTGAGATGGGTTACATGTTCTATAATCATTCAACCAACTAATTCACTACAAGTAGAGATGTTGTGTTTGAAGAACACAGGTCTTGGTATGATGAAGACAAAGAGAAGGTACTCTATCATATGGTCTTGAGTCTAATTCTCATCAATTACGAGGCAAGCATGATTCACAGGTCCAAGATCCAAGAAGTGAGATAATGACCAAGATGAAAGGGAAAATGATTGCAAACTATGGAGGTCAAGAGGCAAAGCAAAGATGTAGGAGTGTGGAGAACGTTCTAAGCAAGCTCCTAAAAGATCAACAAGAGAGAAGAAACAACCAAAAAGGTATGGATATGATTCCACATTTGTTACAAAGCATTACTTGGCAAAATACTATTTTAGAGGAACCATGCATGTGGCAAAATGTTTCATGGATAGGCTCTGTTGGAAATGCCATCTTATCATCCTCCTATGAAGAGACAAAGGGAAACCCTAATTGGGAAAAGGCCAAGAAAGAAGAAATAAATGCATTGAAGGAGATGGCCACTTGCGATTTGGTTCCAATGTCATCCAATCAAAAGGTAATTGGTTGTAGATGGGTGTATAAAGTTAAAAGAAACTCAGATGGATTAGTTTGTATGTACAAGGCATGATTAGTTGCCAAAGAATGCTCACAAACTCATGGTATAGACTTGACTTATACAATCAAAACATTGATAAGTGTAGCTATTGCAAGAAATTATAGAATCCTCCAACTTGATGTGAAAAATGAAGTTCTAAATGGTTGGATAAGTGGAGAGGTATACATGTCACAAACTCTAGGTTTTGAAACCCGAATCATGCATCTTATGTTTGCAAAATTAAGAAAGCATTGTATGGATTGAAACAAGCTCCTAGAGCTTGGAATTATAGGTTGGTTACATACCTTCAAGATCAAGGATTCAGAACTAGCAACTCAGTTCCTTTTTTATTCATCAAAAGGAATCACAATGAGGTTATCTATCTATGTGTATATGTAGATGATATTATTGTGACATGTAATGATGTGAATTTCATTCAAAGGTTCAAGAGACACATGCAAGAGGAGTTCGAAATCAGTGACTTAGACGAGCTCACATATTTCCTAGGTGTGCATGTGATATACATAGATGAAGGAATGTATTTGACTTAGAGGAGATACATTCGGGATCTATTTCTTAAGTTCAAAATCACTACAACATATCGAGGGAATACCGACGATCAGCATACCGATGGTCAGGTGTCAGCGTCGGTATGACCCTCAGATAATTTAGGAAAGCCGCTTTGCCTCGGAAAGACTGCATCAGTATAAGCGTCGGCAATTCCAATAAATTATCGATGCTTATATCGACGCCGTCTTTTTAACCGGATCCGAAAACAAAATTTGTCATTTTGAGCATTTTGAATCTACATCTTCTGCTGTAGGGTTTGCGCGCGCCAACAACAGATATCTGTTTGTCACTCTTTCTCTCTCTCTCTCTCTCTCCCTCCCTCTCTCTCACTCTCTCACTCTCTCTCTCCCTCCCTCTCTCTCACTCTCTCTCCCTCTCTCTCTCTCTCTAAAAAGACCTTTATCTTTATAGATCTGAAGTTTTGGTAAGTAGATCACACATATTGTAGCATTCTTTTTTCTTTCTTTATGTTTTTGATTTACTAATATGTTCTCTGTTTGGTTTTGCAAGAGATTTTGGGATCAAATCTTTGGAAATTCGGCGAAGGAGAACTTCAAGTGGATTTCGACGACCGTGATTCAAACAGTTCTCTCTCTCTCTCTCTCTCTCCCTCTCCTTCCCTCTCTCTCTCTCTAAGCACACCTCTATTTTTATGGATCTGAAGTTTTGGTAAGTAGATCGCACATATTGTAGCACTCTTTTTTCTTTCTTTATGTTTTTGCTTTTCTAATATCTTCTCTCTTTAGTTTTGCAAGAGATTTTTGGGATCAAATCTTTGGAAATTTGACGAAGGAGAACTTCAAGTGGATTTTGACAACATTGATTCAAAGAATTACATCGATGTAAGTGATTGTTTTGTTTTCAATTGAGAGAGAGAGAGAGAGAGAGAGAGAGAGAGAGAGAGAGAGAGAGAGAGAGAGAGAGAGAGAGAGAGAGAGAGAGAGAGAGAGAGATGTATAAACACACACATACATATGCATACACACATGCATATGAATACAAACATGCATATGTATATACACACTCACATATGTATAAACACACACATACATATGCACACACACATGCATATAAATACAAACATGCATATGCATATACACATGCATATGCATACACATACACATGCATATGCATACACATACACATGCATATGCATACACATACACATGCATATGCATACACATACACATGAATATGCATTCAAATATGCATATGCATACACACATGCATATGCATACACATACACACATACACACATACACAATGCATATGCATACACACATGCATATGCATATGCATACACACATGCATATGCATATGCATACACACATGCATATGCATACACACATACACAATGCATATGCATACACACATACACAATGCATATGCATACACATACATGCATATGCATACACATACATGCATATGCATACACATACATGCATGCATATATATGTATACACATACATGCATATGCATACATACATGCATATGAATACATGAATGCATATGCATACAAGCATGCATATGCATACATGAATGCATATGCATACAAGCATGTATATGAATACACATGCATATGCATACACATGCATATGCATACACATGCATATGCATACGCATGCATATGCATACACATGCATATGCATACAAGCATGCATATGCATACAAGCATGCATATGCATACATACATGCATATGCATACATACATGCATATGCATACATGAATGCATATGCATACAAGCATGCATATGCATACATGAATGCATATGCATACAAGCATGCATATGCATACAAGCATGCATATGCATACAAGCATGCATATGCATACAAGCATACATATGCATACAAGCATACATATGCATACAAGCATGCATATGCATACATGAATGCATATTCATACAAGCATGCATATGCATACATGAATGCATATGCATTGCCTGCATACATGCATATGCATACATGAATGCATCTGCATACATGCATATGCATACATGAATGGATATGCATACATGAATGCATATGCATTGCCTGCATACATGCATATGCATACATGAATGCATCTGCATACAAGCATGCATATGCTTACATGAATGCATATGCATACACATACATGCATGCATAAAAGCATACACATACATGAATGCATATGCATACAAGCATGCATATGCATACATGAATGCATATGCATACAAGCATGCATATGCATACACATGCATATGCATACACATGCATATGCATACAAGCATGCATATGCATACAAGCATGCATATGCATACAAGCATGCATATGCATACATACATGCATATGCATACATACATGCATATGCATACATACATGCATATGCATACAAGCATGCATATGTATACATGAATGCATATGCATTGCATGCATACATGAATGCATATGCATTGCATGCATACATGAATGCATATGCATTGCATGCATACATGAATGCATATGCATTGCATGCATACATGAATGCATATGCATACACATACATGCATATGCATACACATACATGCATATGCATACGCATACATGCATATGCATACACATACATGCATATGCATACATGTATGCATATGCATACATACATGCATATGCATGCATTGCAAGCATGCATATGCATGCATTGCAAGCATGCATATGCATATACATGCATATGCATATACATGCATATGCATACAAGCATGCATATGCATACAAGCATGCATATGCATACAAGCATGCATATGCATACATACATGCATATGCATACAAGAATGCATATGTATACATGAATGCATATGCATTGCATGCATACATGAATGCATATGCATACAAGCATGCATATGCATACACATACATGCATATGCATACACATACATGCATATGCATACACACATGCATATGCATACACATGCATATGCATACATGAATGCATCTGCATACATACATGCATATGCATACATGAATGCATATGCATACAAGTTTGCATATGCATACACATGCATATGCATACAAGCATGCATATGCATACAAGCATGCATATGCATACAAGAATGCATATGAGCATGCATATGCATACAAGCATGCATATGCAGTGACAAGCATGCATATGCATACATGAATGCATATGTATACAAGCATGCATATGCATAAAGCATGCATATGCATACAAGCATGCATATGCATACAAGCATGCATATGCATACAAGCATGCATATGCATACATGAATGCATATGTATACAAGCATGCATATGCATACACATACATTCATATGCATACATGCATGCATATGTATACAAGCATGCATATGTATACATGCATACATACATGCATATGCATACATGCATGCATACATGCATACATACATGCATTTGCATACATGAATGCATATGCATACAAGCATGCATATGCATACATGCATGCATATGCATACACATGCATATGCATACAAGCATGCATAAACATACATGAATGCATATGTATACAAGCATGAATGCATATGTGTACAAGCATGAATGCATATGTATACAAGCATGCATATGCATACACATACATGCATATGCATACATGCATGCATATGCATACATGCATGCATATGCATACATGCATGCATATGCATACATGCATGCATATGCATACATGCATGCATATGTATACAAGCATGCATATGTATACATTGGATGAGATGAGATCTTCACATTGCATCAGATGGGATCTCCACGTACACCTTGGGGAGCACATGATCATGACGACTCCAAGATATATCATATCCGTAATGGAGCTCCAGTTATTGATGCAACCGGAAAGTCAATGCGTTAGCGCATTCGAAACTTTGCTCCATAGAATTCGGTCATTGAGTAATGTTAAAATGGAGCAAACAGGATAGGGACTCTAAAAATCATATCACACAATCCATATATGAAGAGTACCGGCCAGCACCTGGGAATCCTATTGTGAGTTTGGAATGGATTCAACATACGACACGCGAGGTGATGTCTCATCGACGATCGGAAGCTCGCGATGCTTTTAGAGCAGGCTTACCGAAGCCTATATGGCTAGATGTCGAAGAATGGGAATCAATTCAAGATAAGCAGCAACATACTCCTAATCGATATCGTCAACAGAGAGATGCGGCACCCACACATTTAGATACGGTTGGAACGCCGCATTTAGGTAGTGGCGGATACGACAGTATGCGTTACCAATTTGTAAGTATCATGTTAATTATTGAAGTTGTTTGTGTTAAGCACATTATGTATGTTCATCTAACATTTTATATATTTATTATAGGAGTTGGAAGTGGGTCGTCCTCTGACACGAACTGAAGAAACATATGGATATCGACATGGACTGACTGCACTGTTACAAGAATTAGAGGGACGCCGTGCAATCGTCTCATGGGAGAATATTGTTGATTAGGTAAAGTTATATCTTGGTTTCATGTTTTTAGTTGTTGTTTATAAATGTCATGTAAATTGGTCTTATTTTATACATATGTTTTGTTGCAGGATTGTAGGTGTAAATATTTTGATCAATGCCACAATTTTGTATTACACTCGTATGTGGCAATGATGTAACATAATTTTGTATTCGATTCCTATATGGAAGTGTTTCGTCACATTGCCACAATTTTGTATTACACTCCTATGTGGCAATGATGTACCATAATTTTGTATTCGATTCCTATATGGAAGTGCTTTGTCACATTTTGTATTCGATTCCTATATCGAAGTGCTTTGCCACACTTTTGTACATTTTTCATTTATGGAATATACAACTTTCTGTACATGATTCATTGTTCATGATTTTTGCTCATATAAGTTTATGTTTTGGTTGCCATTAGAGTACATAACACATGTACTCAGTTGGGCAGAGTGTATTGTCTTTTGCTAAACAACATCATGCTGTAGCAAAAGACAACACATTCTGCCCAAAAAAAATTCTGCAGATACGGTCATCGGTATACGCATCGGTAGCTCCAGTATGGACGTCGGTATAGGCGTCGGTACTTCCAGTACGGGAATCGGTATGGGCACCGGTATAGGCGTTGGTAATACCGGCGTATATACCGACGCCTATACCGATGCACATACCGACGCTTATACCAGTGCCCATACTGACGCTTTCTTTCTGACGCGTATACCGAATCTAACACCGACGTCGTGAAGAAATCATGCCCGTTCATTTTCCTCGGTAGTAGCCTCGATATACCCTCGATATGTTGTAGTGAATGGAGAACACTAAATATGAAGGTACACCTTTGGAGATGAATCATGAAACTAGTATTTATGAAGGTGAGAAAATTGAAGACATCAAAGGATATCAAGCGGCTTGGTAGATAGCTTGATATATGAGTAGTAGACATCTCATATAGCATAGAAGTGCTAAACCAATTCATGCACTCTCCAAGAAGACCACACATGGATGTGGCTAAGAGAGTACTTTAGTATCTCAAAGGCACAATCAATGAAGGTATATTCTATCCTTACTCTTCATATTCGGATATAAAAATCTATTGAGATACAGATTGGGCAGGAGCTAAGGATGATAGAAGAAATACCTTTGGTTACTTAGCATTTGCAGGTTCAAAGCTAGTGTCATGGAGTTCCAAGAAGCAACCAGCAATCGCTTTATCCTCAACTAAACTAGAGTACATAGGTTTGATCATAGCAACTCAAGAGACAATATGGTTAAAAGCATTGGTAATTTGGGACTTGTGAGTTCCAAACCTCACATATTTGGAGATAATGTAAGTTCCATGCATCTAGCAACAAACCGTATTTTCCACACAAGAACCAAACACATAGAGGTTCATTACTACTTTATCAGGGAGAAGCTCATGGCAAAGGAGATTGGCATTTCTTTTGTTCCATTTGAAAAGCAAGTAGCAGATATGGTGATGGAGGCACTTGATGGAATAAAGCTTTGTAGATTCAAAGCTATGGCAAGTATTCAAACTATTAGAGAATGAAGACTCAAGCATACTTTAGCTTGTGGGGGAGCTATTGGAACATCAAGCTTACACTATGCTTGAGGTGGATTTGATGTACATCAAAAGCTATCGATTGGAGCACATCGAAAGAATATCCATTGAAGCGTTCTTTTCCCTATGCTCATTTATTGTATTTTTTTAAAAGACTTTTCATGGAGCTTCTACGATTGTAAAGCCTAGAGATTTAAACATGTAAAAGGATAAAAAGAGAGCCAAAATTCCACGAATTTGTGATGGTTGAGTTGCAATCAATCAATCACCTAAAAGTAGCTCAAACTAGATCTTCACTTTTCCTAGATTGTAGGAAAGTGAACTGATTCCCTCCAATAACTAATCCTGTCTTCATTTGAATTCAAAATCCATTTGTAGAAGTTTTGGAGCACTTCAAGAGTGCATATAAAGACTTCAAATCACTTGTACATTACATGGAAGCAATATACATACACTTGTGGCCATCATTGTCTTGCTCCTTCATTTTTCTACATCATCTTGTTCAACAACAACAAGCTTGCAGAGGCTTGTGCTCTCTCTACAGAGCTCCATGGACACTCATTAGAATTAGTGTCTAGTGTATGTGTATAAAGTTTCAAAGATTTTTTTTTAGTATATTGGGAGAAAGATTAGGTTTTCTATCTCGGTGTCTATCTCTGTGCATTCCTGAAAAATCGGAGGTACCACTGTTGAGTGTCTGATTCATTTCAAAAGCATATTTTTCTTTTTGCTTGTAATGTTGTGTTTCTATACATTCAACCTTATCTATATCACTCTTCCAAAAGGATTTTATCTAAGTGTAATCATGCTTGTCCCTATGAGCATTTAAAGTTGATTGTCTCATCCAAAAATAGTAAGTTTTTTGAGCTCATCAATGCATAAACCTATCTGTTTTATATTGAATCTTTCTCCTTGATGCTCCAAAGTACATAGTGCATTTTGTTGCACTTATCGCATGCCTATAAGTCTATTTGAGTCTCCGTAAGCTCAAGGGCTGGTCTTGTGCCTGTTGGCTAGACCAAACTTGTCGCTTCGCAACTCATTTTTCTACCTTCTAGAAGCTTCTCCAAGTTCTTTCCAAATTTATATATTTTCTTCATCTTTGAATTATCCCTTTCAACTCAAGTGTGTTAATTTATAGACTATAGTCAACTTAGTGTATTTCAACATATTTAAGATTAATCCTCACATCTATTTTTAGCATATCTCAAAAGTTATCACCCACACATTAGGTAACATTGGTATAAGGTCACATTACCAAGATTTGTATATATAGGTTTTAATTAAAATTCAAAAATCCTCTTTGTAGCTTTACGATTGTCTCATGGTTTCTCTATAGTTCCCATCACTGATAATTTGCTTATGGGGACTAAGTTATATATCAACTATAAAACTCTCGTGTAAATTCCCACTCTTTTAAAGTATCTGTCCTTGGAAGTTAGTAGAGTAATGGTGGTGTTGCGCCTTTATTCACTCTACGTGTAGGTAATCCAAGGCCTGGTAGTAATAAACCACTCTTTTATGAGGAAGTATGCGATCACTACCCTTGTGATTCTTGTAGTTACTTAAACTCTTTCTAAGGCCCTACATGGGTCAAAATAGGACCACTCAAGGATGAGGTAAACTCATCTTAGCCCATGAGGACCTTTGGCCATGGGAACCTATGAACATCTTTGTAAACTAGAGCCATCTGTATGGCTTGTGTCAGAGAGTGAAATCTCTCCTTTCTAACTAAAGGTGGAATCATTTCTCCTAGTTCCAAGACTAACTTTTGGAATTGAAGGAAGTTACATGGTAGAGAATCACGAGGTGGGGGAGAAACAACCATGTGGTTCTCCCTCACAAAAAATGTTCTTGAATGAGATCCTTAACCAAGATCTCACACCTAATCCTTGCATAAGGAATCTCAATTTTTTTAATGAATAATATGACTTTGTTCTTTAAGTTCATGCATTGAAACCATTCTCATAAATAAAGCAATCAATTTCTTGAGATCAACAGATTGAGATCAACGAAGCATTATAGACAATGGGTTTATGGTAGGCAAAGCTTCTAGGCCTGCATGACTTTTAGAAGAATAAAATGTGAATCTCCATTGAGTAAAGCATCTTTCTTCAAATGAGTGGACGAAACATATTTGCCAATAGATAATCTCCTAAGGGAGAAGGAAGTGTTAAGGTGACTAGTAGTTGAAATGTTTGAAGTTTTTTTTCAAAACGAAATTTTTTATTGGGTAGATGGGCTCAATGTCATCCATTGATCTATAACACAAAGCCAAGTAAGAATTGTTAAAAAATCCAAGATTTTCCATAAATTTGAGTGAGGAAAAAAATCAGCAATACTAACCTAACCCATGTTCAACAATTTTTTGATAAACTATAATTAAAACCAGGCTAAGTATAAATTACACCATAATGGGGAACATGGGAACACATAGGGATGCCTTTGTTCTGCATGAAAGTTCAGCCACTATATGAGGTTAGGAAATTACTAAGAACAAATAGACTGAGCTCCATAAACTTAGCAAAGTTGAAATCAATTTTTATGTCTTTTTAGAAAGCGAGCTTCTATTTTTTGTACATTTATGGAATCCTACAGAATCAATCCTCTTGACAGAATGATATTAAAAAGAGGTTCTAATAGGCTCTACTAACCATATTATGGAATTGCCTCATAGTATTTTTTGGCGTATCAAAGGAAAATATCTTATCTTGTACATTAGTCACAAAATTTTACATGCTCTAGATCTGCCAAATAACTCTAAAGTTCTTTTTTCTACTAAAAAATCTAAAATTTAGATTGAATGGATTTGCATGCAATCTTGAATACTTTTTGAATTTTCTTTAAACATAAAAACAATTCATGAGTAGTGTTATAAAAAAGATACAATTGTGATCAATGGGTATCTATCTAAAGTGACCTTTATGGGATTTCCTTAAAAGAATGACTCCTTAAAGTTCAGATATTTTGAGTATCTAGCCCTTGTCCTACAAACATATGTAGAGGTCCATATAGAACAATTTCTAACACTCTCTACCCCTTCTAAATATCCTTTTCCTCAATGATCAATGAGGGAAAGTACTTGTGAAGCAACACTTTTGATTCCCAGGCACAATATGTAAGTGATAATCCTCCCTAGACAATACTCGTAGATGACATGGTTTGTGAACAGTTTCTGTCTCCTATCTAGATGTTGATATGTGTTGCCACTTTCTTGCAAAGAAACAATGCCCTCTATTAGATTATCCTCCCTAGAAATATACTTTCTAGGTTTACGAACATTAAACTCTCGATGGAATCTACAATCTAGAGTGAGCTTTAATTGTTATGTAACATCACAAAGCTTTTTAACTATCTTCTAAGGTCAAGAGAACCTTTGTGAAAGCCTAGTGCACTTCCTTGTGGATAGTGAAGTCAATCTTGCTAGAGAAAAACCCTACCTCCTTCTTCAAAGACTCTAGGAAATCTCTTCAAATCAATATATTCTTTTGATCTAGCTGCTTGTTTCATTTTGGCTTTAGCTATTTCTAAATTAATTGGATATTTGATAAGAACTCCCAAGCACTAGGAAGTTTTTGGCATTCCTATGGTATTGGAAGCAATTGGTTTCATGCCATAATTCCTCTTAAACGGAGAAATTAGAGTTACTTTATGAGTTCCATATTATGAGCAAACTCGAATCATGGAAAGTCGCTATCCCAATCTCTTTTCCTCTCACACACATATACTGTAAACATATCCTCCAGAATTTGATTGACCATCTTGATCTAACCATCTATCTATGGATGGCACTAGTCATCTTCAATGACACTTTTTTTGGTATTCTAAGGTCTGAATACCATATGTTGGTAGTGGTACTGGGCCACAATAACAATATATCACAGGTTTACAAGATCTTCCAATAGATTAACCTTAACATACACACCTTAAGAGTCAAAAATAGATGAGTGAGAGATAGAGAGAGAATAGACAAGATTTCAACTGTAACTGTAAGCTATGGGGCTCACCTACACTATCTTATATATGAATGTCAAATTACAATGTGCTTATATGATACAAACTGACAATATCGATATCTAGGTAGAAATAGGAACTAGATACAAGAGATTGTGTGCCTAAGAGGTATGAAGAGTGTGTGCGTGTGAATATGGAGAATACAAATAGTTTAGAACTGTTTTACAGCAAACCCAAATTCTGATCAACCTAAATTAGAAATGAGTGATCTAGGAGGTAAGAACAGAAATAGACTCTCTACTCATAGTAAATAAACAATGGATGTTGATGGTAAGCTGGCAGAATCTCCTCCAGATAATCACCAATATGTAGACCACAACTCCTCAAAGTGTATGTGAACACTCCCTCCTAGAGGGCCTCCAAGATTTTCTCCTTGCTCCTTGAGAGCGAGAAGAAATCTCCTTGATCACAAAGTATCTTGAACTCTCCTTGAGTGATGAGTTGAAGTGGACTTTGCTTGTTCTTATATAGCTTTGGTTGAAGCTCCAAAAGCTCTCTAAAAAGCTTTTGCCATGCATCGAATTTCGAAAAGAAAAAGAAAACAATTATTGTTATTGAAAAACTCCAATAATACGTGTTTCCAATTTTGGCATACAAAAGCTTTTTGTAGTTGATTGTTGGTTCCATCCACAGGATTTGAACCCAGGTAGGCTCTTTAGAAGGATATGCTCCTATCCACTTTACTCGACATGGCTTCTTGAAAAAAATTTTAACATGATTATCATATGCTGAACTTATTGAGGATTTTTGGACAAGTTATGCACATTGTTTCCAACAACTTTTAGCTTGTCAAAGGCAAACTTCCGAACATTTCCACTAAATCTAACATCCGTATGTGAAACCATGGATGTCAACAACCCAACCAATCTAAAGGCATGGCTGATAAATAGCTCTTCTACCTATAAAGCTTCTATCGTGTCATGTGTGGGTATAAAATGAGCCCTATTTCTCAATCTATCTACCAATACTAGGATAGCATACCACCTCCTCTAGTCAATGGTGACCCAACTATGAACTACATCGAGACACTATCCTAGTTGTGTTCTAGAATTTCTAAATGGTGTAAAGGACCTAGTGTCTTAACCCTTTCTACCTTCTCGAAGTCACACATAAACCATTGTTGAACATATGCATGGATATTTTTAGCTAATCTCGACCACAAAATGTTCTTCTACCTAGAGAAATGGTCTTGTCAACACCTGCTAGATGCCCTGCACAAGGATCATCATGGTTATCATGCATGATTATTCTTCTCAAACATTGGGAATCTAATATGACAACCTTCTTTTCCCTTTAACTATTCCATTCTCCATTGAGAACTGGGAAATGGACTCGAATTTCGCTTTACTAGAGGAAGTAGTAGATGGGAGTGCCTCTTCTCTTATAATAAAGTCATGAGAGATGGCTCTAATGATTTGTAACAATTCTGGATCTTCCACCTATTCTTCCTTTATTTCTTGAAGCAATGATCTTTCAAGAGCTATAGATCTCATTTGATAAATTATCCTAGATAACTCATTGGATAGAATATTCCCTTTGCTTTGCCGATATAGGATTTCATATGCAAATTCTGCATGAGCTCAACCCAATGATCCTACCTTCCTTGAAGATCTCGCTAACTACCAAAATACTTGAGTGTACGGTGATCCATGTATACCTTAAAATTTGTACCATAAAGTAGTGTCTCTAGAAATTAAGAGCATGCACAACTACATAGAACTAATGTTCATGAAGTGGTTGCTTGCAATGTGCACTACTTAATTGTTTATTTCCAAAAGCTATTGGTGTGCCATCTTCACTAAAAAGGCCCCTATGGCTATGCTACTACAATCTCTCTTCAAGTCAAATTGCTTCTAGGGCTCCACCACTTTGACTTCTCAAGACTCTAAGTGGCTTGCTTTAGAGTATCAAAATCATGTTGTTGTTCTTATTTCCATGCAAAAAGTACTTTGCCTTGAAGAAAACTGGTCATATATTGACAAATAAGATGAAATGAATTTCTGATAAAAATTTGAGAGGCCTAAAAATGATTGAAGCTTCCCCTCATCTTCAGAATTTGTTCATGGCAATATAACTAAGACATTCTTGGGATCCATCTTGGACCCATTGTTTGAGACTACATGCCCTAGATACTCTATCTTTGGAAGAAATAACTCAATTTTGTTTAGATTTCGAAACCAATTTTCCTTTTATTTATTTAATACTAACCTTAAATGACTCTCATGCTTATGCATAGACCAACTATATACTAATAATTAATCTAGAAAATCCCACAACAAGTTTATCAATGAATGTACATAAAAGATCATTCATTAACATCATAAAAGTAGCAAGTGCATTAGTCAAACCGAATGGCATACCTAAATACTCATAATGCCCAAAATGGGTCATGAAATCTATTTTATGTGCATTCTACTCTTTAACACTTATGAGGTTGTAGCCACTTTTCAAGTATATTTTGCTTTATACAATTGCTCCACTCAAGAAGATTATTTATTTTGGGTATGGAATATCTATGCTTGATGTTAATGTTATTGAGTTCTCAATAGTCCACACACATCTGATAATACCTACCTTTCTTCTTTACTAGAAGAACTTGTGCTCCAAAGTGTGAATGACTAGGTCTATTCAGCCCTTTCTTCAAATACATTTCCACAAACTTCTGGAGTTCATTCTCCTCCTACAAAATCATGAAAAATGCAATTAGAAACAACTCCTAAAATTCAGCTCTTACTTTTTTTGGAAGTACTTTAGCATTCCAAGTGGAGCTTCCTTGATTGTGAGAATCCATCATGATATATATATGAGAAGCAAAGTCTATGACTAGTTGTTTCCTAGCATGCCACTATTTACTTAGGACTACATTGAAAGGTGTCAGTGGTGTAATCTCAATCAAATTTGTCCTTGTAGGATTGGATCTGAGCATGTCTTAGTTCCCTTCCCATTGGCTAACTGCATTATCTAGGAATACTCTAACTGCACAATGTCTACATGTAATCATTTGAGGAGATGCAAACTAATGACAATATGTGTGGAATTAGTCTCAAAGAGAATCTTGACAAGCTATCTTTCCATGAATCCTTTCAAAACAACGAATTTTGTATTTGAAAACTAGCTTCCTTTCTCTAGCACTTGTGAAAGCACATGTTCTAGAACATAAGGTACCTTTTTTTGTGATAATCATGGCCACTATTGGATATGATATTTGACTTTGGGAATCTCAAAATTTCTCATTTGCATCACTCCTTGTGTGTGTAAGGTTTATGACTGTGATTGCAACTATCTTTTTCTTCTTAGGAAACTCTTTAAATGGATGTTTTCCTAAGCATCCATAGAACAAACCTTCTCTCATTTCCTTATCTTTCTCTGAAGGGGTGAGATTGACTTATTATGAGCGCTCTTAGCTAGATCAAATGCTTTTCTTTTGGCTCATGAAATTGTCTTAATCATGTGCACATACTTAACCTCTTTCTAAGGCCCTACATGGGTCAAAATAGGACCACTCAAGGATGAGATAAACTCATCTTAGCCCATGAGGACCTTTGGCCATGGGAACCTATGAACATCTTTGTAAACTAGAGCCATCTGTATGGCTTGTGTCAGAGAGTGAAATCTCTCCTTTCTAACTAAAGGTGGAATCATTTCTCCTAGTTCCAAGACTAACTTTTGGAATTGAAGGAAGTCTGGATGGAATCTAGTACTTTAAAAAGTACCTAGCTCTATTTATCAGCGTAATCGTCAATTATTGGGTTTTTCTTGACTAACAGAAAACCAGGTGTCAAGTGCCCTAGACCTCTCATCTATTGGCATGCAATTACTGTATAACAAGATTTTAAACTCCTCCAAAGTTGTGGGCTCTTTTTTATTGTTTTTTAACACTTATGACACCACCTATGGAGGATCTCCATAAGATTATATGTAGCCTATTATATCCTATGCCTATTATCCATGATATGAAATTAGGGGAAGTATTGCTCCCACTTTTTGAGCCATTGCTCAACAACGTCAGCAGTACATGCACTAGTAGATCCATGGTAGCTGGAGAGCTTCAAATCCTTAGGCTCCCATCTAGCCTCTCTAATTGAAACACCTTTGCTAGATATTTGTGGAGTGCGGCCCTCACCTAGAGCTTCCAACTCCATCCTTGGATCCCTATATCAGGCATAGCTTCCTCTTTCTTAGAACTATAGACATGCTCTAGGATAGTCTGAAATGTGCTTTCTAAGTGTGGTAGTAGTCTCAAGATCCTCCACCATGTGTGTATCCTCCATGAATCCTAAACCAATGTTTAAGGAAGTTTAATCTCTTTTTGATGAGATTGGATGGTGATGCACCACCTTGCGATCTCCTTATGGAGAGCTCCAAAATGATATCCTCGTAGTAGAAAATGGAGCTCCTGAGGCCGCACACGGTACTCCACATAGAGGGTGCAGGATACGCAAAAAAAAAAGTACACGGAGCACGAAGACAAAATTCTTA
>CM035419.1:185218039-185223039 GCA_020310875.1 Ceratopteris richardii
CACAAACACACATATGCACATACACTTACACATACACTTACACATACATATACACATACATACACATACACATGTATATGCATAAAACATATCTATATACACATATATACACACACGGATACACACATATGCATGCATATAGACACACGTATATAAATATAGACATATACCTTGATGCGCATACATAAATTTTATACACACACAACTACACGCACATACATATATACACACAAACACATATATAATATGAATGAATTATATAATGAAAGTAATAAATCAAAATTTAAATATAAACAACAGTAAAAATCATTAAAACAAGACTTCTCATTAATTAGTACCATAGACACAATTCAAAATATAACTAAAATGAGAAAATATATAAATATAGAAAAAATATATATATATATATCAATGTAAAATATATATCCAGTGTAATATATCACTCATCATGATCATCCTCATCCACATCATCCTATAAATCCTCATCATCATGGTCATTAGCATGATCTAATGTATATGTAGTGGCATCATGGGTAGGGGTTTGAGAACTTGGTGATGATCCAGATCGTCCCGCCTATTTCTCTCTCTCCACCTCATCCATATCTACCTCTCCATAATATTCCTATATTACATATAATAAACATAAATAAATAAAACATATAAAAGATAAAAAAAAATAAAATAATTATATGAAATTTAATAATACTCACAAAAGCATTTGGATGAGCTTGCATCTACTCACTCAGATGTTGCTATCCACAATGTGTAGCAAAATTGATTTCCTATTTTGTAGGATATCAACCATAATCCTTTCATTGCATTGAAACAAATAAAGAAGATTAATGATTAGTGTTTTAACTAAAATAAAAAATATAGTTTCAATAATACATATACTTACAAATGTAGCTACAAAACCATGATGGCCCACTTGGCCTAAGTGTGATGGATGATGAGAATCAAGTATCTTCTTTGCAATAGCCTATATTTATTTAATGAAACAAAAATACATAGATTAAATATAAAACATAGGAGAATTATAAGTCACTGTAATATAAACTATACCTTTTATACCTTATAATGAGGAAATGATTCCTGAAGACGTAGCTATCTCTGAAAGAACTACCATGTCTCAAGTGGTATGTTAGGTCTTCTCTTATTTTGTTCTATCATGCAATATCTCCTGTTATTTCAATCTCAAACAAAAAAAAGAATAAAAAAATAAGAAAACTTTAAATTTATAAACCTGCGTATACAGACACATACATACTTAACTTATACACACATACTTAGAAACAAAACTTTAGATTTATAAACATGCATATATAGACATACATACATACACTTACACATACATACTTACACTTATATGCATGCATACACATGCACATATACATACACACACATACATAGTAAATACATACCCACACACATACATATACACACACACATACATGCATAAACATACACATATACATACACTTACACATGCATACATACACCTACATATACATACATACACACACATACATGCATACACTTACACATACATACATACCCACACATACACATACATACACACACATACATGCATACACATACACATACACATACATAGTAAATACATACCCACACACATACATGCATACAAATACACATATACATACACTTACACATACATACATACACTTACATATACACACACATACACACATGCAGATACATACACATATGCATACACATACACATACATATGTACCCACACACACATACACACACATACATGCATACACATACACATATACATACATACACATACATAGTAAATACATACCCACACACACATACATGCATACACGTACACATATACATACACTTACACATAGATACCCACACACATACATAATAAATACATGCATACACATACCCACACATATAGATACACACACATACATGATAAATACATGCACACATACACATACACACACTATTATATCCACATATACATACATACATACACATGTCATACATTTATAGTTTTGTATGTGTATTTTATGTCAAAAGGTGTATTTTTGTATATTTAAATATGTGTGTATGTGTAAATGTGCATATGTGAATGTGTATGTATGTAAATAATCAGATTATTAATATCTTGTACCTTTACTTGCTACACAAACAGATTGTGATCAATCAGAGGAAACTCCACCACCATCTTCTAATCGTGCAAGGACTACTTATTGTAAGTATATCAACCTCTTAATTCTAATATTTGATAGATACATACATGATTGTTATATGTTTTTTTATTGTTATATTATAATTAGATTTTGATCAATGAGAGGGTACACCACCTCCTATCCATGCAATGATGTCTTCACATGTGTCCTCCAATAGGAATTATGATGATTTCTACCATCAAGAGCATATTATATGTTGGTGTTATTTTCACTATGGCATGTATCGAAGACCAAGATTGGAATGTATTGAACATGAGGAAGAGTATGGTAGTTCTGAGCATGCATCACCACATAATCAATGTGATAGAGCTTGGGTATGTATTGATTCTATAAATTAATGCCATTATTTTATTTGAAAATCATATACAAAATCAAGTTATCCTTAATATACAAGAATATTTGCTCGATGATGATTCTCCTACTAATAATGCTAATATACCTCGTACATGTCATGGATTTGTCGTTCACAATTACAAGCAGAGGTTTCTCAAAATCCTCTACCTCCTAGTTTATAGACTGAAACGTGTGAAGATTATCCATTACCAACTCGTGATCATCTTCTAGTACAGACATATGATAGAAAAAGCTATGGAGGATGGAATAGAGGACCACTTCCTTTAGATGGAGAGGTTTTTAAATTTTGGGCTAATTGCTATATGATTGCTCCCTCCACTATTACTAGTGTTGATCGTGCTCTCTTTATTGTAGAGAATTCGTATGTGCCTCCAAACTCTGAAGTCACTCTTATTTCATTTTGTGGTCCTATATATGGATGGGGAGATTGGCAACAACTTACACGTTATGTTCAAAGCATGGCTACTTATGGATTATGCCTAAATGCAGCTTCTCTTGCTAGTAGAGGAATCTCACATGCCAAAAATGAAAGATTATATATTGATGGAAGACCTTACACACATGGAAATATAGCAAGTTTATAAATAGTAGTCGAGGATATAATAATTCAATGACTAATTGCTTATTTTAGGACTATGAAAATAGTCACCGATCACCATACATGAGTAGAAATGTAGAAAGATACATAATTTTCAAAGATATTACTTCATTACATGTTGGTGATGAATTATTAGTGAATCATGGATGGCATAAACCTCAAAGAGCACCTTTTGGCTAGAGAGCAATGAAATTTTTCCATCCACCTATCTTGTGTTGCATTGAAAACTCTAATTGATTGAAACTCTTTTCAAATTAACTTACATATTTAAATTTATGTTTAAAGTTTAATTTTCATTCATTTAAGGAATACTAATGATTTATATTCATGTGCGTAGATTCCAATGTATGACATTGATGATCTTCCACCACACCATTCAGAGTTGCTAGTAAGACCTCATTTATCTGAAGCTTCCATGAGGAGGCTATGCAAAAGTGATCCTATCAAATATGCAAGATTGAAAGACTTATATTGAAAAGAAGATAAAGCACAAGTTTTTGTGATAATGATGAAGATGATGACATGGCAAATTCTATTGAGGATTGGTATCAAAATCACTACAAAAACATTGATATTTCTAAAAATGAGAAATATCTTCAAGAAGAATGTCTAAAGCATATGTATGAAGGAAGCATCTTGAAACAACTTATTTTGAATCTTCAAAATCATTTTGGATGGACTAACTAATCTCTTTTGGCACTATTAAGGTATAATTTGTAATTTTCTATCTATTTATTTATTTATTTTCATTCATATCACCTTTTTTCATGAACTTACATGTCACTATTTGAAAATTTTTTACCAACCAAGAATATTCCTCCTACATCACATGATGAAATGAAGAAGATAATGAACAATCTTGGTATAAATTATCAATGTATACATGCATGTCCTAATGATTGTCTTTTATATAGAGGTGAATATGCAGAGTCTTTGAAATGTCCAAAATTTCAATCTCCTCATTATAAGGATGAAGATGGTAAAATCCCAAAAAAGGTATTGAGACATTTTCAATTGGCCCCACAAATAAAACATATGTTTCAAAGCCTTGAATTATCAAAGCTTTTGACATGGGGATTCGATCACATATATGTATATTAATTTCTCTTTAATAATTTGACTTTTATTGCAAGATCAAATAATCATTAATATGTGGGCTTTTGGATAGCATATTGGAATCAAAATGATTGATTGGTCACGTAAAAAAGAGGTTTCTAGCATTGTTGTTTCTTTCAAGAGGTATCACATGCTATGTCAAAAGATATGAACTTTATAGATAGAGAACTTGGCTATGTAGGAATCATTGTTGGTATTTACAAAATATCATTTCGTATATTCAAACACCTAAAAAGAAGTTTTTATTTTTTATGATATAATTTGTTATTTTTTAAGCACATAATAATGAATTTTGTTTTTTTATATTTTGATAGGTTACTTTGAAGATTGATTGGTTTTTAACCGAGTATAAAGGTAGTAATTCCACATTGAAAAGGGAATTATCTAGGTTTTGGGCAATTGATTCTTCAAAAATAATGCGATTAACAAAAGAACCATATATTCTTCTTATACATATTGGACAAGCAATTTTTTTTAAACCCTGATGCTCATCCTCAATGGAAAATCGTTCATGTTTAACCTAGAGGCCGATCATTGTTTGAACCCTTTATTGTTATAGAGATCAAAGAAAGTCATATTGATGATTCATCAGCAGATATTGATATATGAACATCTCAAAGAGAAATTAGAGTCATTGTATATGACAACGATAATAATCTACTTGATGAAGATGATAATACTCTACATGCTGATTGTAT
>CM035419.1:185228039-185240539 GCA_020310875.1 Ceratopteris richardii
GCTAGTGGGTAGCTAGGTGGGGGGGGGGGTATGGCGGAGGGGTGCGGGGTGAGGGGGGTGCGGGCAGCGGAGGGCGGGTGCGGGGTGAGGGGGCGGAGGGCGGATGGCGGGGGAGGGGAGCAGCGGGGGGTGGCTAGTGGGTAGCTAGGTGGGGGGGGGGGCTATGGCGGAGGGGTGCGGGGTGAGGGGGGGTGCGGGCAGCGGAGGGCGGAGGGCGGGTGCGGGGTGAGGGGGCGGAGGGCGGATGGCGGGGGAGGGGAGCTGCGGGGGGTGGCTAGTGGGTAGCTAGGTGGGGGGGGGGGCTATGGCGGAGGGGTGCGGGGTGAGGGGGGGTGCGGGCAGCGGAGGGCGGAGGGTGGGTGCGGGGTGAGGGGGCGGAGGGCGGATGGCGGGGGAGGGGAGCAGCGGGGGGTGGCTAGTGGGTAGCTAGGTGGGGGGGGGGGGCTATGGCGGAGGGGTGCGGGGTGAGGGGGGCTGCGGGCAGCGGGGCGGGGGGCTGCGGGTGGCGGGTGGCAGAGGGGAATGGCGGAGGGCAGGTGGGAGCAGCGGGGGCGGGGGAAGAGAGAGAAGAAGGGGGGAGAATAGAGAGAGAGAGAGAGAGAGAGAGAGAGAGAGAGAGAGAGAGAGAGAGAGAGAGAGAGAGAGAGAGAGAGAGAGAGAGAGAGAGAGAGAGAGAGAGAGAGAGAGAGAGAGAGAGAGAGAGAGAGAGAGAGAGAGAGAGAGAGAGAGAGAGAGAGAGAGAGAGAGAGAGAGAGAGAGAGAGAGAGAGAGAGAGAGAGAGAGAGAGAGAGAGAGAGAGAGAGAGAGAGAGAGAGAGAGAGAGAGAGAGAGAGAGAGAGAGAGAGAGAGAGAGAGAGAGAGAGAGAGAGAGAGAGAGAGAGAGAAGGGACGGGGAAGTGAGAGAGAGGGAAATAGAGAGAGAGTGAGAGAAGAAAGAGAGAGAGAGGAAGAGAGAGAGGGAGGAAGAGAGAAAGAGAGGGAGAAAGAGAGAGATAGGCCGAAAGAGAGAGAGAAATAGAGAGAGAGTGAGAGAAGAAAGAGAGAGAGAGAAAGGGAGAGAGGGAGGAAGAGAGAAAGAGAGAAAAAGAGAGAGAAAGGGGAAAGAGAGAAGGGGATAGAGATAGGTATCAAAACAAAAGAAAAGATGAAAGCAACGACTGCTCAGACTCAAATATGTCCATGTAATGGAAAGGAGCACTTGAACACTTCCTGAAGCTGCAGCCCACAGCATTTTCCTCTCAATCTCGGCAACCGATGTTACGACGGTGATGAAGCTGTTTTATGTGAGAAATTAAAAAGCTCTGTCCTCTGGCACATGACATAAACAGAGAGAGGAGAAAAGAAGGAGTACTACAGACCCCCACATCAAGCTTTTGCACCGTCCCGGTGCAATAACTCCTTTATTTGCTTATTCCTTCAAAAATGAACTGCAAAAAATGAAAGAACTATGGTATGTACAGGGAGTGAATTCCATCTGCTTGCATTAATTCAAATAACTCTTCACCCTGGAGATGTTGACGAGGGGCATCCTTTTACCCTGTAAATCTTCTAGATGTACTGCACCATGTGGTAACACCTTGATAACCTTATGTGGTCCTGCCCATTTGGGTGCCAATTTAGTTTGAATTGGTGGAATTTGATGCACTAAAACCATGGACCCTTCCTGTACTTCATTGGACCTTAGATACCTGTCATGCAGTCTTTTGCGCTCTTCTTGTGTTACCTGAAGTTTTTGCATTGCTCCTTCTCTGTATTCTTCTAATGCCACCAATCTCTGAATGGGGGGTTCAATTCCAATGGTTTTGATTTCTATTTCCTTTCTGATAATGAACTCGAATGGTGCCAATGCCTCTTTTCCATATACTAAACGGAAGGGAGTCTCGCCTGTGGTTCCCCTTTTCGTGGTTCTGAAAGCCCAGATTGCACTGATCAGTGCTAGCGGCCAAGAGCTTTGATGATCAAAAGCTAATTTGCGAAGTAGTCCGATCAAAATCTTATTGGAACTCTCTGCTTGGCCATTTGCCCTTGGGTCATAGGCACAAGATTTTTTATGGAAGATTTTTACCTGTCAAATATAAACTGGAGCAATTGATTTACAAAATGTGTGCCCCTGTCACTAGTAATTTCCAGTGGGCAACCAAATCTTGAGAAAATACGTTTATACATAAATTTAGCTACTGTTAAAGCCGTGCAGTCCACAGTAGCTTTAGCCTCTATCCATTTAGTGGCATAGCATGTGGCCATCAAAATATACTTTTTACCTCCTGGTTGCCCAGTTGGGCTAATTGGCCCTATGAAATCAAGACCCCATCGTTCAAATGGAAACCATCCTGTAGATATGACCAATGGTTGGAAATTCAATCTGGTTGGCGCGGGAGCACACCTCTGGCAGATGTGGCATTCTTTAGAAAACTTGATTGCATCCTTGAAAATATGAGGCCACCACAACCCTTTGTGGATGATTCTATGAGCCAATTCTTCCCCCTTTAGGTGTCCTTCATTGTGTGCAGCCTTCAGCAAAAGATTTACCTCCTCTGGATAGACACACCTTCTCAATATATCATCCTGGCAGTATTTATATAAATTTCCATTTATAAGAGAATATGCTTTGGTTTTCAGGAGCAATCTTCTCTTTTCTACAGGTGTCAAGTGTTCTGGGATCTTTCCAGTAGTCAGAACATGGAGAATTTCATCATACCAACCTGTCCAAATTGCTACTAGAAAAAGATTGCTATCCACCAGTTCATCATTAATACCTGTTGCTTTTTCGCTCGTTGCCGTCTTGGACACTTGATCTGCCATGTAGTGCTCTTTTCCTGGCTTAATATGAATATCAAAATTAAATTCTTGAAATAGGAGTAACCATCTCCAAATCCTTCCAGCTACTCTAGGCTTGTTTATCAAATACTTCAAGGGCTGATGATCAGAAATAACAATGAAATGTACACCAAGGAGATAATGTCGGAATTTCTGAAGAGCAAACACGATAGCCAAACCTTCTCTTTCCATTGTACTGTAATTTCTTTCAGCTTGGTTGAGTAATCTGCTGGCATAAGAGATAGGTCTATCCACTTTGTGAGATGATGGTTGAGCTAGAACTGCACCAACAGCATGAAGACTAGCATCTGTATGCACATGAAATTCCAATGACCAATTAGGAACACTTAAAAGTGGAGCAGTACATAGCCTCAACTTTAGTTCACAAAATGCTTTGTCAGCTTCAGCACTCCATGAGAAAGGGATCTTTTTGCTGGTAAGCCTTGACAAGGGCTTAGCAATTTCTGAATACATCCTAATGAATCTTCTGTGATACCCTGCATGGCCCAAGAAACTTTGCACTTCCTTTGGGCTTTGTGGAATTGGCATGGAAAGAATAGCTGTAATCTTTGCAGGGTCAACAGTTATGCCTTCAGCGGATACTATGTGACCAAGAAGAGTGCCCTTAGTGACCAAAAAGTGACATTTATCAGGATTCAATTTCAATCCTGTTTTGAGACATTGCTCAAAAATTTCTTTTAGATTTTCCAAATGGTCATGAAAATCTTGAACTGCTGCCCTTCTATCTGTACCTGAAAATACTGAAAAGTCATCCATGAAAATGCGTAGAAAGGTTGTTAACCATTTGCCCAATATCAGATACATCGTTCTATTAAATGAAGCCGGTAACCAAAAGCCATTCGAGTATAGACATAAGTGCCCCAGGGAGTGACAAAGGCTGTTTTGTCCCTATCATCAGGATGGATCACTATCTGATTGTAGCCACTAAAACCATCCAAGAAACTATACAAAGTGTGACCAGCTACCTCTTCAAGTACTTGCTCTGTGAAGGGCTGAGGAAATCCATCTTGAATAGTTACTTTATTCAAAGCACGGAAATCAACACATACTCTTATTTTTCCACTATTTTTCTTGGGCACAATAACCATAGAAGAAAGCCATCTGGAATGTTCTACTGGCACAATTATACCTGCTTCCTCTAGTTTTGTAATCTCTGCTTTTACTGCCTCTGCATACTTTGGATTGAGTCGATATGGCCTACTTCTTACAAGTGAAGCTCCCTCAACCAAGGGTATCCGATGTAATCCAAGCTCTTCTGGTATTCCTGTTAGATCTTTGTAGGACCATGCGAAGACACTTTTGTAAGTAAAAAGCAAAGAAGTTACCTTCTGTAGCAAAGGAGGATAATGCCACAACCAGGATGCCAAGTGAACTATTTGAGGGTTCTCTTCATCCCCTAAATTTACTTCTTGAACCAATGTTTCAGAATTGGTCTTGCTTGAGAAATCATCTCCACTATATGCAGGAGTGGATTTTAATTTATATTCTGCAACATGTTCTTCCATCCATCCTTGAGGTATATCTGCAAAAGGAAGATCTTCTTTGCTCTTGAGTTCATAATCTTCCACCTCTGATACTTTTATATTGGTTGCCTCCTCACGGCTTGTGCTTTCCTGCAATTGCTCATTCTCCAACACCTTGTGGTCTTCATTGCCCCTTCCTGTAATTACCTTATCTGCAACTTCTTCCTCAATTTCATTAATCTCCACTGTGCAGCATTCTGCACTTCCCATCATCCAATTTAACAATGTATCCTCTTCTAGGGGTAGAGAGGGCATTACCTGAGTGTCCACAGTATATCCAGTAGTTTTTCCTGAGTCAAATCCTTCTTCCAAATGTAGTTGCAATTGGCTATTGGTATTTGTTGAAATCCATAGTTTATTTTTTCCCCAATCTTGCAAAGCTTTTGCTTGTCTCAGCCAAGGTCTCCCCAGGAGCAAAGGATATGAAGTCTCCTGTGGAAGTGCAATAACAACAAAATCCAACACAAAGTGGCAACCCTGTACTACCATTAATACCTTTTCAATAATGCCAAGTGGCGCAACCCGATGTTGATCTGCCAATGTAACCGTGAATGGTGCCAACTTGGTGGGGTTCAATTTCAGCTTCTTCATTGTAAAATCTGGCATCAAATTGATACCAGAGCCTCCATCTATGATCACACCTGTAAGAGCTTCATCCTTTATACAAACTGATAATCTTGAACTTTGGTAGTCTGCTAAGGGTGCAGGAGGAAAATCAACCATGAAACCATCTGTACTAGGTGATTGGACCAAGTGAGCAGAGTGTATAATCTTTAATAAATCACTTCTTATTTTTGAATCCATCCTTATAAGTTCATAGAGACTAATCTTGTGATGAATACCTTTCAAGATCTGTTCAATGTTTACCTCTTGAGTATTTTCTTGTAGACGTGTTGGTTGGCCCCTTAGAGAAGTAGTCATTTCTTCATAAGCTCCTTCAATTTCCACTTGGTCCTTCCATCCAGACTTCTTTTCTTCCTCTTTCTCCTGAATTCCTTGTTGTTCCCCCCTAAGGTTTGCTGTTGCTTGCCTAGCTCTGGTCATCATGGGCATAGCAGAGGATGAAACAACATAGGATTGAGTAGTCATACCTTCTACTGGCGGGGAGACTGCAATCATGTGAATTGGAGCAGGACGACCTCTTGGGCAATCTTTGGTATAATGATCCTTGGCTTCTGGACAATGTTGACAAGGAGGTGCATCTTCTAGGAGGGAACACCTATTTTGCATGTGGCCGTACTCACCACAACGATAGCACATCAAAGGTCTATTATACCTAGGCTTTGCAGGCCGATTCTCCTCTCTATTAGATGTATTTGAAGTACTAGCATAATATGAATACAAAGTTTGAGGGTTACTTCTTTGCTGTGTACCCTTGAGGTAGTAGCAATCTCTAGCTTCATGACCATCCTTTCCACAAAATTGACAGCTTACCTTGTTAGGGCAATTAGCATTGGAATGTCCATTGCTGTTACAGATTGTACACCAAATTTGTCTCCTTATATCCTGAGTGGTCTTCAAATCTTCTAACTCTCGGCGAAGTTGAGCTACTTCATCATCAGTGCGACGCAGTGGCGGCAAGACCTTCTCTTCTTGTTGATTTTGTTGCATCTTCAATGCTTCCAGTTCCCTCCTTAGTTGCTCAATAGAATCCAGATCTACAGCGTACTTTGGTTGTGTATCCCCTTCGAAATGTTGCCTTGCTTCTTCAATGCGTGATGCCGCTGCAACAAAATCATTGAGGGTCGCATCCAATCTAAGAGATTCACGAAGCTTCTGCTGAGATGACCTAGGCAGAGCCTTTTCGATCCACTTTTTAACCAAAAAGTCACCTGGAGCATGTGGCAGACGTGCAACAAGTGCTTTTGTTCTAGTGTGAAGTTCATGAAAGGATTCACCTGGTCTTAGCTTCAAATTCTCTAGCTGATCTAGAGCTCTTTCCGAGGAATCACTTGGTCTGAATGTTTGTGAGAACGCCGCCTTCAAAGCCTCCCATGTAGTGAAATGGCCATCTGCATATTGACTATACCATTTATTTGCAAGACCCTCCAATGTGGATGGAAAGAGTGCCAACATTGCATCTTCTCTATTCTGCAGACCTCGTCCACGGCATAAAGAGATGAATCTCCTCACATGATCATCAGCATCTTCATAAGCTTGTCCCTTGAAGGTAGGGAATTTGATATTTAATCTGGAGAGTAAATGAGAGAGATCCTCCATTTGTACTGGTGTTTCTTCGGACGTATCTGAGGAGAAGTCTAGAGTTCTCCTATACCCCTCTTTTGACAATGGTGTCGCACCCAAATCAATAGATAAATTTAGGGAGGACAGAGGGGAGGTAGACTCACTAGCCGTGGTTATTGCTAACTTGTTAAGGCTCCTTCGAACACGAAGAGATTCCTTATCTGCTCGTGTATGGGTCATGTACCTATTCGCAATTGCAATAGGGAAAAACACCTCTCACAGAAATGCAAAGGTCCCACCGTGCATGCCAAACTGTAGAGGAGGTACTGGGGTATCCACTTTTATAGGAAAACAAACACTTCCAGTACGTCGCCTACTCAAGGGGGGTTCTCTTTAGGGAAGTATACCCTTTAACATTTCTGTGAGCAGGTAGATAACATGGATTGCACAGAGTGGTAAATTCTTCAGAAAATGTGAACAATAAATGACCAAGGAAGACCGTACACTTTTTGATTCAAATCAGGGGATTACAATGTTGGGCAGAGTGATGCCCAAGGTACAACTTTAGGACTAACAAGCCACAAGCTTAGGGCTAACAAACCACCTTAAAAGTAAATACTCCAATATAACAGTTTCTTCCTATCAACACAAGGACTACTGATGTGCAGACTAACTCAGAACAATATAAATGGTAAGATCTTCTCAAGAGAATAGAACACAATCAACCACACTGACTCACGGAGAAGAAGAAGAATCCAAGCTACTCTTTTACACTATAGTGCTCATAGCCCCTTCACTGAGAAGCCTCCCCTCTGTATACACGACAGAGTAGCTCCCACAATAGACTTGAAACCACCAAGTGCAAGAAAGAACTTCTGCACGTACGCACGAAACCACTGTATCTATCAAATTGTTGTACCCCAATGAGCAAAAATCTATTGCTTTTATAGGCCTCCATAGGCCAAGAGAGCCTTGCCGAATCTTCACGTCCACTGATCACGCGCCGGTTGATCACCCAAAATTGGGGGTAGGTCAAATATTCCCTTGATTTGAATTAGATCCACAAAATAGGTAGTCGCCGTGAATGGTTGCTGGCGATTCCACTTTCACTTTTTACCTACATTCTTCAATCATCCTGGTCAAAGGGGTCTTTGCTTGAACGATTGGGTTCTTCTTTATAAAAGTCTTGCCCATAATTGCTCTTTAGATTATGGTATACTTCTGAGTCCATCTTCATAACCTTGCTGAAGGAAGAGGTCCCAATGTAATCGTGGGTGTGTATATGCAAAAATGTGTGTGTGTATGTATGGATGCGTTTGTGAGTGCATGTATGTGTTTGTGTATGTGTGGGAGTGGGTGTGTATGTGTGAGTGAGTATACGTGTATGTATGTGTGAATGTGCTCATGTGTGCATGTGAGAGAAGTATGTGTGGGTGAATGTGTGTATGCTGGTGTGTGTGTGTGGGATGTGTGTGTGATTGTGTGGGTGTGTGGGTATGTGAATGTGCATATGTGTATGTATGGGGATGCATGTGTGAGTGTGTGAGGGAGAGCATGAGACAGAGGGGGTCGCCGGGTGGGTTGTGGAGGTGTGAGGGGAGGTGCGAGGGGTGGGTTGCGGGTGAGTGGGGCGGGGAGGGTAGTGCGGAGGGCGGAAGGGTGCGGGGCGGGGGAAGAGAGTGCGGAGGGCAGAGGGCGGGTGCGGGGTGAGAGGGCGGAGGGCGGGGGAGGGGAGCAGCGGGGGGTGGCTAGTGGGTAGCTAGGTGGGGGGGGGGTATGGCGGAGGGGTGCGGGGTGAGGGGGGTGCGGGCAGCGGAGGGCGGAGGGCGGGTGCGGGGTGAGGGGGCGGAGGGCGGATGGCAGGGGAGGGGAGCAGCGGGGGGTGGCTAGTGGGTAGCTAGGTGGGGGGGGGGGGGCTATGGCGGAGGGGTGCGGGGTGAGGGGGGGTGCGAGCAGCGGAGGGCGGAGGGCGGGTGCGGGGTGAGGGGGCGGAGGGCGGATGGCGGGGGAGGGGAGCAACGGGGGGTGGCTAGTGGGTAGCTAGGTGGGGGGGGGCTATGGCGGAGGGGTGCGGGGTGAGGGGGGGTGCGGGCAGCGGAGGGCGGAGGGTGGGTGCGGGGTGAGGGGGCGGAGGGGGATGGCGGGGGAGGGGAGCAGCGGGGGGTGGCTAGTGGGTAGCTAGGTGGGGGGGGGGGGCTATGGCGGAGGGGTGCGGGGTGAGGGGGGCTGCGGGCAGCGGGGCGGGGGGCTGCGGGTGGCGGGTGGCGGAGGGGAATGGCGGAGGGCAGGTGGGAGCAGCGGGGGCGAGGGAAGAGAGAGAAGAAGGGGGGAGAATAGAGAGAGAGAGAGAGAGAGAGAGAGAGAGAGAGGAGAGAGAGAGAGAGAGAGAGAGAGAGAGAGAGAGAGAGGAGAGAGAGAGAGAGAGAGAGAGAGAGAGAGAGAGAGAGAGAGAGAGAGAGAGAGAGAGAGAGAGAGAGAGAGAGAGAGAGAGAGAGAGAGAGAGAGAGAGAGAGAGAGAGAGAGAGAGAGAGAGAGAGGGACGGGGAAGAGAGAGAGAGGGAAACAGAGAGAGAGTGAGAGAAGAAAGAGAGAGAGAGGAAGAGAGAGAGGGAGGAAGAGAGAAAGAGAGGGAGAAAGAGAGAGATAGGCCAAAAGAGAGAGAGAAATAGAGAGAGAGTGAGAGAAGAAAGAGAGAGAGAGAAAGAGAGAGAGGGAGGAAGAGAGAAAGAGAGAAAAAGAGAGAGAAAGGGGAAAGAGAGAAGGGGATAGAGATAGGTATCAAAACAAAAGAAAAGATGAAAGCAATGACTGCTCAGACTCAAATATGTCCATGTAATGGAAAGGAGCACTTGAACACTTCCTGAAGCTGCAGCCCACAGCATTTTCCTCTCAATCTCGGCAACCGATGTTACGACGGTGATGAAGCTATTTTATCTGAGAAATTAAAAAGCTCTGTCCTCTGGCACATGACACAAACAGAGAGAGGAGAAAAGAAGGAGTACTACAGTGTGTGTGTGTGTTTATGTATGTGTGTATATGTTTGCATGTGTATATATGTGTATGTATGTAATGTGTGTATGTATATGTGTGTGTATGTGTATGTAGGTGTGTATGTGTATGTAAGTGTGTATGTGAGTGTATGTATGTGTGTATATGTGTATGTGGGTGTGTATGTGGGTGAGTATGTGTGTGTATGCATGTATGTATGTATGTATGTATGCATATACATGTGCATTATGTATGCATATGTATGTATCTATGTGTGTATGTATATGTGTTTGCCTCTATGTGTGTGTCTCTATGTGTGTGTATGTATATGTGGGTGTATGTATCTATGTGTTTGTATGTATACATGTGTGTTTGTGTGTGTATGCATATGTATGTATAGTGTGTGTATGTGTGTGTATGTATATGTGTGTATACGTGTGTATGCATGTGTATAAGTGTATGTGTGTTTATACATATGTATGTGTAGTGTGTGTATGTGTGTTTTTATATGTTTATATGTGTGTACATTTGTGTGTATCCATCTGTATGTGTGTGTCTCTATGTGTGTGTATGTGTATCTCTATGTGTGTAATGTGGGTGTATGTATATGTGTGTGTAGATGTATACATGTGTATGTGCAAGTAACTATATGTGTATGTGTATGTGTATGTGTATTATGTGTATGTGTATGTGTATGTGTATGTGTATGTGTATGTGTATGTGTATGTGTATGTGTATGTGTATGTGTATGTGTATGTGTATGTGTATGTGTATGTGTATGTGTATGTGTATGTGTATGTGTATGTGTATGTGTATTATGTGTATGTGTATGTGTATGTGTATGTGTATGTGTATGTGTATGTGTATGTGTATGTGTATGTGTATGTGTATGTGTATGTGTATGTGTATGTGTATGTGTATGTGTATGTGTATGTGTATGTTTATGTGTATTGTACGTGTATGTGTATGTGTGTGTATGTGTACATGTGTGTATGTGTATGTGTATGTGTATGTGTATGCATATGTGTATGTGTATGTGTATGTGTATGTGTATGTGTATGTGTATGTGTATGTGTATGTGTATGTGTATGTGTATGTGTATGTGTATGTGTACATGTGTGTATGTGTATGTGTATGTGTATGTGTATGTGTATGTGTATGTGTAGGTGTATTTGTATGTGTATGTGTGTGTATGTGTACATGTTTCTATGTGTGTGTATGCATATGTATATATAGTGTGTGTATGTGTGTGTATGTATATGTGTGTATGTGTGTGTATACATGTAGTATACATGTGTATGTGTGTGTATGCATATGTATGTGTAGTGTGTATATGAGTGTTTTTATATGTATATATGTGTGTATGTTTGTGTGTATGCATGTGTATGTGTGTGTATGTGTGTTTATGTTTGTGTCTCTATGTGTGTGTATGTGTGTGTCTCTATGTGTGTAATGTGCATGTATGTATATGTATACGTGTGTATGTACAAGTGTGTATGCATATGTATGTATAGTGTGTGTATGTATATGTGTGTATGTGTGTGTATACATGTACGTATACATGTGCATGTGTGTGTATGCATATGTATGTGTATGTGTGTTCTTATATGTGTATATCTGTGTACATTTGTGTGTATGCATGCGTATGTGTGTGTCTCTATGTGTGTGTATGTGTATATGTGTGTCTCTATGTGTGTGTAATGTGGATGTATGTATATGTGTGTGTATGTATACGTGTGTATGTGCAAGTACCTATATATGTATGCATATGTGTATGTGTGTGTATGTGTACATGTTTGTATGTGTGTGTATGCATATGTATGTATAGTATGTGTATGTATGTGTATGTATACATGTGTATGTGTGTGTATACATGTATGTATACATGTATGTATACAAGTCTGTGTGTGTGTATGTATATGTGTATATAATGTGTGTATGTGTGTTTTTGTATGTGTATATGTGTGTATGTATACATGCGTATGTGCAAGTATCTATATGTGTTTGTGTATGTGTATGTGTACATGTGTGTATATGTATGTGTACGTGTGTGTATATGCATGTATGTATCTGTGTGTGTATGTATCTGTATGCATGTATATGTGTGTGTATGTGTATGTATGCATGTATGTTAGTGTATTTATGTGTGTATATGTGTATGTGGGTGTGTGTATCTATATGCATGTATGCATATGCATGTGCATCAGTGTGTATGCATATGTAAGTGTGTGTATGTGAATCTATGTGTCTCTATGCATGTGTGGATGTATGTGTCTCTATGTGTGTGTGTATATGTGGGTGTATGTATCTATGTGTGTGTATGTATAAATGTGTGTATGTGTGTGAATGCACATGTATGTATAGTGTGTGTATCTATACCTATGTATACATGCATGTGTGTATACATGTATGTATGTATATGTATACATTTTTATGTGTGTGTATGCATAGTGTGTGTATGTGTATGTGTGTTTTTATATTTGCATATGTGTATGCATGTGCACGTGTGTGTATGTGCATCTCTCTATGTGTTTGTATGTGTATGTGTGTGTCTCTATGTGTGTATATGTGTATGTGTGTCTCTCTATATGTGTTTGTATGTGTGCGTATGCATGTGTTTTTATAGTGTGTTTGTGTGTGCATATGTGCATATGTGTGTATGTATGTGTGTGTGTATTTGTGTGTGTATGCATGAGTGTATACATGTGTTTGTATGTCTCTGTATGCATGTGTTTTTATAGTGTAATTATGTGTGCATATGTGCATATGTATGTATGCATGTGTGTGTATGCATATGTGTGTATGTATGTGCATATTTTTGTATGCATGTGTATGTATAATGTGATTGTATGTGTATGTGTCTATGTGTGTGTATGTATATGTGCAAGTATCTATATGTGTATGTGTATGTGTGTGTATGAAAATGTGTGAGTATGCATATGTGTGTATATGTAAGTATATATGTGT